>OZ024745.1:60725788-60738288 GCA_964016885.1 Eledone cirrhosa
CCTGATGATTTCTAACGAGAATGAAACGCGTAGATTACTTCCCTTGCTTTTATCGAGAATCTAATTGTAATACGTGACGTATTCTATTCTATAGCGATTAGGTCTTCAAAATGTTTATTATAAACATACAGAATATTTTCGAATATTCTATGTCTATATTCACATATATATCGCTATTTCAGAGCATTTATTCCAATTTCTAATTTCTGCCGGACCGGCAACCGCTCTTTCAAACCAGTTCCTGTACACAGCTAAGTATTCTATAAGTCTCTAGCTGTGTCATTCTCGATAAAAGCACTGGATATGTAGTCCTGATGATTTCTAACGAGAATGAAACGCGTAGATTACTTCCCTTGCTTTTATCGAGAATCTAATTGTAATACGTGACGTATTCTATTCTATAGCGATTAGGTCTTCAAAATGTTTATTATAAACATACAGAATATTTTCGAATATTCTATGTCTATATTCACATATATATCGCTATTTCAGAGCATTTATTCCAATTTATATATATATATATATATATATATATATATATACTGTGTATATATATATATATGTATATATATATATATACATACTGTATATATATATATATATATATATATATATATATACTGTGTATATATATATATATATATATATATATACATACTGTATATATATATATATATATATATATATACACTCACACATACATATATATACACACATATGTGAGTAGACACGTTCGATTCCGCTTAATTTTGAAGCTTCAGTAATTGAAATTCTTAGGCAACTAACCGAAATCATAGGGTAGGATATAAAGTAGTAGATGTTCCCACCGTAAGATATTGTGGCTATATAACATATGTCGCCATCTGTGAATCAATCCAAGTCGTTCAAGCAACTCAGCTACGTGGCATAGAACTGTTTGAATATGACTGTGGCATACAAATAATTTACATATGTTCAACTCATTTTTTTCCTTTTTCCTTTGATATTTTTCATACGTCTCAACAGAAACATTTTACACATTTGAAATCATTCAATGATAACATTTATGGTAATGCAGATCCGCCAACCTCTAAATACCCAAACGGGGAGTACCATGAAAAAGAGTGCCCCAAAACGGGGAGAAATGAGGCAAAAATGAGGAGATTTTACATAATGAAAGCTATACCAATTTTCATAAGAGAAGACATCTCTCACCCACACCAAAGTGGGTGGAAGATCTCCCCCGTCAGGCGGGGAGAGTTGACATGCCTGGTAATGTAAGTTAAGAAAATATTACTTGGTTCAGTCACAAGCTAAGGTAGTGGATAATAGTTTCTAAATTTAGCACAAGGCCAGCAATTTGGGAAGAGAGGGAAAAGTTGATTAAATTGAGCCAGTACTTTACTGGTACTTTATTTTATCAATGAAAGTCAAAGCTAACCTTGGCGGGATTTGAACTCAGAATGTAAAGGAAGATATCTATATCTTGCAAAGCATGTTGTCCGACGCTCTACCGTTACTGCCAATTTATCGCCCTTACTGTAGTCAATAATGGCTTCTGATTTAGCAACAAAGCCAACAATTTTGTGGAAGGGGGTGGGGAGTCGATTAAATCGACCTCAGTACGTTACTGGTACTTTATTTTGTCGACTCCCGTAAGGATGAAAAAGCAAAGTTAGCCTTGGTGGTATTTGAGCTAAGAACGTAAAGGGACGTGGACCTCCGTTTGTTCACAATAGTGAGAGATGGGGGAGAGCGGGAGAGACGGAGGCTGTAACAGTGGGAGTTTGGTCCCTTTTGTATTCGGACCTGGTGTATATATGTGTATGTAAGAGAGAATGAGTCTAAAAGCTGCTTCTATTCATGCAACTATCTATGATTGAATAAGTGCAGTCCAATGATTGAAAGATTTAAAAGAATAAACAATGATGTCTAATTTAGGCACAAGGTGAAAAAAATCATGGGGTGGGAAAAGTCGATTGCATCGATCCCAATATGTAACTGGTACTTTATTTTATCGACCGCGAAAGAATGAAAAAGCAAAGTTGATCTCGGTAGGTTTTGAACTCAAAACGTTAGAAAGTCGTAACTAAAACTAAATATAACAAAACATTTTGTCTAGAGCGCTAGCGATACTGTCAATTATTCACTCTTTTAAAATGAATAAATAGGTTGCTGTCACAATTACCAAAGGTTTCTTTCTGCATTAAATCAAGTGGGGGTTGTTCTCAGGAAATTATAGCGTACCATGTAAATTTCTATAGCAAACTCAGTCTGTCTCGGTTTACTTACGATTGTTGCCATTTATTTTACTTCATTATGTTTCCTAAACGTCTTTTGGTAAAATATGAATGTTACCAATTATATTTCCTAATTTCCTAAAAATATAAGCTGTATGTATATAGTTTAATTAAAAGAACACTTCCATTTAATAAGAAACCATCTCTCTCTCTCTCTCTCTCTCTCTCTCACTTCCTCTTGTACCTTTATTTCCTTAAAGCTTTCCTCCTTTTTGTAATATTCACAAGAAAAATAAATAAATAAATTACAAAATCGCCTCAACTCCCTCAATTTCAGTCCTAATTAGTCTGTCTTCCTCTGTCCCCTTTCTCGGATTACTTCTCTATATTCCGCCTGCCTCTACCCCCTTGAAAACAGCTGTCCTGACTGAGAATTTCTGTATAGGTTCACGTGATGAGGTGTTAGGGATCAGAAGTGAAAAAAGTGGGGACGGGTTGAAGAAAAGGACACAGCTGGAAATAATTATAACAGCAGCAGTAGTATATGTCCCTTGCTGCCACCACCACCACTACAACTACTGCTACAACCACCATTAGTACAACCACTACAAGAACCATACTACAACCACCACTAGAATCACCACTACTGCCACCACTACTACCACCACTACTACCACCACTACAGCCACCACTACAGCCACCACTACTGCTACCACTACAACCACCACTACAACCACCACTAGAATCACCACTACTGCCACCACTACTACCACCACTACTACCACCACTACTGCCACCACTACTGCCGCCACTACTGCCACCACTACAGCCACCACTACAGCCACCACTACTGCTACCACTACTACCACCACTAGAATCACCACTACTGCCACCACTACTACCACCACTAGAATCACCACTACAGCCACCACTACAGCCACCACTACTACTACCACTACTACCACCACTAGAATCACCACTACTGCTACCACTACTACCACCACTAGAATCACCACTACAGCCACCACTACAGCCACCACTACTACTACCACTACTACCACCACTAGAATCACCACTACTGCCACCACTACTACCACCACTAGAATCACCACTACTGCCACCACTACTACCACCACTACTACCACCACTACTGCCACCACTACTGCCGCCACTACTACCACCACTACAGCCACCACTACAGCCACCACTACTGCTACCACTACTGCCACCACTACAACCACCACTACTGCCACCACTACTACCACCACTACTACCACCACTACTGCCACCACTACTACCACCACTACTACCACCACTACTGCCACCACTACTGCCGCCACTACAGCCACCACTACAGCCACCACTACTGCTACCACTACTGCCACCACTACAACCACCACTACTGCCACCACTATTACCACCACTACTACCACCACTACTGCCACCACTACTACCACCTATACTACCACCACTACTGCCACCACTACTGCCGCCTCTACTACCACCACTACAGCCACCACTACAGCCACCACTACTGCTACCACTACTGCCACCACTACAACCACCACTACTGCCACCACTACTACCACCACTACTACCACCACTACTGCCACCACTACTACCACCACTACTACCACCACTACTGCCACCACTACTGCTACCACTACAGCCACCACTACTACCACCACTACTACCACCACTACTGCCACCACTACTGCTACCACTACAGCCACCACTACTACCACCACTACTACCACCACTACTGCCACCACTACTGCTACCACTACAGCCACCACTACTACCACAACTACTACCACCACTACTGCCACCACTACTGCTACCACTAAAGCCACTACTACATCCACCACTACTGCTACCACTACTACCACCACTACTGCCACCACTACTACCACCACCTCTACCACCACTAGAACCACCACCACAGCCTCCACTACAACCACCACTACTACCACCTTTACAACCACCACTAGAACCACCACTACTACCACCACTACAACCACCACTACAACCACCACAAGAACTACTACTACAGCCAAAACTACTACCAACACTGCAGCCACCACTACTGCCACCTATACTACCACCACTACAACCACCACTACAACCACCACTAGATCCACCACTACTACCACCACTATAGTCACCACTACTGTCACCTATTCTACCACCACTACAACCACCACTACAACCACTACTAGATCCACCACTACAGCCACCACTACAACCACCACTACTGCCACCACTACTGCAGCAACTACAACCACACTACTGCCACTACTTCAACCACCGCTACTACCACCACTACTACCATCACTACAACCACCACTACTGCCACCACTACTACCACCACTACTGCCACCATTACAGCCACTACTACTACCACCAATACTGCCAACACTACAACCACCACTACTGCCACCACTACTACAACCACCACTACAACCACCACAAGAACTACCACTACAACCACCACAAGAACTACCACTACAACCACCACTACTGCAACAACTACAACCACCACTACTACCACCACCGCTACTGCCACCACTACCACCACCACTACTACCTCCACTACTACCACCACAACAACCACCACTACTACCACCACTACAACCACCACTACTACCACCTCCACTACTACCACCACAACAACCACCACAACAACCACCACTACTACCACCACTACAACCACCACTACTGCTGTACTGCTACTACTACTACTACTACTACTACTACAATAAATGGAAGATTGAGCAATCTTTAATAGTCTTGTACCATTATTTGTAAAACCCAAAGACTATTAAAGATTGCTCAATCTTCCATTTATTGTAGTAGTAGTAGTAGTAGTAGTAGTAGTAGTAGTAGTAGTAGTAGTAGTAGTAGTAGTAGTAATAGTAGTAGTAGTAGTAGCAGCAACAGTAGTAGTAGCAGCAGCAGTAGTGGTGGTTGTAGTAGGGGTAGCAGTAGTAGTAATGGTAATATCGGGACAGAGTTAGCCACCCGCAGAAACGAGCCCCGCCACTTGGAATGACTGTGCATCTCCCTGGGACCATGAAGTGGCATACGCCTGGGGGCTCTGTACGTCGGAGGCGAAGAGTGAACGAACCGTGGCGGCGGCGGTGGCGGTTGTGGTGGTGGTGGTGGTGGACGGTAGCGTGACAACCTTTCGTTGGTGACAAGTTTCGGGAAGTGATACACAGTTTGTTTATCCCACAAGAGTCGAAACCATTATAAGAGGGTTGGCTGAAAAGTTCATAGGCCGACCAATATACTCTCATGTAATGACCAAATAAGGTTTATTTTTCAACATAGTCCCTAGAAAGAAACAATGCAGTTATTAATAAGAGTTGAAATTAATGCATGCAAGATTTCAGAGCTCTTGCATCAGCCCTTCATAGTCAACCTATGAACTTTTCAGCTATGGATTGGAAAGGGTCATGGAATGGAGGAATCGTTATGAAAAGAATAACAGTGAAATTAGAGTTTCCTCTTTTACATTATTAGGTGATACTGTTTTGTACGGAATCTAACGTTAAGAGATTTACATTTTTTTTTTCAATTAAAAAAAATATATACAGGGTGTGTGGAAAGAAAATCCCTATTTACACACACACACACACACACACGCGTTTCTTTTCACATAACCTGTATATATTTGCTGACCGTATATGTTAAAAACAAAACTATCCGAAACCGCGTAAGATGCGGTGTTCACTGTATATCGAGTAAGACATGTAATTTAGGTCGTTAACGTTTCTGTTGCAAACACGCGAAACAAAAATTGTTTACGGCATACCGCTTCACTTAATTATATTCACTCTGATTGGTTGCTTTGCCTGTTTGCTTCCTATTTATTAATAGTACGAATGCAACACACCGCAGACATACTTTGTATGTAACTAATATCATTTGTTAACTACAGTAATAGAAGATTGTAATTTATCAATTTATTTATGCCGAATGGTGGAGTAAACAACGTAATTATGCAGAGCTAGCTCTGCCGTATTTACAATTAAAGCATTCATACAGAATATCAATCAAGCAACATTAAATTTTATATTGTTTGAAACAGTATTTAGGTTTTGGTGAGGTGCAATTAAAGCGACCATTTGAGTAGAAGAAGATGCGAGATGTTGATGGTGGAGGGGAGATTGGTAGTATGTTTTGCTATTAACGATCCCTGAATATCTATACCGGTATTGTATACAGACAGTTGTATATGAGATTATGCACCAGCTGATAAGTAATCCTTTCAAAGAGGCTTGGGGTCCTTCTGACACCATTCATAAAATCGTGTACCTAAACTATAGCAGGCCAATGAAGGAGCCTCTACGAGGTGGTTAGACTCACAGGAAATAGCAGCCAAATCACTATTAAAAGAAGAAAAAAAGGAAGAACAAGTCAGATAATATAGTCCTTGATATACAAAAATGCGGATGGTCACGGCTGGAACACATTTGGCTTGTTCAATTAGGATACTGACCTAGACCTAAACAACAACAAATGAAGCATGCCAAAATCTTCCACGAAGAACGAAAAACAATCCAATTATGGCAACCTCTGAAAGGCTACACCAGAAAAAGAATATCCCCTTAAATACTGAATACTTGCCGATTTTATAGCAGGTATAAAACGACACGTTGAAGGCGCGTAGCTTAGTGGTTAGGCTGTTCGGCTCATGTTTGTAAAAATGTTAAATCTATTCCCGGCGGTGCGTTGTGTCCTTGAGCAAGACACTTTATTTCACGTTGCTCTAGTACACCCAGATGACAAAAATAAGTTGTAACTGTAATTGAAAAGGTCAGCAGTGTTATTCTGAATCTCTCCAAGAACTACGTTAAGTGTATGTGAAATGCTCAGCCACTTGCACATTAATTTCACGAACAGGCTGTTTCATTGATCAAACAACTGGAATATTCATCGTCAGAACCGACGGATGACCAACAATGACAGTACAACCTACATAGCTAGCATGGCGCATTGTGTTTTTCTGCTGATTGCACAATGTAATAAAAATAAACCTATACATATACACCTTACACACACGAGGACAGACCTCCCCGTCCGACAGGGAGACCTCCCACCCACTTTCGGGTGGGTGAGAAATGTCTTCTCTTGTGAAAATGGGTATAGTTTTCATTATGTAAAATCTCCCCACTTTACTTCAATTCTCCTCGTTTTGGGGCGCTTTTTTCATGGTACTCCCCGTTTGGGTTTTTAAAGGTTGGCGGGTCTGCAAGGGAGACTGTGGTTAACAGACCTGCTAGAAGTACCAGCCAAATTTCGTTTAAATCACACCCGAGACTTTTAAGGAAAGACAGCTACATTAGATAATTGTTTCTACTTTAGGCACAAGGCCAGCAATTACCCAGTGCATTACTGGTACTTTATTTTATCGACCCCGTAAGGATGAAAGGCAAAGTCAACCTCGGCGGGATTTGAACTCAGACCATAAAGGGACGTAACTATGCTGGAAAGCATGGCGTCCGACCCTCTACCGATACTGCCAATCCAAGTCGTATATACACTTAAAAGGACTTGGTGGTCACGGTGGAAATGCTTTGATTATTAGTTTGCTCGATATGGGTTCACGTGAGACTAAATAACATTAACACACACACACACACACACACACACACACACACACACACACACACACACACACACACACACACACACACACACACACACACACACACACACACACAGTGACCGACACGAATATTTATATATATATTCCTGAGCGTTACGAGTATGTACAAATAAATAGGAGAGGGAAGGTGACAAGCATTTCACATGGTGTTGTACACGGTCTATGATTGTGCGTAGCGTGCATGTGTGTGTGAGTGTGTGCGTGCGAATATGCGTGCATGAGTGTCTGTGTGTGCGTGCATTTGTGTATGTGTGTGTGCGCGCTCGTGCTTATGTGCGTTTGCATGAGTGCAGACATGTGTGTGTGTGTGTGTGTGTGTGTGTGTGTGAATAAATTTATAGCCGTTCCAACAGGTAATATGGGGTGGAGGGCAGGTAGGCAATGAAAGTTGGAGCCAAAAGGCCGCTGGTTAAGACAAGCGACGACTTCAGAAGGTGAACATTTTTATCAAACCCATGGAGACAAACGAATTATAAGCTCTGCTCATGTCGCCTTGGAATCGTTCTTGCAAGACAGACGATGTGTTTCAGACGGCTTGGCGCCTCAGTAATTTCGTGGACAAACAACATGGCACCCTTTTCGTTTGTACGGGCGGCAGGATCTACAGGGAATTTCTGTCTTGTGTTGGTTGCTGAAAAAGATTTATATTTGTTGCTGGGAAATTTTATGTCTGTTTAATAATTTGGAAAGAAACTATATATGAATATGTGTGTGTGTGTGTGTGTGTGTGTGTGTGTGTGTGTGTGTGTGTGTGTGTGTGTGTGTGTGTGTGTGTGTGTGTGTGCGTGCGCGCGCGCGCGTGTGTGTGTGGATGGGTGTGTGTATGTATGTACATATGTATGGATGTGTGTGTATGTATATATATGTATGTGTGTATGTATGTATGCAAATATGTATGCATGCAGGTATGTATGTATGCAAATATGTATGCATGCAGGTATGTATGTATGTGTCGATGGATGGGTGTGCATACGTATGTATATAAGTATGGGTGTGGTGTATGTATGTTTGTATGTTTGTATGTTAAAGGCCCGCAGTTGTTGTCACAACACCTTTCTAGGAGAGGGAAACTCTGAAAAAAACCAAAAAAACCTGCGGCTTCAAAAGCATCCGATGATGTTAATCAGTTCTCCTTTTCGGGTAGTGTTTTTGATGCTCAGAGAGTGGGATTGGTCGTGTGCAAGGCCTTTCCCCACTTAAAAAACCTTCACAGCACAGGCATTGCTTGTTCAGGATATGTTACGGGTTCGTGTGGCTGGCCGTAGCCTAAAAGTGCACCAAACTCTATTATCTGACAAGCGATTGTATATATGTTTGCATGCATATATGTTTGTATTTATGCATGCATGCATTTATGTATTATGCATGCATGTATGTTTTTATGTATTATGCATGCATGCATGTATGTATATATGTATGTAAGTAAGTAAGCATATATGTATGTATAAAAATGAGGGGAAACTTATTCGTGTGTGTATTTATTTTATTAAAACACATTTTAAACGTCGCTGTGAAAAGTGGATACTGCGATTAAACAACATTTTGTCTTTGTAATTCAGTTCTGTCCGAGTTTGAGTGCACTAAATAGCTAAATGTTACTATTTTATTTCTGGACAGATTTTCTACTTTTATAGCGAGGTTTTAATGTGTTTTACTAAACCGAACACTTGTACGTCTATCTGTCTACTATGCAACTGAAAACACACACATACACCGCTGTGTAGTACTGCTATCCGAATATCTAAAATTTTGAATTTTTCTTAAACTCTGAAGAGTATTTAAAGGCCATGTTTTAAGCATTGGTTGCGTGGTATACATACATATGTAGCAAAATCTTGACACATTTTCATAGTCCGCCACACACGACCACCTTAATACTGACCTACAACCTCAGAGTCCCATAACTTAGATAACGTTCTCTGGCAGAAGGACTAACGGCGCCAATGGTACGCAGGGAGAACAATAGATAAATTTCCCTTTTGGAAGATCAGTCTGCTTTTCGACTCTGCAAAGAGACAGTTTACTTTCTGACTCAGCAATAGAGAGATCGCTTGTTTCGTCCAGTTTGTAATGTAATCTATATATATAAAACTGAGGATGTTTGTCTGTGTGTGTGTGAGTTTGAATCCCTAAAACTAGAAAACCACCCAACCGACTGTTTTCAAACTTTACACATGTAATACTTATGTTTCAGGGAGTGTTCTGAGCAAAAAAGATTTCAAATTTTCAATGTCCTAGGGACCGCATTAGGCGATTTAGCGATCTCTCTCTATTATTCTTAGTCTTTCTCTTTTTAGATAGATACATACATATAACGTCGCGCCCTTATAATTGTTTCTACTTTTGGCACAAGGCCAGCAATTACCCAGTGTATTACTGGTACTTTATTTTATCGACCCCATAAGGATGAAAGGCAAAGTTAACCTCGGCGGGATTTGCACTCAGAATGGCAAGGGCCGTAACTCTATGCGTCAAAGCATGGCGTCCGACCCTCTACCGATACTGCCAATCCCTTATAATATCTGTCTGTATGTCCGATTGTCTGCATTACGTCACTTCCTACAATTTGCTCTGCGTCCAGAACGCGCCTTTATAATATCTGTCAGTATGTCTGGCTGTCTGCTGCTTCCGGTTATTTTGCCACCCTTGCTCAAGACAAATCTCGCACTCATTCCCCAAACAGTTGGTAAGTGCACACAACGTCTTCCTCACGTTTTAAGCCACAATGTTGCTTACTTACGTACCACCAGATCCTTACTTCTTTGCCCGCCGTGGTTGTGGCAATACTAAGCTTAGCTAAGGCGGTTATATATTTCACAATACCTTATCCTGTGCAACGCCGGGTACCACTGCTGGTGATATATACACTCTCGCTAGCCAGCCATGCTGGGGTCGACACTAACTGAAATATTTTTTATTAATACAGGTTAGGCCAGTTAAATATTACTACAGTTACACACATGACACAGTACAACTATACATATATTATTTTTCCATTGTTCATTGCTGTACATGATGCCAAAGTAAATCATGTTAAAATAAAAACAGTGTCTTTGTTTATGCTTAACCGTGTGACATGGGAAAAATCATTTGCCCTATGGTAATGTCACTTCACACCACAAGCGAGTACAACTTCTTGCTTCCTTGAATATGGCATAGCTTCTCTCAACTCACTGAGGCCAACTTCACCTGCTCACTTGCCATGTTGTATTAGTCTTCACTTGTTGTTCATCTCGTCGACTTATCTGACATTACAGAACACAGTCCAGTGTTCATATATATATATATATATATATATATATATATATATATATATATATATATATATATATATACACAGTATGTATATATATATATATATATATATATATGTCAGGTCACCAGTTGGTGCTACTGGTAACATGTATCCCAGTACAACCTGTCTCATGGTCGGGTCGTTGGCGACTAAACTGGCAACCCCACCAAGGTTTCTTGGTGAGGAGGGTGACTTTGGACATCCTGCAGGACTAAAAACAAAACCTGTCAAAGGGCAAGGGAGCTCTTAAGACTCAATAGCCATCCAAAATCACCGGGAGAGATGACCCCTTAGCCTTTGTCAAGGCAGAATTCTAGGAGAAGGAAAACTCTGATATAACACCTGCAACCCTGATGGTATCCAATGATGTTGACTTGTTCTTCTTTTTGGTAAATATCATCTTGGTTAAGAGAGTGGGACTGGCTTTGTGCAGTGCCTTTGCTCACTATAAAAGCTTCACAGCACAGGCATTGCTTTATATCTGGAGATCTCTCTGCACTTGTCATCACATGGTACCATGGGCCCTGCACTATGTGTCAATAATGGTCACAAGTGTAGTCTTTGTACCAGAGTTTTCAAGTCGCTGGCTGGACTAAAAAGTCACATTCGTTCAGCGCATCGGTAGGGGTTCTCCTACATGGATATAAAGTAGTGGCCGTACTCGAAAACGAGTTGGCAGCCACCATGTATGTATGTATGTATGTATGTATGTATGTATGTATGTATGTATGTATGTATGTATGTATGTATGTATGTATGTATGTATGTATGTATGTATGTATGTACAGTATAACCTGTCCCATGGTCGGGTAGTTGGCGACTAAACTGGCAACCCCACCAAGGTTTCTTGGTGAGGAGGGTGACTTTGGACATCCTGCAGGACTAAAAACAAAACCTGTCAAAGGGCAAAGGAGCTCTTAAGAGTCAATGGCCATCCAAAATCACCGGGAGAGATGACCCCTTAGCCTTTGTCAAGGCAGAATTCTAGGAGAAGGAAAACTCTGATGTAACACCTGCAACCCTGATGGTATCCAATGATGTTGACTTGTTCTTCTTTTTGGTAAATATCATCTTGGTTAAGAGAGTGAGACTGGCTTTGTGCAGTGCCTTTGCTCACTATAAAAGCTTCACGGCACAGGCATTGCTTTATATCTGGAGATCTCTCTGCACTTGTCGTCACATGGTACCATGGGCCCAGCACTATGTATCAGTAATTGTCACAAGTGTAGTGTTTGTACCAGAGTTTTCAAGTCGCTGGTTGGACTAAAAAGTCACACTCGTTCAGCGCATCAGTAGGGGTTCTCCTACATGG
>OZ024745.1:60748288-60755788 GCA_964016885.1 Eledone cirrhosa
GAATTTGTGGGGGAAAACCCTGTATATCAACGGCGGAAGGTTAGCACGGTCACTGTGACTGAAACTAGTTTAAAAAAAAACCCCACGCACTTACACATACACAAACACACATATATTTCTGTGTATGTACACCTGGGCCTCTTTTTTTTTTTTTTAACCTATAAAATTCTGATCAATGCATGCTTCCGTTTATTTCTATAATAAAATAAACAGTGAAATGAAGGAAGAGAAGAACATGCAATTCTGATGCAATATTCTACTATATTGCATTAGGCCTGCTGCATTTCATACAACGAAAAAGAACGATACATTCTTGGAAGATAAACAACAAAAAATGCAACACGACAACAATAAAAAAAACAACAGACCATCACGAAAAAAAAGCACTTAAACAACACTCGGGAGGGGGAGCGGGTGCTCTACGTGGTCACTCGATCTGCTAGATAAAACAGCCAAGTATTGTTGAATTCATACACTAATGTGTTTAAAAAAATGGAAATCAAAACTTCGTAGTCACTCTCACTTATTTTTCTCACGTAAACCTATACTCTGATCATATGTATTGAGTGCTCATTCAGTTATTGCTTGAACGAAAGCACCCACTTCAGTATACTCACATGATTATGCGTGCGCGCACAAGTACAAGCACTTATATACACACGCATACATACATACCACACAAACACACGGAAATATATATATATATATATATATATATATATATATATATATATATATATATATATATATATATATATATATATATATATATATACACACACACATATATATATATATAAAATAATAATAATAATTGTTTCTACTTTAGGCACAAGGCCAGCAATTACCCAGTACATTACTGGTACTTTATTTTATCGACCCCGTAAGGATGAAAGGCAAAGTTAATTTCGGCGGGATTTGAGCTCAGACTGTAAAATAATAATAATAATGCAAGGGCGTTTATTGATTGGTGACGCGCGTTTCGCTATTGATCAGCTCAAAGTTCGATCTTCATCGATCTGGCCCGACTCTGGAATCAAAAGCTCGTTGAACGTCTGATGTAGTAATGACAGAATGAATATACATAGGAAAGTCTAACGTCCATATGTTGGTCAGTTTATGTTATTTTGATTGGTGGGTTAATTATGAGGAATGTTTTGGCCTGTATGATAGGGGGGGGGGGGTGAGCGTAGTGACGAGGTAGTGGTGGGGATCAAAGGTTGATGTGAGTTGCCGGGGTGTGGTGTTTGGCCTGCCCTAGACAAGTCGGCGTGTACGTTTCTGAACATATAATCACATCAATAAATAAATATATATCTAGGGATATTTTACTTTTCGTATTATTTTATTCTATTATATTTTTTTAAGTTTTTCTTGGTGTGAATGCGTGTATCTCTCTCTCTCTCTCTCTCTCTCTCTCTCTCTCTCTCTCTCTCTCTCTCTCTCTCTCTCTCTCTCTATGTATGAGAATTCTTTAAAAATCATTCCTATCTATAAATTTCTTTTTTGCGAATGACTTTCAGCACAAGGACTTTGAACAACTTCTAAAAATCCCTGGCCTACCAGTACTATTGATATGAGTGTGGGCCATTTCTGATTTGAAATAAACTCTGAATAAACGAATCTGTTTATAAGCCAAGTCCATCATGAAGATCACCTCACCGCGTTCCATTGGCCGAGAAGGGTAGGCAGTTTTCCTCTATCCACTAGCTATAAAGAAATTTAAAATAGATACTTTCCTCTTTGACCAATCCCTGATCAAATACTTCAAGCACATGTGTATTAGGTTAAGTAATTTGGTAGAGCTGAACCATATTAAGAGGACAGATGGTTCTGTCATTCACGTCGCTGGTTGGCGTGGACTTGCCTCCTCAGGTGTTGATGTTTAAGCTTAATATCTGCAAAAGGTTATTCTGTGGTGTCGTTGAGAGATGATCCCCTTGACGGATTGAGCGTTATTCGAAACGGTTCCAACTGGTGGTTATTTAGTTTGACCAACTAACAGACGTTGCTTTATGTTTAAGCAGTCTAGCCTCTGAAAACCGGACCGAAACCATCAGTGTTACGTATTGATGGTCGACACTATCGTAGGGTTTTGGATTCATCCAAGTGATTTAGACAGCCACCAAAGCCAGGTTTATTACCTGTCCTTTCTAAGGTAAGATAAAGATTGATGGGAATAGATCTAGGTAACTACACGGGTCTGGATACTCCCTACCACACTATCGATTATAAGTGCCAAACTCTTGATCACCAATAAGACAACATCCACTAAGTCACTTGGTCTGCTAGAAACAATAGAAAAGATCTGTCAAAAAATCACACTCGAACGCCTTAGAAAATAAAGACATCATATAGGTCGTAGGTATACTGTCTTAGAAAAAAGACAAGATGGTCAGAACTGGAATGTATTTGGTAAAAGGCCTACAAGATGAGGATTGGTCTTGGGCAGTGGTTCCCAACCTTTTTTCCTTTGGGCCTCATTTTCAGAATGAAAATTTTCTCGCGCTTCACCAAATTTTATGTGATAAAAATATCACAATCATAAAATATGACAATAATATTTTTGACTATTTATACAGGGACTCATGCATGCAATTACAAGTAATCCATAATTATATTTGAAATTTTAAAATCATATTTATTCTTGGCATGTGAATTTTTAAAAACTGATTCTCAATCTTTGATTGTCTTTCAATCATTCCGCTTCACTTGCTGTCCTCTTCCTTCGCACCTTTTGGGAAGCATTGGTCTAGGGCAAAACAACAATGAAGGAGTTCATTAAGGATGTCTTTATATCAATGTGTAAGGCGACGAGCCGTTAAGTACACCTTAACAATCTTATCTAAGCCTCATTTAGAGATATTCTTAATTTCAATGTTAATTATCTCAAATAGATTTGCTTTATGTTTATTTTTGTATTTCTTTTTGTTGCTAATCTACTTTTGTGAACAGGTGTCGGGTCAGTAACACTGTCCTAGAAAAGAGAAAAGATATGAACTGGTATCTGATAGTTGTTATGTAGCCCCAAGTCAAGTCAGCCCTTCTTCAACATATGAATAGAATATATATATATATATATATATATATATATATATATATATATATATATATATATATGTGTGTGTGTGTGTGTATGTGTGCGTGTGTATGTGTGTGTGTGTGTGTGTGTGTGTGTGTGCATATATGTATATATATACACACACACACACACACACACATACATACATATATACATATATATATATGTATACTATAGAGTAAAGCATGTCCAGAGAATTATTTGATAATATATATACATCATCTCTACTCCCAATCAGCATAATTAAGCACACAAAAAATCAATTAGACCAGGCTATAAGAATAAAAGGCACCTATGAAGAAACAGTAAATAAATACGCCACAGCAGCGCTTTCGCATCCAACCGCTATAGAATATTTACCCAACATTTCAACAGCACGTGGGAATTAATTAAAAATACGGTCAACCATACATAATTAGGTAAAAATTAAAGTTAGAAATGCTTATATACATACCAGGATATAAACCACTAAATAAATAAATATATATATATATATATATGCAAAGTTTTATTTAAATTGTTGGGTTACAACGAGTAAATGTTTATAACTGATCTATCTCTCTCTATTTAGTTGCATGCATTTCTTCTTTTTCTTTCTTTCTTTCTTTTTATAACTGTCCATAATATTTTTCACTACCAAATCAACTTTTCAAATGCAAGTCGAAGTTGAAAGGTATGTCGAATCTATCTATTTATAAGACTGTTTATATTGTATTTTGTCTGAAGAAGGCATAACATATTGTTAATATGATATCCCTGAAATATATATAATGAAATAAATATGGTTTTATAAATATAATTTCCATTTATTTAATATCGTATATATATATATATATATATATATATATATATATATATATATATATATATATATATATATAGTTGAAAATATATACAGTTGAAATTGCAAACTTGACTGTCACCACACATTATGAACCTGAAGATTGCGAAAGCATGAAAGTACTTGTTCAATTAACACTTAACATTTAATATTCTACCATACTATTTCATTCTAATACCATTATAAATTTTAAAGGATTGTAAATAAAACGAGTAAATCAGACAAAGTTGGAATCCCTTTTATTAATATAATCTTCTATACACAATCATACACAGCCGTGTATATTTCTCTCTCTCTCTCTCTCTCTCTCTCTCTCTCTCTCTCTCTCTCTCTCTCTCTCTCTCTCTCTATATATATATATATATATATATATATATATATATATATACATACATATCTACCTAGTTGATGTTGTGTAAATTCTAATGAGAGAGTCTTGTGTCTATGTTAGAAACCGACTCTCTCTCTCTATTGGTAAAACTTTGTGAAATTATAAAACCAGAACATACATATATATATATATATATGTATGTATGTATGTATGTATGTATGTTCTGGTTTTATAATTTCACAAAGTTTTACCAATAGAGAGAGAGAGTCGGTTTCTAACATAGACACAAGACTCTCTCATTAGAATTTACACAACATCAACTAGGTAGATATGTATGTATGCATGCATGTGTAGATATGGATGTTACTGTATGTGTGGATGTGCATGTTTTGAGTTGTATGTATGCATGTGTATATGCTTTGTATCTGTACATGTGTATATGCAGTTATTAGATGCAAAATTTTTGGAATGTTTTACATATTTTTACTGTTCCATTAATGGATTGTACTTGTAGTTTCCTAACTAGTTGTGTTCTTTCTGTTCATGTGAAGCCTAGCTTCTCAAGATTTGTATTGAGATGTATGTATATATGTATGTATGTATGTATGTATGTATGTATGTATGTATGTATGTATGTATGTATGTATGTATGTATGTATGTATGTATGTATGTATGTATGTATGTATGTATGTATGTATGTATGTATGTATGTATGTATGGTCACCAGTTGGTGCTACTGGTAACATGTATCCCAATACAACCTGTCTCATGGTCGGGTCGTTAGCGACTAAACTGGCAACCCCACCAAGGTTTCTTGGTGAGGAGGGTGACTTTGGACATCCTGCAGGACTAAAAACAAAACCTGTCAAAGGGCAAAGGAGCTCTTAAGAGTCAATGGCCATCCAAAATCACCGGGAGAGATGACCCCTTAGCCTTTGTCAAGGCAGAATTCTAGGAGAAGGAAAACTCTGATATAACACCTGCAACCCTGATGGTATCCAATGATGTTGACTTGTTCTTCTTTTTGGTAAATATCATCTTGGTTAAGAGAGTGGGACTGGCTTTGTGCAGTGCCTTTGCTCACTATAAAAGCTTCATGGCACAGGCATTGCTTTATATCTGGAGATCTCTCTGCACTTGTCGTCACATGGTACCATGGGCCCAGCACTATGTGTCAATAATTGTCACAAGTGTAGTGTTTGTACCAGAGTTTTCAAGTCGCTGGCTGGACTAAAAAGTCACACTCGTTCAGCGCATCGGTAGGGGTTCTCCTACATGGATATAAAGTAGTGGCCGTACTCAAACGAGTTGGCAGCCACCATATATATATATATATATATATATATATATATATATAGGTTAGAGCATCGGGCTTACAATCCTGAGGTTGTGTGTTTGATTCTCAGACAGAGCTTTGCGTTGTGTTCTTGAGCAAAACACTTTATTTTCATGTTTCTCCAGTTTACTCAGCTGAAGAAATGAGTTGTGACATCACTGGTGCCAACCTGTATCGGTCATTGCCTTTCCCTGGGACAACATCAGTGGCGTGGAGAGGCGAGGCTGGTATGCATGGGTGACTGCTGGTCTTCCACAAACAACCTTGCTCGGACTTGTGCCTCGAAAGGGAACTATCTAGGTGCATATATATATGTGTGTGTGTGTGTGTGTGTGTGTGTGTGTGCGTGCGTGTGCGCGTGCGTGTGTGTGTATTTGTGTGTGTGAGTGTGTGTGTGCATACGCGTACATGTATATGGTACTTTTAATTATTTACAAAGGTCGGTGGATTGCAGAATCGGAAAAGCGTCGGACAAAACACTTTGTGGTATTTAGTTATCACTTGCTACCTTCTGAGTTCAAATCCTGCCAGGTTCAACTTTCATTAGATAAGATAAAGTACCTGTTAAATACTGGTGCGATATAACGCACCTCCCATACTCCCAAATTGCAGGCCTTTTACCAATGTTAGAAATACTATCACGGTTCATATAGATCTTTATTGTGAATAATCTTAATACTATTGCTAATAAAAATACCCGGTCAGGTGTGCACTAAATGTAAGTCTTCACCACAAAAACCTATAAGAAGATATTGTCTTCCTTACATCAACACCCGGGAGTAGTAGGTGAACGTACGATGACGATACGTAAATATACTGAAATGCATCCTACCCTCTTTTCTGAAAATGCTGTGAATATGTTTGCAGCTTAAATACTCACAGGAAGACTAAATGTATGTTTATTATATGTAAACATATTGTATATGGGTTCATTTATTCTGAATCGCACTGAGTTTAATTTTTATCATTGATTAAAATCTGATTCATGTCTTAAACTTTAAAAATGTGCTATAAACGATCCGTAAGTATTTCTTTCGTCTTTGACAAGATTGCTGAAGTTGTTCAGTATCTACTGATACTGCTAATCCACCGTTCTAATATTAATTAAATAATGGTTTCTAATTTAAGAACAAGGCCAACAATTTTAGGGTAGAGAAAAGTTGATTAAATCGATTACTGGTATTTTTTTTATAGACCCCGTAGGGATAAAAGGCAAAGCTAACCTCGGTGGGATTTGAACTCAGAACATAAAGGGCAAATAATGGAAGGTAATATCCATTTGGATTTATTGCAGCATCAAAAATGTATTCAGTTTAAATTAATATTTAATCCTACATCTGTAACCAATTTTTTCAGTTTATTATAAAATTGCTTTCTTAGAGAAATGAAAAATATAAGTATAATAAACGCATAAATGTTAACGGGACGCTATAGTACAAGAAAGATATAGGGGATATTTCACCACCAACTAACTTACTTTCCGCCTCTGGGTTCTGGCTGACAGGATGGACAATGCATTTCCCCGGAGGATGGCGATGGAGACGCGCTGAAACAGCCCCTCCACCAGGCGGGGCACGCATCTGCGGCAAGCTCACAAAGTCTCTTCACTATGCTCCTTTTCTTTTTTCTTTTTTTTGTTGTAAATTTCGATTGATATGACTATCGCATGTCTGAACGAATAAATCTCTGACTCAAAATCCAGTAAGGTCAACATAGATCTTCGTACATTTTCCCATGTAGTTTGGGTTGTTGCTATATCATGACTAAACCGTTAAATCTCACTTTTCTTCCTGTCAGACCGATGACTCACTCAGAGGCACACTGACATTTTTCCCTTCTTCATTCGCCCAAATTCCCTTTTCTTTCTTTCTTTTCACAATATACCCTCCTCTAAGATCCTGACGAGCAA
>OZ024745.1:60763288-60770788 GCA_964016885.1 Eledone cirrhosa
TAGCTATGCCGGACTTGTTCCCCGATCTTCTCGAGGCGGTCTACTGCAACTGGCAACAGAACGGGAGAATTCCCTGTGCTGTGACCAAGAGCGTAGTCACGCTAGTGAGGAAGGACGAGAACAAGGGGGACGATATAAATAATTTCAGGCCCATAACTCTGCTAAATACAGAGTTACAGATTTTGGCCAAGGTGCTAGCAAAGAGGTTGGTGCTTGTCGTGGGCAACCTGGTGGGAGATGCGCAGACATGTGCTATCCCGTCCAGGTACATCCACGACAACCTCCACCTCATGCGATACATCATAGAGAGGGTTGGGAACGAATCCGGCTTTGGTGGGGCCCTGATCAACTTGGATCAATCTAAGGCGTTCGATAGGGTCGACCATAGTTACCTGGATGCGGTGCTAGCGGCGGCAGGCTTCGGACCCGTTTTCAGGGGCTGGATCAATGCCATGCACAGCAACCGCATCTGCTCTAGGGTCAAGGTGAACGGCTACCGCTCGGAGCCGTTCTAAATCGCGCGGTCCATCCGACAAGGGTGCCCTCTCTCCTCCCTTCTGCATGTAATGACTCTAGAGCCACTGCTGCGGAAGTTGGAGTTGTTGATGGGCATCCCGTTGGAACCGGGATTGCGGAAAGCGGTGTCGGCCTATGCCGATGACGTAACAGTAATGGTGTCGACGGCCTCGGAAATCGGGGCGATCGGCACCTTACTGGAGGAGTACGAAAGGTTTACAGGGGCTAAGCTGAACCGGGACAAGTCGATCGGTCTGCAACTCGGCACGTGGAGGGGCAGATCGATGCCCTCCGATGTCGTCGTCGGGCGCTGGACGGAGGGCTCGGTGAAGTTGCTCGGGGTCTGGTTCGGACCAGACCTCCAGGTGGAGAAGAACTGGGGGTGAGGTAACGATCAGGGTGTTTGCACTGACCCAGAAGTGAGCCGAGTACAAACTGTCCCTGAAAGGTCGGGCGGAGGTGGCGAACACTTATATAGCGTCCGTCATCTACTACCGCCTGACCGTTGTGCCTTGCCCAAGGGAAATGCTCGCCAAAATGGAGCGCGCACTCTTCCAATTCCTTTGGAAGAAGCGGGCTCCTCTGGTGAGGATATCCATCTGCTGTCAACACCCTTCGAAAGGAGGGCTGGGAATGCCGTGGCTAATGATACGTAAACACGTATTAAGGCTACGGCACCTTCAGGTATTCCTCACCGGTCAACCGGTGTGGGCCCCGTTTGTGAGGCGAGCCTTTCCCAGACTCGTCTCACTCACCAAGCTGCAATTCTGGGTCAAGCAAAGACCGAGAAAACTGGGCGCCTGGCACACCGAGTGTGCCCAGGCGCTCACGGCTCTCCGGCAGGCGGACCCGGCTGTTAGTGGAGAATTCACCTCGTCATTCTATAGAGGGCTGGTGGTTAGCAGGTGCGACCACGCCCTCGGAGAAGCCCTAGGCATAGAGGAAGACGAACTGGCCAACCTGTTCGGTAGGACATTCAGCCCGGGACCCATGGATAACTTCCAGAGGTCCCTGGCCTGGCAGTGCTATCGAGGGGCTCTGCCCGTTCGCGAAAGGCTCTACAGACACGGGCGCCCGGGCAGGGACCCTCGAAAAAGATCTGTCCCAGATGCGTGTGCGACGAGGAAACCGTTGCACACGCATTGGAACACTGCTCGGGCATTGCCGATCTGTGGGGCTATGTCGAACAACTGCTGTGAAGGGTGGGACCGATCCGGTTGACCACCGAGTCTATTGTAACGATAAAGCCGCCTCCCCTCTCCAAAAACGAAGAAGAGGCGGTGTTTCTGTGCGTAATAGCCATGGCGAAAGAGGTTGTATGGTGGACGCGTCTGAAAGGACTGAGGTCAGACACCTTTCTCTCTGGCCAACAACTGGTCCGTTTCTTCCGATATCATTTCGGAAGAAGGATCAGGATGGAGAGAGAGGTGCTGCACCCCAGCCGTTTTTATGAAAGATGGGTGAAAGTGGCGAGAATGGCCCGTGTGAATGGGCCTTCACTCTACATCAGACTATAGGTGAGGAAGATGAAAGATCAAGGGAGCACCCCCTCTCTGTGCTCCTGAGGAGAAGGGTTGCATACTTTTTTCGGGGTGTGTGCGACCTCCCAAGGCGCCGCCTCCCTATTGTGGATTTTGTTATTAAATTTATTTTTGTTATATTTTATATATTATTTTTATATTTTGTTATTGCCTCCTCCTTATTGAGGACGCCTTTTTATGTAAACTCCCCCCATTGTACTTGTCCCACTTTTTGATGCCCTGGTGGCAAATAAAAAGAAAGTTATCTATCTATCTATCAATCCATCGGTTTGCAACTCGGATCGTGGAGAGGCAGACCGATGCCTTCCGATGGCGTCGTCGGACGATGGACGGAAGGACCGGTGAAGCTCCTCGGGGTCTGGTTTGGTCCGGACCTCCAGATGGAGAAGAACTGGAACGAGGTGACGGCCAAGGTGTTTGCACTCACCCAGAAGTGGGCAAACTATCCTTGAAAGATCGAGCGGAGGTGGCAAACACTTTTATAGCGTCCGTCATCTACTACCGCTTGACCGTCGTGCCTTGTCCAGCCAAAACGCTCGCCAAAATGGAGCGCGCGCTCTTCCAATTCCTTTGGAAGAAGCGGACTCCTTTGGTGAGAAGATCCATCTGCTGCCAACACCCTTCCAACGGAGGGCTGGGGATGCCGTGGGTGACGATACGTAAACACGCGCTCAGGCTGCGGCATCTCTACGTATTCCTCACCGTACAACCGGTGTGGGCCCCGTTCGTGAGGCTAGCCTTCCTACGACTCGTCCCGCTGACCGAGCTGCAGTCCTGGGTCAAGCAAAGATCGAGGAAAATGGGCGACTGGCACATCGAATGTGCTCAGGCGCTCACAGCCCTCTGGCAGGCGGACCGTGGCGATCAGTGGAGACTCCACTTCGACATTCTATAGAGGGTTGATCCGCAGCAAGTGCGACGACGCGCTCGGTGAAACTCTAGGCGTGGAGGAAGACGAACTGGCCAGTCTGTTCGGTAGGACCTGCCGCCCGGGACCGATGGACAACTTCCAAAAGTCCCTGGCCTGGCAGTGCTACCGAGGAGCTCTACCAGTTCGAGACAAGCTCTACAGACACGGGCGCCCGGGCAGGGACCCTTCGAAAAAGATCTGTCCGAGATGCGTACGAGACGAAGAAACTGTCGCGCATGCATTCATACACTGCTCGGGCGTTACCGACCTGTGGGGCTATGTAGAACGACTATTGTCGCGGCTGGGACCGATCCAGTTGACCACCGAGTCCATTGTCATGATCAAACCGCCACCCTCCTTCAAAAACGAAGGAGAAGCGGTTTTCCTTTGTGTGATAGCTATGGCGAAAGAGGTTGTATGGTGGACAAGGTTAAAAGGGCTGAGGTCAGACACCTTTCTCTCCGGCCAACAACTGATTCTTTTTTTTCAAATACCACCTTGGAAGAAGAGTCAGGATGGAGAGAGAGGTGCTGTACCCCAGCAAGTTTTATGAAAGGTGGGTGAAAGTGGCGAGAATGGCCCGAGTGAAATGGCCTTCTCTCTATATCAGCCTGTAGGTTGAGGAAGAAGAGGAAGAGAGGAAAGGGGTACAAACTCTTCGTACTCCTGGAGATGAGGGTTGCACATTTTTTTCGGTGGTATGTGCTACCCATACGAACTATCTCCCCCTATTGGGGAAAATCGATTAACTTTTAATTTACAATTGTGATAACATTTTACACGTTTTTATTGTATGTAAACTCACCCCTTTGTAATTTCCCCCTTCTTTTGTGCCCCTGTGGCTAATAAAGAAACATATCTATCTATCTATCTATCTATCTATCTACCGAACAGGGTGTTTGCACTGACCCAGAAGTGGGCCGAGTGCAAACTGTCCCTGAAAGGTCGGGCGGAGGTGGCGAACACTTATATAGCGTCCGTCATCTACTACCGCCTGACCGTTGTGCCTTGCCCAACGGAAACGCTCGCCAAAATGGAGCACGCACTCTTCCAATTCCTTTGGAAGAAGCGGGCTCCTATGGTGAGGAGATCCATCTGCTGTCAACACCCTTCGAAAGGAGGGCTGGGGATGCCGTGGCTAATGATACGTAAACACGCATTAAGGCTACGGCACCTTCAGGTATTCCTCTCCGGTCAACCGGTGTGGGCCCCGTTTGTGAGGCGAGCCTTCCCCAGACTCGTCTCACTCACCGAGCTGCAATCCTGGGTCAAGCAAAGACCGAGAAAACTGGGCGCCTGGCACACCGAGTGTGCCCAGGCGCTCACGGCTCTCTGGCAGGCGGACCCGGCTGTCAGTGGAGAATCCACCTCGTCATTCTATAGAGGGCTGGTGGTTAGCAGGTGCGACGACGCCCTCGGAGAAGCCCTAGGCATGGAGGAAGACGAACTGGCCAACCTGTTCGGTAGGACATTCAGCTCGGGACCCATGGATAACTTCCAGAGGTCCCTGGCCTGGCAATGCTACAGAAGGGCTCTGCCCGTTCGAGAAAGTCTCTACAGACACGGGCGCCCGGGTAGGGACCCATCGAAAAAGATCTGTCCCAGATGCGTGTGCGACGAGGAAACCGTTGCACACGCATTGGTACACTGCTCGGGCATTGCCGATCTGTGGGGCTATGTCGAACAACTGCTGTGAAGGGTGGGACCGATCCGGTTGACCACCGAGTCTATTGTAACGATCAAGCCGCCTCCCCTCTTCAAAAACGAAGGAGAGGCGGTGTTTCTGTGCGTAATAGCCATGGCGAAAGAGGTTGTATGGTGGACGCGTCTGAAAGGACTGAGGTCAGACACCTTTCTCTCTGGCCAACAACTGGTCCAAAGATGGGTGAAAGTGGCGAGAATGGCCCGTGTGAATGGGCCTTCACTCTACATCAGACTATAGGTGAGGAAGATGAAAGACCAAGGGAGCACCCCTTCTCTGTGCTCCTGAGGAGAAGGGTTGTACACTTTTTTCGGGGGGGTGTGCGACCCCCCAAGGCACCTCCTCTCTATTGAGGACTTTGTTATAAATTTTATTTTTTGTTATATTTTATTTTATTTTTATATATTGTTATTGCCTCCTCCTTATTGAGGACGCCTTGTTTTGTAAACTCCCCCCATTGTACTTGTCCCACTTTTGATGCCCTGGTGGCAAATAAAAGAAACATATCTATCTATCTATCTACCCTTCTATTTGGTGCTGCCCCCTATCACTCTGTCTGACTGACCGTTTGTCAAGGTAAGTAGTTTACGGGATTAAAGATCAACAACTAAGAAGTCTATTGAATTGCAGAAGACATAGCGGGGACCTAAGATACACCTGAGTGGTAATGTTGGTAGTATGAACCAGAGAGAAGGCTGTTAACTCACGTTGAAATGGCAGAGGGAACGAAACTAATAGTTAGCTGACATTTGTCTGCCAGATATAGGTGAAGGTCTTTATTTTTATAATAAAAGAAACAACATTGATTTGGTGGAGGTTATCAAATTGAGACACCCCTAGTGTGTGACGTATTAATACAGAATATGTATTAGAGGTCATTTGTGATGGTAAGAGAAGACAAAGATGTCAAGGACGGTGGTTGTTTACATCCGGCTCTATAACCTTTCAGAGATTTCATGTAAGTGCAACAACTGGAATTAATTCAGTAATATTACATCTTTCAGTGAATAGTTTGTATTTATGGACTCGTAACTCCCAGTGAAGTCGCGGGAGTGCCGTCTTGGGCAGTTTCATCCCTGAAGAGCCCATCCGCTCACCGGGTAGGAGCACAGTCGATTTCTTCCAGAGAAGGAGAGAGAGAGAGTTTTGCTATAAATATTGTAAGCTGAGATGTCACACCTATCTCAGTAATAGCTAGGACATGATCGGAACTTAAAATATACATATTATATATGTCTTCATATACACCTCTTGGGTGCCAACTTATCTTGTTTTCTTTTAGACTCTTTTGGGGCTAACATTGTGCACGTGTTCACTATAAGGGTGAGACTTTCTGTACTAATTCCACACCGACGGCGCTTCACATTATTGCCAAGATAATATATCCACCCCTTTTGTCACTGACTTAGTATTCAAAGCTTGGTCTTACAATGATATCAGTAGTGTTACACTCACCCATTTTAGATAAATGATGGAGAGCCAATCCCAAGATCTTCCAGTCTTTAACTCGGCTGTTTGTCGTTCAACTTGGCCATGCAATTAACGCCATTCCAACCACTGCTTCAGGGGCTGTGGAAGCATTTCTGAATTGGGGGATTGGGGGCAAATTTGGTCAATTTAGTTATAATGATTAGTTCAGTCGTTGTGGATTGGCAGTATCGGTCAGACACCATCCATTGCAGCATGGAGTCATGGCCTTTTATGTTCTGAGTTCTAATCCCGCCAATGTTAGCTTTGCCTTTCATCCTTACGGGGCCGATAAAATAAAGCACCAGTAATGCACTGAGGTCGATATAATAGACATTCCCCACCCCTTCAAATTGCTGACCTTGTGCCTAAAGTAGAAACAATTATGAAACATCAACCAAGATATAAAAAAAAACTTCGTTATGCGATAAATATAACATGTACATAAGTTGTAGCGCATAGACAAATAAATGTGTTTTTTTGAAGTTTGGGGAGAAAAATATAATTATTGGGAGTTCCACCCCCAGTGCTTCTCTTTTATCCACAGAGACTCGTGTCTTAGACTCTTCTTCACTGCTAAGGTATATTGAAATAGTATTTCCTTTCTATTTATTAAGTGGTAATTAATGTTTCACCTTTTATTCTCAACACATTCTTTAACACTTATCAGTCTTGTGTTCAAATCCTACCGAGGTCGTTCAATCAAATTTACCTTTCATCGTTCTGGGACCGGAGCGGCGGGGGTGGGTAGAGAACGATAACATAAAGTAGCAATCTATAAAGAAGTGGGGGTTCATACAACTGACTTCATCGCTGCCCCCTTTTGCTCCAGACACACACGAATTGCTGTCCTTGTGCCTAAATTAGAACAAATTATTATTACAGTTGTCTACCGATATTCGCGGGCGTTACGTTCCTAGAACACTCGCGGAGAGTTAAAACCGCGAATATTGGACGTGGTCCATAAAAATGTCTATAAACGTCAAAACATAAAATGTAATAAAAATAGAGGTAGCATCTTATGCAAAGGGGCGTCCAATAAGCCGGCAAATACGGTATATTGTTATTAATAATTTAATTGCCACGAAAAAAGCCACGAAAAAATCGTGGAAGATCTTTACGATTCCGCGAATATGCGGTGGTTCTACGAACAAATTAATTATTAGTTAGAATCTAAGGAAAATCCAGCGAATAACCGGAACAGCGAATGCCGGAGGTACACTGTATTCACAATCACCCCACCATCACCACCGCAACTACTACCACTACTACTACTACTACTACTACTACTACTACTACTATTATTATTGTGGATTGGCAGTATCGGTAGAGGGTCGGACGCCAGGCTTTGACGTATAGAGTTA
>OZ024745.1:60773288-60788288 GCA_964016885.1 Eledone cirrhosa
ATTTTATTATATATTTCTGGCAATATTATAACAATATGAACCTCCCAAATATAACAATATTTGTTTCAACACACGATTTCATATAAAAAATCTTGCAAAACAAATCCATCACCGTGTGTGTGTGTATATATATATATATATATATATATATATATATATATATATATATAACGAAGGAAATGTGGTAAGGAACCAGGTGGACCATAACGCACCAAAGTACTCAATACTTAGGGTAGTAGAGTGGGTAATAGGAACAAGTAAGACCCCGACGGCTGAGCTCAAGCCGTTTCGACAGCTAATTCAGTCCAGAATTAGCCGTCGAAACGGCTTGAGCTCAGCCGTCGGGGTCTTACTTGCTCCTATATATATATATATATATATATATCATATGTAACCCATGTGCAACCACGCAGTATTCTTTCTTCTCATGTTTTATATATATATATATATATATATATATATATATATACACACGCATACACATGTATACAGAGTGTTCCCTCAAAATACATATACACTTCAACAGCATTCTAATAATATTGCCTGTACAGGTAATCAAAGTGTGTATACATTTTTTGGGACACCCTGTATTCATTAATTGTTAGAATAACCATCACAACAAAGACCTTGCTTGAGCCTCGTCTTCAGTGTTGGCTTTCTTCTTTTTCATCTCATATCAGTTAAACATCTTGAGAGCGTAATGTTTGTTGATGGAAGCTAGTCTACCCAGCTCTAACACATCACAGATGGTTGATCCTGGACAATATCAAGTACTGCATCTGGCTATATAACTTTCTTTGTGTGAGTATGTGTGTTAGTGTATGTGTCTACGTGCGTGTATACACATACATATTTACACACGTGTGCACATGACATATAACCAAACTAACACGTGTAATTTCCTAAACACGATTTACATCCTTTATTTCACATACGTAAACGCACATACATATTCACACTCGACGCACAAACACACACACACACACGCACATACGCTCTCACACATTCACAAACTGACAGTGTCAGTTTAGCCGAAAACGAGATAAATTCGATTTATGGGACACTTGTGAACTTTTCATTAGAAACGCCTGTTAAAAGGGTGGGGTGGGAGTGGGGTGGCAATGGGGTGGGGGAAAGTGACTGGAGCCTGTGTCATGTGATGTCACAGACGCCTTAAATCCCGGACGGTGCAGGAGTCCGGGCACTAACCGCCTCGTTGTCCCTGCGGACAGAATGGAAAAAGGCTTTGCCTTGAAGGGTGATGAAGGAGACCCGTTGTAATAGTAATTTCAACTCCGGGGAGGGGGGGGGGGGGCTCATTCACTTCTATGGGGGACGTTGGTCCAGGGTCCAAGAACGTCAGAGGTCTCCATTGCTACAGGTTCGACGACAAGCAAACCTGTAGGAGAGCGGCCGATATTTAGACAGTTTATGCTCTAGTGAACTTTGTATTAGAAATGTCTTCTTAGAAGGATGAGAAAGGTAAATGGTTGGAGCTTGTTATGAATAACCAAAGTCTAATTATTCCTCAGGAGTTCGTATTCTCTAACAAGCCGTACTACACTGGTCTATCTCTCTCTCTGCCCTCTCACTCGCTCACTCTCTGTCTGTATTTCTCACCAAGATTTCGACACATAAATTTGGAGTCCACAGAGTTAATCGCAACAGCTAAGATAGAAACTCTCCGTATTTTCCTTTTCGACTACCAGCTTATAGTCTTCACATTTAAAGTGATAGACACCTTCTTTTTCATCCCCTTATTCCCAAGAAGATCATGTGTGTGTGGATGTGGTGATGGGGGGGGGGGGAGTTCTCAGACACATTTTCTAGAGGATCCTATCAGAAACAAACCTCTTCAATTAATCCGGGTGTGTCCCCAAACGAGACAAACTGTGCCTATGGATATTATCCAACCATATTGCTCGGGGCCTCTTGGTTGGTTTTGCCCGTAAAATCTATCCTACGATTCGTACCTTTGACATTCTCAATACATGTCCATAGTACTGCAGGTGTGATCCTTCGATACTTTATTTTATCGTCCCCGTAAGGATGAAAGGCAAAGCTAACCTCGATGGGATTTGTACCCAGAACGTAAAGAGCCGTATTTATATGCCGCAAGTTTGTTGTCCGACATTCTACCGATTCTGCCAATATACCACCCTCAGATAATAAATAACAATTGTTTCTACTTTTTGGCACAAGGCCAGCAATTATCCAGTGCATTACTGGTACTTTATTTTATCGACCTCCATAAGGATAAAAGGCAAAGTTAACCTTGGCGGGATTTGAACTCAGAATGGAAAGGGCCGTAACTCTATGCGTCAAAGCATGGCGTCCGACCCTCTACTGATACTGCCAATCCAACGCTGTTGGATAATAAATAATAATTGTTTCTACTTTTGGCACAAGGCCAGCAATTATTCCAGTGCATTACTGATACTTTATTTTATCGACCCCGTAAGGATGAAAGGCAAAGTTAACCTAGGCGGGATTTGAACTCAGAATGGCAAGGGCCGTAAATGATTTCTACTATAGGCACAAGGCCAATAATTTGGAGGGAGGGGAAAGTCGATTAAATCGACCCAGTACGTTACTGGTGCTTTATTTTATCGATCCCGTAAGGATGAAAGGCAAAGCTAACATCAGAACGTAAAGAGCCGTAACTCTATGCCGCAAAGCATGTTGTCCGACGCTCTCCCGATACTGGCAATTCACCACCCTCAGATAAATGATAATAATACAACCAAAGCTTTAAGGCAAATTATAACATTTTATTTGTTTTACGTACGTTTCCCCAAATGTAGGAAATAACATAGGAATTATTAAAATTATTTTATCATTTTAGTAAGATACGAGTATATGAAAATTAAATCGATATACAAGTAACGTTTCACAAATGCGAAAGGAAATGTAAAAAGAAAAAAAAATGAAAATAAATGAAAATATCCCTACATGTGGATCTTCGGAAATCTCAAAATGTATAAAACTACTTAAATTTAGGAGAGGAAAACATCTCGTATGTAGATGTGTTGGGTTAAAAACAAACCTGCCAACCTCTAAAAACCCAAACGGGGAGTACCATGAAAAATAGTTCACCAAAACGGGGAGAAATGAGGCAGATGGGGAGATTTTTACATAATGAAAGCTATACCCATTTTCACAAGGGAAGGCATCTCTCATCCACCCCAAAGTGGTGAATTGACAGGTCTGCTCACAAGACATTGATCAACTGGGGGGGTCTTAGTCACATGTACACACGCACGCGCGCACACACACACACATACACACACACACACATATATATATATATATACACACACACACACACACACACACACACACACACACATATATATATATATATATATATATATATATATATATATATATATATATTTCCTTGTTCTTGTTGGAAGCTATAGCAGAAGACACTTGCCAAAGGTGCTACACAGTGAGACTGAAGCCGAAATCTCACAGTTGCGGAGTGAACACTTTAACCAGACAGCCAAACCTGCGCCTATGCTTATTTTGTCAACACCGGTAGGATGGACACTAAGGTCAAAACGGATGGAGTTTGAACTCAATACAAAGGGAAAATGAAATGAAAACAAAACATCGCTTTATTACTCGACCTCTTCTTTAGTGACCTTAATAGATATAATGTATATATGGGGGGGGGGGGGGGGTAGGATTTCAGGATTTCAGAGACTGGAGCTTCTGAAGTTGTAGGTCAATACGTAGTGAGAAGTGTGGAAAGGCGATGTGAACATGTGTGAATAGAGCATAATAAATGGAAAGGGGTGAGACGGTTGCCGGAAAGTAGGAGAGGAAATGTGTCAGCTGTCAGTGTCTTGTTAGTAGGACTCTCAAGAAAAGAACATAAAAATTGGTTTAAGGCAGGCGGCCATTCATTAATATTTTCTACAGAATAGCAGTTGGCAAAATATTTTCTACAGAATAGCAGTTGGCAAAATATACTAATAATAGTTTCGTTTCTAATTTATGCACAAGGCCAGCAATTTGTGGTAAAAGGAAAATCGATTATACAGAACCCAATACCCAATACCCAATACCCAATACCTTACTGGAACTTTATTTTATCGACCCCTGAAAAGATGAAAAGCAAAGTTGACCTACGCAGGGTTTGACCTACGCAGGGTTTGAGCTCAAAACGTAAAATGCTGTACAAAATTTTGACGTTCTAACGATTCTACCAATCTACTGCCCTATGATTTGTGGGAAGAGGAAAGCCTGTTATACCTCGAAAAAATGAATGGCAAATTCGACGTCGGTAGGATTTGAACTCAGAACAATGAAAGTTGTAACTAAAGTATTTTGTTCAATGCTTTAACTGCTCGACCAGTCCACCGCCCTCACTAAATATATTTACAATGGACAACATCCAAATAATAATTAGACAATTGTGCAAGTGAAATCTGTTGTAATGGTTAAAACAATACAAATCTGAACTGTAATTGTTTGCTGCACGTTTAAATATACTTTATCCATTTAATGTTATAGTTGTTGATATTGTAGTTGTTTAACTCCGAGTCATCTCTGACAGAAAAGACTTATGAGTATAGAGGTATGGAGCAAAAATACTTTAGCTATTTGAATTTTGTAGTTGTTGATATTGTTGTTGTTTAAACCCGAGTCAGCTCTGATAGAGCAGACTTATGAGTATGGAGCAAATATAGACCTGTCAACTCTCCCCGTCTCCCTGTTTTGGGGAAAATGAGTAGAGCTTTCATTATGCAAAATCTTCCCATTATGCCTCATTTCTCTCCATTTTGGAGGAACTTGTTTTCATGGTACTCCCCGTTAGGATTTTTAGAGGTTAGCAGTCTGTTAAGATAGCGGCTGGCTTCGTATTGTGAGGTGGTAATTTATATTTGGTTTTAATTTGTCACTTTACTTGGTCATTTATTTGTTAGTTTCATTGTTTGTTTCATCGGGTTTATCAATGATTTGTTTTTGTTCAAATTAAGACCATTCACGGTCTTAGTCACATGTACACATGCACGCGCACACACACACACACACACACACACATATATACACACACACACACACACACACACACACACACACACACACACACACACACACACACACACACACACACACACACACACACACACACACACACACACACACACATATATATATATATTTCCTTGTTCTTGTTGGAAGCTGCACAACCTAGAGTGATACGATACTGCGCAGCAACCATTCCATTGTTGTTTGGTGATAGTTTGTGACCGAGATATACAAATTCCATAACTTGAGCAATTTGCTGGTTGTAGATTGTGAGTTGGAGATTGGCATTGTTTTTATCAGTTGTCATACATTTTGTTTTGGAGATGTTGATATGTAAGCCAGCCTCCAGCGAATGTTTGGCCAGTACATTCAGAAAGTCTTGCAGATCAGTTCTAGAGTAATTCATGATGGCCAGATCGTCTGCATAGCTAAGATTTGATAGGATTTTACCTGCTAATTGATGGCCAGTTTCCTACCATTTAAAGGCTAAGGTCTTTGATACTTACATCTTACCAGTTGTGTTATATGGTCTTGACTGTGTTAATTGGACGACAAGGTCATTTCAAAAGGTCATTGCAGAAGCACATCATGAGACGTATGACTGGCAAACGGCTCAGCGACCGTATCTGTATCAGTGAGCTGCTCAACATTACCAAACTTAGACCAATTACATCAATTGTCAAGTCAAGAGTACTCAAACTATACTGCCATATAAAAAGATCAACTCGTGGTGTGAGTAGGTTATGCCTGGAAGGAAGGTTGGCTGGTAAGAGAAACAGAGGCCGGCAGCCAAAACGATGGCTTGACAATGTCAATTCATGAACTGGACTTGATCTTTGCTCGTTGAACTCTGCTGCTAGTGTACGAACTTTGTGGAGAGAGATATCACATGTTAATGCGCAGTCTGCAACTGGCGGAGTTTAGCATCACAAGATATATATATATATTATATGATGTCACCGGATTCATACTGAACCCGGTCATTGAAATGATCATAGTATAATAAACCTTTTAAGGATTTACACCAGTCCAGCCTCCTGTTATTTTATAATAATTAACTCCGTACTCGCACCACCAACTACACAAATGAAGACGGGTGAGTTGCATTACGTTGAGTGCTCTCCATAATATTACATCGAGATTGACCATTACATCTATCCAGTGGTCAACCAACAAACCTATATATATATATATATATATATATATATATATATATATATATATATATATGTATACCAAAGACAGAGACATCTAAGGAAGAGTGGTCTGGGGAACGGAAATGATGAGCGACAGGAGTATCCATACCAAGTCGTATGTCCCTCAAGTGTTCAGCGAAACAGGTTCGCCAAACGGTGACCTGTTTTTCTGATGTATATGGACCTGCAAAGGGAACGCTGGAGGTCATAGACTACATTTGGTAGATGTGCAGGTGAAGGGGTGGTGGATACGGAATGAACCATTAAGGTCTGTGAGAGTGGTGAGGTTAGAAATGAAGGGAGAGGCTCAATCTTTCTATTTCTTCTTTAATTTCTCATTCTAATTTCTGAAGAAGGACTAACGCCCAAAACGTTAAGTTTCTTTTCCAACTACATCAAGCGTAAAACTAATAATACATTTCTTCATTGTGCTTCAGTGTCGTTTGCTTTGTTATTTCTGTTAGACTTCTGCACACACACACACACACACACACACACACACACACACACACACACACACACACACACACATATGATAAAAGAGAAAAATGACATGACTGGTGGTTAATGTTCTTTAATTGTTCAATTCTTTACAGTAACTCGTTATTGATATTAGTTCTGGTAAGCCGAACTGATATCAATAACTACTTACCAGAACTAATATCAATAATGATTTACTGTAAAGATTTGAACTATTAAAGAATACTAACCAGTGAAGTCATTCTTCTCTTTTTTTATATATCGTATTGTACCAAGGAATTTCCATCACTTTCCACTACATATATATAACAAAGAAAGTGTGGTAAGAAACCATGTGGACCATAACGCACCAGAATACTCGATACTTAGGGTAGTAGAGTGGGTAATAGGAAAAGAGTCAGGAACTGATTATACAGAGCGGTTGCCGGTCAAGCAGAAATTGAAAATTAGAATTGGTGCTCTGAAATAGCGATATATATATGAATGTATATATAGTGTATTTTGCAATACACTGTATGCTTAATTAAAAGCATTTCGAAGACCTTACGCTATTGTTTTAGAGTAGTGACAGTCTCACTTACTTTAATTTTCAGCAAACAGGAGAGATAAAGCTGACAGAACTCTGTTTCGCACTTTTTCAGAGCACCAATTCTAATTTTCAAAAAAAAAAAACCCACACACACACATACACACACACATATATATATATATATTTTACTCCTCAGTGTCCCTCTTCTTTGTCGACACGTTGGACTACAGCCCTTATTATTCGCTTGCTTTATATTTCTCTCCTTTCTATAATTTTTCCTCTTTGTCGTACTCCATATTTGTGTAATTTGTCTCTACATGTTTTGATATGTCCCACTCTGAACTGAAATGAAAACCGTAGTGATTTCTAGAGCTTGACTGAAGAGATGGACAGCCCATCTTTTCGTTGTTTTTTTCCATTGTCTTTGTCCTGTGCACCCTTACTTGAATTATATATATATATATATATATATATATATATATATATATATATATATATATATATATAAATGTAATCTGAGTTTTTTGAATATTAATAATAACATTCGATTCGTTTGCAATTATGCAAACAAGCCTCATTTTAAAAGCCATGTCAGTAGAATGAGCCCCTCATTCTTATATATATATATATATATATATATATATTTATATATATATGTATATATATATTTATATTAGAATGATCGAGTATCGAAAAATCGGCGCACGAGTTCACGATAAACAAAATTCGAAATGAGCGGCAGAGGGCTCAATAATTCAGATGAATCAGAGCTATAACTATCGTTAAAATACCGTCACACATAGAACAAGTCTAAAATCAACCGTACGATAAAAAAATCGATAATAGAAGATTCGGGACAATCAGATAAAAAATATCAAAAAATCAATAATTTAAATGAATGTAAAATCATTTATATATATATATTTATATATATATGTATATATATATTTATATATATATATTTATATATATATGTATATATATATTTATATATATATATATATATATATATATATTTATATATATATATATATTTATATATATATATTTATATATATTTATATATATATATATATTTATATATATATATTTATATATATATATTTATATATATATATTTATATATATATATATTTATATATATATATATTTATATATATATATATATATATATATTTATATATATATATATATATATATATTTATATATATATATATATATATATATATATATATTTATATATATATATATATTTATATATATATATATATTTATATATATATATATATATATATATATATTTATATATATATATATATATATATATATATATATATATATATATATTTATATATATATATATATTTATATATATATATATATTTATAGCGGCGATGAATTAGTTTTGCGAGGTTTTTTATATGAAATCGTGTGTCGAAACAGATATTGTTATATTTGGGGAGGGTCATATTTGCGTAATATTGCCAGAATTAATAACAGAACACACTCACTGTTTGGTTGGTTTTCGCTTCTCGCTGTCTTTTATATATATATATCTGCGATCTAACTTACTCGGTCCTCAATGTTGCCATTGACTGACCGGCGGTCAAAAATAATACAGATACAATATAGACAAACACATATATATATAGTTTACATAAATCTTTCGTTGCACATCTGCAACATCGTCAGTGGTGTTATATTCATTGTTCCTCCTGTTGTGTTGTATGTCTACGCCATTTTTTTTTGTTCAGTCTGTCTATATATTTATTTATTTATTTGCTTGTTTGTTTATCTTATTTTATTTTGTCTTCTTTGCGCATGCGTTTGCGTGTGTGTATAGTGTTATGTGTGATGTGTGACTAGTGTGTATAGTGTTGTCTGCTGGGTGACTAGTGTGTGTTTATGTGCTTGTGTATGTATTTATTTATCTTATTTTATTTTATTTAATTTACTTATTTATTTATACTTCTCTTAGGTCAGTGTTGTTTGTTTGGGTGTTGTTGTTGTTCCACTCATTCTTTCTGTTTAGCTTTGGTCTTCTAATTTCTATTTCACTGGCCTCTCTGATTTGCCTATCTGCTGGGTCATTCCTATGTTTAGATATTATTCTAATTTCTATGTTGTCTATGTTACCGTCATGATGTTGTCTAGCATGTTCGTATAGTACTGACCCGTTTTTTCGTCCTTTTAGTTCCCCCCAGTGTTGGTCTATCCTTTCACCTATGCTACGAGCTGTCTCACCTATGTATGTTGTTGTCGTGTTTCTGCAAGTACCCTCTGTACATCTTATGCTATAGACTACGTTTCTAGTTTTACAGTTTATCCGGGGGTTCACCTTACATATGATACATTTCCTATTGGTACACTTTAATCAGTGAACAAGAACAACAAATCCTAAAGTTACCACCAAAATTTGCCATCTACAAAAAGATTAATCCTATGGAATGCAAAACGGAGCTGGAAAAGTGTTTCACAAAAATACGTTGGAATGCAAAGGTAAACAACAACAACAATAATAACGGTAGTAGTAATATAAACAATAACTCTGGGTATAGAAATAACAGCCATAACCATAACGATGGCAGGAAAGTGAGAAATAGTGATAATGGTAATAATACTAGCGATAGACAGAACAACAACAACCACAATAATAATAATAATAGAAACGTTAACCACAGACACAGCAACAGTGACCACAGTAGTAATAACGGTAACAATACGAACAACAACAACAACAATAACCACAGTGGTAATAATGGAAATAGTACATGTAGCAACATCAACAAAAACAAGAAACATAATAATAGTAACAACCACAATGGTAGAAATAGCAGTAACAACAACAATAACGGTGAAGTAAACAACAATACATCTAGCAATCATAACAATAATAATATTAATGCTAAGGATAGAAACAACAACAACCACCATGATAACAATAATAGCAACACACACAACTATGACGATAGAAATAACGACAACCCCTTAGAGAAACTATTTTTCAACCCAGCTGACAAAACATATAAGATGGGTAATATCTATCCTACGAGGTTACCCTTTAATAAAAGAGTTTGCATACCACAACAAATAGATGACGAGACGGAGGCACAGTTCACCATAGCTAGAAATAAGATTAGACAAGTAGTAGACAGGTACACTATGAGACAGAGCAGACCAGAGGCCCAACAACTTGGGATAAAACCTGTAGAAGGCTTGGTTAGCCTCAAGCAGCGCACAAGGGATGGTGAGGTAGTGTGTCTACCCACAGATAAGTCTGGTAGGATGTCAATAGATAGCATGCCGAACTACATCGAGGCAATGCAACCCCACATCACCAACACGAGCGAAGTTGCACAACTAACACACGATGGGAGAGAAAAAATCCTCAACGCTCACATGATGATGTGGACTGACATCCTAAAGCCAAGCAGACGCACTGCCAACAACTTCCAGGCGTCTAACAATGGCATACCACCCTTGTATGGGCTCCGCAAAGACCACAAGACAGTCGACGACCCGACAATAGGACCACCAACAAGACCTGTATGCGGAGCTAATATAGCTAGCAACTACAGGATCTCCTACTTCCTCTCAATGGTTATACGCCCCATAATCAAGATGTCCCCAGATGTATGTGAAAGTACAGAGGACCTCCTCAGCAGAATCAGTGAGTGCAACAAAAACAGGAGCCTATCCAACTGCATAATAGGCAGCATGGATGTGGTGTCACTGTACCCATCCATTAACATTGATTTTGCTGTGAAAAGATGTGTGGAGATGATCATTGAGAGTGAGGTGGAGTTCTGCGACGTCGACACAGACGAACTGGGCCTCCTACTTAGACTTACCTACGACACTGACTACCTAGACAGCCATGACCTTAGATGTTTCTGCCCTAGTAGACCTATAAGAGGTAGACCCCCCACCATAACCTCAATGGCTAAAAAGACTCCCATAGGAAGGTGGATTGGGTGGACCAAAGCTATACGGACCCCCCAAAACACTGATCAGGTAAGAAAAATGGTCGCACATGCAATAGGGGCTAGTATCAAAACTACCCTAAAGGGCCACATATTTAAGTTCAATGAGAAAATCTACACCCAAAATGAGGGAGCAGCCATCGGCGTCAGCATAGCTGGCGATGTTGCCAACCTTTTCATGGTATGGTGGGAAAGGAGACTTAAAGATCTCCTTAATGAAAGCTCCATAGACCTCATCATGTACTCTCGTTATGTAGACGATATCAATATAGTTATAAGAACACCCCCACTAGAGAGCACTAACAAGTTTGATTTAGAACGTAGCACGATGGAAAGCATCCAGCAGATAGCTAATTCCATACACCAGAGTATAACTGTAACTATAGACTTCCCTTCCAAACACCCTAACAATAGACTACCTGTATTAGACACAGAACTCTGGATTAACACTATAGACGAGAGAGCCCAAATTCTCCACTCACACTATGCTAAACCCATGGCCTCCAAATACCTGATACTCAAAAACTCAGCAATGTCCAGTAGTGCTAAGTTTAATATTCTGATCGCAGATTTGGTACGAGTGATGAAGAATGTGTCCAGCATGTGCGACCCAACAGAAATGGAAGGACACATCCAACACTTCATCAACCGCATGCAGTTCTCTGGCTACAACCAAAGAGACAGAGTCAGAGTATACGAAGGAGCCATGGAAAAGTATAAGACCCTCATAGAACTGGACATGAAAGGAATTTGCCCACTATACAGGAGCAAATCATGGAATAGCTTAGATAGGGCTAGACATAAGATAGGGAAGGCCACATCATGGTACGACAACCAGAGATATCAGAGTGTCATGTTTGTGGACGCCACCCCTGGAGGGAAATTAGCTAACCAGTGTAGAAAGGCCCTGAGAAAGACCCACTTAAAAATAAAGGTGGTAGAAAAGCCAGGAACCACCATAAAATCCCTGATCAGCAAAACCTACCCTTTTAAGAAAACCCACTGTACCAATAGGAAATGTATCATATGTAAGGTGAACCCCCGGATAAACTGTAAAACTAGAAACGTAGTCTATAGCATAAGATGTACAGAGGGTACTTGCAGAAACACGACAACAACATACATAGGTGAGACAGCTCGTAGCATAGGTGAAAGGATAGACCAACACTGGGGGGAACTAAAAGGACGAAAAAACGGGTCAGTACTATACGAACATGCTAGACAACATCATGACGGTAACATAGACAACATAGAAATTAGAATAATATCTAAACATAGGAATGACCCAGCAGATAGGCAAATCAGAGAGGCCAGTGAAATAGAAATTAGAAGACCAAAGCTAAACAGAAAGAATGAGTGGAACAACAACAACACCCAAACAAACAACACTGACCTAAGAGAAGTATAAATAAATAAGTAAATTAAATTAAATAAAATAAGATAAATAAATACATACACAAGCACATAAACACACACTAGTCACCCAGCAGACAACACTATACACACTAGTCACACATCACACATAACACTATACACACACGCAAACGCATGCGCAAAGAAGACAAAATAAAATAAGATAAACAAACAAGCAAATAAATAAATAAATATATAGACAGACTGAACAAAAAAAATGGCGTAGACATACAACACAACAGGAGGAACAATGAATATAACACCACTGACGATGTTGCAGATGTGCAACGAAAGATTTATGTAAACTATATATATATGTGTTTGTCTATATTGTATCTGTATTATTTTTGACCGCCGGTCAGTCAATGGCAACATTGAGGACCGAGTAAGTTAGATCGCAGATATATATATATAAAAGACAGCGAGAAGCGAAAACCAACCAAACAGTGAGTGTGTTCTGTTATTAATTCTGGCAATATTACGCAAATATGACCCTCCCCAAATATAACAATATCTGTTTCGACACACGATTTCATATAAAAAACCTCGCAAAACTAATTCATCGCCGCTATGGCATTAGCTTGTGCCAAGCTGAAAGGTTATTGAAAGACACTGTTTTCTGTTATATAAAAACTACAATAACAACAGAACAAATCCGCTTCTTAAAACACTGTGTTTCCTCCAAAACATACACAACAAACATATCAAAACAAGTAAATAATTTATTATTGAACAAAACACAAGCTGAACGGCTAAAACACACAATAACAGTTAATATGAAAAGAACAACATACACAAAAGTCAACGCACTCTACAGACAAAAACGCATCAACGGTAAGGAAATCCGAAATCTCATCACAGCAAACGAGAGAGATGACTTCATGAGCGTCATCCGACGCGAAACGAAATATGCTCAAAACGAATGCTGTAGGCATTTCAAGAAGAAATTAGAATGGATGAATAAGAAAAAACTACAAGAAAGGAAAATCGAATATTCTCAAAAATACCCAGATAACATCGACAACATCCGTATGAGTGATGTAAAACTACCGGAAGAATTTACCAATGACCACACAGTAAATATCTATGGGAACACTTTAATCAGTGAACAAGAACAACAAATCCTAAAGTTACCACCAAAATTTGCCATCTACAAAAAGATTAATCCTATGGAATGCAAAACGGAGCTGGAAAAGTGTTTCACAAAAATACGTTGGAATGCAAAGGTAAACAACAACAACAATAATAACGGTAGTAGTAATATAAACAATAACTCTGGGTATAGAAATAACAGCCATAACCATAACGATGGCAGGAAAGTGAGAAATAGTGATAATGGTAATAATACTAGCGATAGACAGAACAACAACAACCACAATAATAATAATAATAGAAACGTTAACCACAGACACAGCAACAGTGACCACAGTAGTAATAACGGTAACAATACGAACAACAACAACAACAATAACCACAGTGGTAATAATGGAAATAGTACATGTAGCAACATCAACAAAAACAAGAAACATAATAATAGTAACAACCACAATGGTAGAAATAGCAGTAACAACAACAATAACGGTGAAGTAAACAACAATACATCTAGCAATCATAACAATAATAATATTAATGCTAAGGATAGAAACAACAACAACCACCATGATAACAATAATAGCAACACACACAACTATGACGATAGAAATAACGACAACCCCTTAGAGAAACTATTTTTCAACCCAGCTGACAAAACATATAAGATGGGTAATATCTATCCTACGAGGTTACCCTTTAATAAAAGAGTTTGCATACCACAACAAATAGATGACGAGACGGAGGCACAGTTCACCATAGCTAGAAATAAGATTAGACAAGTAGTAGACAGGTACACTATGAGACAGAGCAGACCAGAGGCCCAACAACTTGGGATAAAACCTGTAGAAGGCTTGGTTAGCCTCAAGCAGCGCACAAGGGATGGTGAGGTAGTGTGTCTACCCACAGATAAGTCTGGTAGGATGTCAATAGATAGCATGCCGAACTACATCGAGGCAATGCAACCCCACATCACCAACACGAGCGAAGTTGCACAACTAACACACGATGGGAGAGAAAAAATCCTCAACGCTCACATGATGATGTGGACTGACATCCTAAAGCCAAGCAGACGCACTGCCAACAACTTCCAGGCGTCTAACAATGGCATACCACCCTTGTATGGGCTCCGCAAAGACCACAAGACAGTCGACGACCCGACAATAGGACCACCAACAAGACCTGTATGCGGAGCTAATATAGCTAGCAACTACAGGATCTCCTACTTCCTCTCAATGGTTATACGCCCCATAATCAAGATGTCCCCAG
>OZ024745.1:60803305-60825805 GCA_964016885.1 Eledone cirrhosa
CATCTACATTCGACTGGGAATACGATTTATTTGAATAATCCAACCGCCACAATAATAATTTATTAATAATTATTCCATCCATATCTGTCTGTGAATCTCTCACCGTCTTTTATGTTATCTTCCTTTAACGAAAGAGGAACTGTCAACGAATCAGCTGTGAAGCGTATCCTCCCTGTTTTCCATGGACTTTTAATTCCTCGTTCTTTTTCTGCTTTAGAAAAAAATAAAACTACCAAACTAAATCAGAAAGAAAAAAAATCGAACTATATTTGTTTCACTCGCTACATATATATTTCTATCGTCGTCTATTTTTGCTTGCGATGAACAAACCCCTCGAGCTACACTCTATGAAGAAAGAACCATTAGTACCAAATAAAATTACCTTGACACTCCAAGACAAACTTGTTCACAAAGCTGGTCAGATTCTTGGTGGTGGTCGATCGAAGAAAGAACGAACACCGGCTATTGTTTCTTCAGTGATTGAATCTGATTTTGAACGGGACGAGTACGTCTCTCACGCCGGTAAGTTAAATTCCTCTTGTGTTTTAATTATTTTATATATATAGATAATACACACAAGTATATTATATATATATATATATATAATATATATATATATATGTTTATATATATGTGTGTGTGTTTGAATGTGTACTACCATTATATACGTGTTAATGTGTGCGATAATTATATATTTTTAACTAATGTTTGTAATTCTCTCACTAATACATAGTTATAATTTATAATACCTAAGAAAGTCATAAAACGTAATCTTATTGCCCTTAGAAAAACCTAGAGCACATCTGTAAAAACATGTCTCGTGATTTTTCTAAGGACATCTGCTCCGATGGCATCTATATATAATTCTATACAACTTTCACCATAACAGACACATTCAATTAGAAACAATTTAAACTGTTATTTTTCTAATAATTTATTCCATCAACTGAATTCGATCTTTTCTTTCTTTTAACAAAAGGAAATAGAACGATGAAAGGTTGTTATTTGTATATACTTATTACTCGGTGTTTCTGTGGAAAATACGTTCGACTTTTAAAAAATCGAATTGTTTTATTCTGTCTGATATTAAACTGTCTATAAATACAACTAATAATAATTATTAATCTCTATTATAACTGATATTACTAGCAGATATTTCTTCAAATAAAATCATGAATTATAATAGAATAGAGAAACTGCCAGTCATTTTTTTACATTCGCTTTTCATTCATTCTCGTTCAAAATGGACCGAATTTGAAGTCTTCTTTCATTCGATGTCTGCTAAATAATTTAACAGCGATTTATTTCACTATAACTAAATTTATTTGTGACGTTATAAGTTTAGACTAAAGATCGTTAAATTATGTTTTGGGAGATCATTAGATTTTGATAAAAGGAGGTAAAAGTGGGAGGGGATTTCATGAAGCCGAGTCTACAATATTGAGATTCAATTCCGGTTTTGGTTATGTCATCATTTTTAATTTGTCATTGATGTCCTTAAGCATCAATTCCTGCAGAAGTCTCAGCCGTTGTGTTCATCTAAGAACAGAAATCGACCGTAAATAGTATATAACTGGTTGTCAGTTAGTTGACTTTTCATGTCTGTTCTAATATACGAATTAAATTAGAAATTGCAGGACTAGATACTGTATAAGTACGAAACCGGCTTTCTACTGTTTGCACTATATAATCAATCACGTGAATTCTTAAAATATATGAGGATATATTTGTACTTTCTCGCTCTCACTAGCCCTCACTTAAACTCCCATCTTTCGACTACCACTTGACTCTTCGCACTCCAATTCTCTTACTCTTTCTTCTAATCTTATTCCATCTCTTAATATTTTTCTCTCGTCGTTTATTTTGCTTATTTTCTCGTTTACTTCTTTCTAATAAATATTTTTCCTGTTTAGTTCTCCAACTAACGATTCTCTCCCCGTAGATATATTGTCTCCTCTTTCTATCTATTTTTCTCCTCTTTTGCTCTCTCTTTCTTTCAGTCACCCCTCTCCTTTCTCTTGAGCTGTATTCCCCCCACCCTCACTCTCACTCTGTTCAGCTCTGCAACCACTTGTCTTTGTTCTATGTTCTTCTATCAGCTGTACTTTACTGCTTCCTGCCACCGGCTAGCACAAGAAATGTGTTAATTTATGCAGACGAAGCCTCTTTCCAAGCTACATACATATACATACCATACATATACATACATAACCTAACAACAACGTTCAATTCATTTTAGCCATATCCTCGTTCTTCCATTATTATAATTATTATATACAATCTCTTTTCTTTATCAGATTACTTTTTTTAGAAATAAAAACCTGAATATAGAATTTCTTTTTATTTTAGTTTGACTTATTCAAGAATTTTTAATGTCAATTTCCATAACAAGCTAAACCTTGTTGCCATCTTCAATTAGACTCAGTCTATTTATGTGATGTCTCGTACAATTAAATTCTGCTTTAATTTCTGTTTCTTTATACAACATTCATTCAAAAAAATTAACAAAATTCTAGTTAATCAAGAACAAGTATTTATATTCAAATGCCACATTTTTTTTTTATTGAAGACGGCGTCTGAAATATTCGTTATAGTAGACATCTTTCGTGTATTCTGTGAATGTGTGTGTGTGTGTGGAGGGGGTAGATTTATAAGAATTATCGATATACTAGAGTATATTCAATTCTACATTAACATTTTAACAAAGTGGCTTCATGTCTACTCAGATGTGTGTTAGTGTGTTGGCACTTCGTCAGTTCCGACGATGAGTGTTCCACTTGTTTGATCAACGGCACCACCCGCTCGTGAATTAACGTACATGTTGGTTGAGTATCCCACGGATACGTACCTTTTAGCACAGTTCTCGGGGAGATTGTGTAACAAGGCTGGCTCCTTTGATTTGCACACGCAACTCATTTTTGCCAGCTAAGGTGACTGGAGTAACGTAAAATAAAGCTTCTGGGAATCGAACTCGTGACCTTACAATCGTGATTCTAACACCCTAATCACTTTCACGCCTAGCTGAAATAGCCATTTCAATCCCATTCATTCTGAACATTATTAGTGGCAGTGAAATTGATGTGGTGATCTCTCCTTTCTCCCTGTGTGTGTGTGTATGTATATATATATATATATTTATATGAGAGAGAGAGAAGGTATGGAAAAGTAAACAAATAACAAAGCAAACGATACAGTACAATGAAGAAATATATTAGTATAACGCTTGATCGTAACGGACACTATATATATATATACATACACACAGAACCCCATGAAGAGGCACTTTAGTAATTCAAAAACTTAAATTCACGTCAATGTTTTGTATTTCTTAGTATCAGAATTTCGTCGCACTGTTTGCGACCTGGTCACTACACTTCGATATTATTATTATTTTATGCTAGGAAAAGGCTGTATTTATAACTCTTTCGAGGCCTCAGAAACTAATGAAAACGAGAGAGGAAGGTGACTTCCAACCTGAGGGAGACCTGGCCTGAATGTGCGCAACAGAGTGAACTCTGTTAAAGCCTAAAACCATCAAAGGGCCAGGTGGTGGTGTTAAATCGGGTGACGGACTAAGTCTAATACGTATATTGTTAATACTCGCACACACACACTGTGTTTTCAGTATATCAAATTATGGATTTTTAAAAATACTTGAATAGAAATCGTAATTTACTCTTACATATATTATTAGCAACATTATTCTTGAAGCATGCGCCATAGTGCGGCATTAGGTTCTTTGTACTTTGTCTGAAATTGCTTACCATTCTTTACTCGGAACTGTCAAATTTTCTCTTATGGGTCTTGAGAAGGGCATGGGAGTGCACATTTCTATTATTTCAAAGTTTTTATTCCATCCTTGTCTCATTAACATATGTTTGCTTCTATCCACCATTATTGCTTAGTTCAAATCCTGCCGAGGTTAACTTTGCCTTTCATCCTTAAGGGGTCGATAAATAAAGTACCAGTAATGCATTGGGTATTTGCTGGCCTTGTGCCTAACGTAGAAACAATTATTGCTTACATTTAAGGCGGTGGATTGGCAGTATTGGTAGAGGGTCGGACGCGATGCTTTGACGCATAGTTACGGCCCTTGCCATTCTGAGTTCAAATCCCGCCGAAGTTAACTTTGCCTTTCATCCTTACGGGGTCGATAAAATAAAGAACCAGTAATACACTGGGTAATCGCTGGCCTTGTGCCTAACGTAGAAACAATTATTGCTTAAATTTAAAATTATATCAAAATCAGGAATATAAGACTATTAGCACAATTTCCAGCTTCTAGGACGTCGCTCAATCAGTTGGTAATTTGCAGCGAAACTCTTTCAAACAACATGGACACAAAACAACACATTAGATACACTTTTTAGTTCAGAAGACAAAAATAGACAGATTGGTCAAACGGCTAGCAAGCACGCCACACATAGATATGTTCGATCATGCTTGACATGTGGTTTAATATGTTCTTGCCAGATATTAACAATAATCAACTGATAAAAGGATGGTAGAGTTATAGTGATAAGATTGGGTATATTTTCTATGATTCTTGGGCGGCCATTTTTGAGATGCAATCTTCTGTTACGCTTTTTTTTTTTTTTAACCTTCTAAACAAACTTAAAACCCACATAGAGAACACGTGCGATTGATTTTAAGAGGTTCTTTTTTTTTTCAGATTAGATATTTGTTTGGTAATAATACATTATTTTATAGTCAGAAAAGAAGTCTCGACTGCTTAACCAACAACCCCCATCGAGTTCGCTCTTTTGGAAGAATTTGAGAGAACCCAGCTGCTCCAAAATTTACAACTGTCTTTCGCGGATTGTGACTGTCTTTTTTATTAGTGGCTTGAACATCAAGCACTATAGGTCTCGAACTCGCATCTTTCTCCATACTAGTCAGACTCACTAACGAATAGCTTCGGAGTTTTAACTCATCGTCATCCAAAATTTAATAGTGATCTATTCTTTATAGCCACCAATCTATTTAGTTGAAAGTCTTTACTTCTAACTAGACAGATTAACGACAGAAAAGTGAAGGCCGTCTTTATGGTGAATTGAACAATTTGTCATTCGACATTCACCTTAAGAATAAATAAAGCATGGAGATTTATAGGAGATATTAAATGAAATGGGGCTATATATTGTACCCTATGCTCGAGAGCATTAATAATCTGAGTAAATATGTAATTATGGCTTGCTCGCGGTGCTTACTCTTCGAAAACCTTACATCTATTTACGCTCTAAGATGAGTTATATATTACAGCCACATTTCACACCTTTGTAATAAATACTGGCAGCTTTTAGACAAAGCGCATGCCACCTGTTTAGGGATTTGGAAATAAGGAACCTGTGATCACCATGTCATTCTCAAGAACAATAAAATAAAGTACCAGTAATGCACTGGGTAATTGCCGGCCTTGTGCCTAAAGTAGAAACAATTATTAACGGAAATTGAGTTACGGCCCTTGCTATTCTAAGTTCAAATCCCGCCGAGGTTAACTTTGTCTTTCATCCTTACGGGGTCGATAAAAGAAAGTACCAGTAATGCACTGGGTAATTGCTGGCCTTGTGCCAAAAGTAGAAACAATTATTAACGGAAATTATTAAAATATGGTTTTAACCCCTGAATTGAAACCAGTTTGTAGATTCTGCTCTTTTAGTAGACTGATAAACCCTACATCCTTAATCTAGAGTTTTGTTGTGATATTGATGCTTTCAAAAAGCCAATATCGGCATAAATTGCGTTCAAAAGCTTCGATTAGGAACAGCGATTTCGTCACAGTCTCGACTTGCCAGAAGCTTACCGAATATTCTTACAGTGATGGCTACAATATTATAATATTGGTTGCGTTTAGTGTAAGAACAAAAATGACATCACTTGTACGATAAAACGTTCTTCAATTGTTTTTCTTTTTTTTCTATGAAATCTTGCTGTATTTGTTTCACCTCTCCGCCGTAACTACTATATTTTGTTTAATAAAGGCAATAAATTACACTTGCTTCTTGGTGAAGTAAACCGATGTTTTTATTGTATTGTAATATAGATTACAAACGTTAACCGGGATCTGCCCTCTCCTCCTTCATCACTGACCTACCATTGATCTAATTTTCCGAAACAAGTGTTAGTGCGGCGGCGGTGTTGGGTCACATGAACAAATCTCTCTCCTCCCGGTCTCTTCCCCTGTCTCTTTCTTTTTCTCTCTCTGTCTCGATCTCTTCCCGTCCGCCTCTTTCTTTCTTTCTTTCTCTCTCTGTCTCTTCCCGTCTGCCTCTCTCTCTCTCTCCACGTGATTAAGAATACTGAGACGCAGACGACTATGTATTGAAGAAAGACGGGGATAACTAAAAATTTGATACGTAACGGATACTCTGAAATAAATATATATATAAAAGTCTAATATACTATAGTATATTAGACTTTTTAGACAGATGTGTATACGTAAAAGTATATCGGATACTCATTCAGCTCTGCAGCGATGTGTGTATGACTGTTGTTAAATATAGTAAAAGCATGTGACAAGAACTATGCGTATCTTGTGACAGCAAACGGTATTTTGAGGAAGATCACATGAATGCCAGCCATTGAAAGCCGTCTTTTATCACCCAAGACTTATTTATCACTCATATTACCAAACCGAACGATCTTGGCCTTTTATTTCCTCTTGCAGCAATTAGCTCTTATCAAATGTTTTTTTTTTTCTATTCCCCCCCCGTCTCCCATTATATTGGTTCGCTTAAACGAAAAATAACCTCAAAATATCTTAACTTCTAAGCCTAAATTTGCGTTTGTCTTTTTATAACTTAAAATAAAATTCTCCTTGTTTCTAAACGAAACATTTTATATCTTGTGATGCAAATCTTAATGTAAATATAGCTCTAAACTTAAAACTAATCTAGAATTCACTTAGTTACAAAAAGCAAACTTTGACTCATCTTTACCAAATTAAAAATCCTTCCTTCTAAATAGTATTGTGCTAGAAGTAGTACATTACTAAATTCATGAAATCCTAATACAGGTTTGAAACTAGTCCAACTGATTCCTTTTTTCTGACTACAAAGATATTCTATATAGACTGTTACAGACTGTTACAAAGATTTACTACACCCATTATGTGATAGGTAAAACCTCTATAGATATATTTAGTAATTAGTACTCTATATAACAGAAATATCACTTATAATACCAGTAATTTTATTAATCAAATTAACAATTCATTATATATGCAGATTGGTCTACTCTATTTACTTAAGTCTTTATCAGCTCACCTTTGTATGATTAAAAAGGAACAGTTATTAATGAAATTTCAACACAAGTTTTAAACAGTCCATAAAAATATTGTGTATAAAGGCAGAATGTTTACATCAGTCTATGCTTATACTATTGGCTAAAATTGTATACACATATTGTTATACAGTATAACATTGATGAAACAAAAAAGCAGTTAATGCTCCAGTAATTTAGTAATAGTAGCATTGCCAATTCTTATTCTAACTGTTCAGTATAAAAGAGAATAAATCAAATCTAAGGATAGAAAACATAATAGAATGACAGAATTTCAGTTTAAACACATATACTCATTCTCTCTTATATACACACATATGCACCAGATCTGAACATCAGTATTGTACTGGTTCTTGTATATGTATACCAGCTCCATTTTATATATATATATATATATATATATATATATATATATATATATATAGTAGGTGATGTGTGTGTATATTACTTGCTAATATCAAGTTCCATTTCATGAATATATTGTAGGAGATGTATGTGTTTATTACTTGCTAGTATCAACTTAATATTTGTATCCACTGTAGCATTTTTTTCTTAAGTCTATGAGATAAGAGAATGTATAGAATATTGACCCTTGGTTAATTCTAACGCTTGGAATTGTAGGTGGTAAAGAATGATCTTCCTAAAGTGGGTTCAGAAATTTGACAAGAATAAGTGTTTAAAGAAGCATGGAATGAAGGAATGATTTTGGGTTGGAAAGGTGGAAGGATAATCTTTAAGCACAACATCTTATATTATCAGAAGTTTTAACTTAATGCCTTTCCCATTTAGGAATTAATATCAATGCAGTTTCTAACTTGAAAGGTGTTTGCTCTTATCTTCTTGAAATTTATATATATTTTGTTCAACAAATTTCAATTGGATTATAAAGTTTGCAATAAAATGCAAAAAAAGGAAAAAAATGAAGTAGCAACAGTAAGGGAAAAGGGGAGAGTGAGCAGTACTAGTCCCCAGTTAGGTGGTATATCTCAGCTGTGCCCCCCAGACAAAATGTAGAACGAAGGCATTCCCACTGAGAACAGCATCTTGGTTGAATACTATTGACTTCTTGACTGTATGTCGTGCAGTTGTGGAGTTATTTAGTGAGTCAGCAATTTTGTTTTCTATACTCTATAAGCGAAATAAAATAAGCTTTGTGTTATATAAATTACAGCGGTGGTGCTACTGCAACTTCAATTTCAAACGATGAGTAATGGTTGGACGTTTAATGTAAACGGTAGTTAGAAAAGAAACAACTTTGATTTTAATTAATTTATAATCATATATGTGCAGTCAGAAGCTTTTAACATTATTATCAGCTGTAGTATAATTGAAGTAATTAGATTTTATGTTGTAAGCCACCCAATCATACACTAAACTGAGGTTGAGGAAAATTCTGATTTCATAACATGAACACTTCAAGTTGGTAGTAGGAAAAAGTATCCAGTTGTATGTAAAAACAATTTCTCCGATAACAATATAGACATGAAGTTTTCTCCACCATGCTAGCATAAAATAATTATTTTTGATATAGAACTTCCTTCCCTTTTAACCTGTAACACCTGGTAGTCGTAGTGTCACCGCAATGACCATACAGCATTTCTTGGCCATTTTACAAACCCAGCGGAGCCTATCTCCTCTCCAGGTCAGAAAACAGTCAATTTCTTCCAGAGAAGGAGAGGGTGTAATATAGAGGAAGTGAGAAGATATGGTACTTATTTTTATTCAACCTCAAAAGGATGAAAGGCATAGTTGACCTTGATGGGATTTCAACTCAGAACATAAAGAACGAACAAATTCAAATATTTTGTCTGATACTCTGTGATTCTTCTGTCACTCTGATAATATTGGATGTCAAGACAAAACATGGCTTAAGATTTGAAATATACATGACTATTAGTAACAAGGAATTAAATTTACTCCAACGAATGAAGGTGGTGGATTGGCAGTGATTAGGGCATCTGATTAAAAATTCCTCAGAATTAATTCCTGTTCAGTGTTCTGGGGTCAACTTTGCCTTTCATCCATTCAAGGTCAATAAAGCACCAACATAGTACTGGTGTTGATTCTTCTGCCATCTGTCTCTCTTTGGAAAACATTGGCTCTAGGATGAGCTCTGCCAGGGTTAAAAATGCTCAGGACAGTGCCTCTATAACTACAGGAGTTAAGAGTCCTTTATCTTTTACAACTGGGAATAATGATTTTAAAGCAAAAAAAGAAAAAATTGAGTATAGAAAAGCTCTATTCTCAGGGAGTTGAGCCAAAGAAGTAATTTCAATGTTATCTATTGGCCTGCTAGGAATATCTGGATTAGAATCTACCACTAAATAACAAACCTATTAGATAATATAGATCTAGTTTACCCATAAAAATATGTTTACCTTACATGGAGCTAAACAAGTGGTCACCAGTTGTAGCTAACTTAGTGCTAGTTATTTATCAACCTTTCTTCAGTTTAGACATTTCCAGCTCGGAGAAAGTGTTTAGGCAATCACTTCATATGGATGAAAATTTGTACATCCTACAGAAAACCTTTTTCCTTTTCTTTCATTTAACTTCCACCTAATTGGGGAATTGGTAAATATTTCTTTTTGATGGTCTTCCTACTCAATTCATTTCTTTTCTATTTAATGTTTTCTAACTGGAGTTGTCACATTGGCCTTCTGTATCCTATGGTTTGTGGAAATAAGTTTTAACTCATATTTATAAATGTCTCAATACTTTTAATTGGGTTATTCAGATTTGAATTGAAATATGTAAGGTGGTGGTCGTGCTAGAGTCGGGAATAAAATGCTCCCAGTACACGCTGTAAAGTGGTTGGCATTAGAAAGGACATTAGCTGTAGAAGAAACCAAGCAAAAAAAAAAACAGGCATACAAGCGGGGTGTAATCACCTGACCAGTCAGATCTTAATACGTGACTGCGCATCTATCCAATGTATTGAAAATAGATGTTAAACAATGATGACTTAGTGCATATATTATTAAAATATAGGTATTTTTTGCTCTTTGTACTTCCAAAGAATTACATCATTGTTTGAAAGTCTGGTTTTCATTCTAACATCTAATTGTGACAACCACTGAGATTGTGGATGAATGCACTCACACTACTAGCATGCATTTTGAAGCAACTCTTTAGTTATTACTTCCTTTGGTTGGTTATGTACTTTAATTGCCTGTCTTTTTTTTTTTCTTTTGTTTGTTGCGTCCAGTTTTCCATGCTGGCATGGGTTGGACAGACTATATTTTACAGCTGGATGTTCTTCCTGATGCCAATCCTTTTAGTCACCTCTTAAAAACATACAAGGATATGTTTGTTCTAAAATCTGGATACACATGAAATAATGTAAATCATAAACAAATTTCTAGATTCTCAAATCTATGGAAAGAAAACAATTAATTCAGTATTTTTGCAATGTATTTGATGTCTTTGTTTTGTTTTTTTTGTAAGTTGTATTTGGTTTTCTTGGATTTAAAGAATTTATATTTTTTATTTACAGATGCGCACATTCCAGGGATGAATAGCTACGGAGAATTTGATGATGTGCAGGATTTCCATCAATGCAAAAATCTTGAGAACCGATTAGAACAACTCATCTATGTGGGTAGACAGCGTTACCTCAACTGTGAGTTACTGGTGCCTCGGGGTCTGCTCTTTCGAATCGCACAAGATGTGCTGCGAATGTCTCGCAGCGAACCATGTGGAATCCGAGGCTGTATTATGTTTATCAGCATTGAACAGAAATCATGCTGCCAGAAGATCAACAAATTAATCTATGACCCTGACTGTACTCCAACCTTTGAACTTTATCTCACACTTCGAGAAGAAACCAAAGCTTGGGCAATTATGAAAAAATTTCTCTTCCAGTCAGTCTCGGTGATATTTGGCAACTCTACTAATGTTCTGCCGACATTTTTGTGTTCGGGTTTCCAGTTGGAGAAGAAGAAACTCTATCGGCCTAATCCAAACCGAACAGAAACAAATAATTCCAAATCGTCCCATGGTCACTAAAGAGTTAATATCAATTATCACAAGAACTCTCATCATTATTATTTATTATTATTATTATTATATATTTTTCACTTGGCTTCATATGGGGATGGGTGTGTTTACCCATTTACTTCCAACTATACACTCACCACTATCCATCCTGTTATGTTGGATCCCACCTTTTCCCACAAATGTTGCCATATTTATAGTTATTTATTTTTACTTTTCATTTGTAATGGATGAAAAATGAGTATGAAAAAAAAAAACTTCAAAAAACAAATTAACATGAACAAAAACGAAAAAAAATGTTTCTGACCATTTATGAATTTGAATGTCTGTTAGTATGCTTCTTTCTGCATGGATATATTTCTTTACAATTCCAGTTTAAAAGAAAAAAAAAAAAGGTATAAAAATTCAGTAAAAATGTAGATTTGTCTACTTCTAAGTTTAGGCTGCTTGTAAAAAAAAAAAAAATTTTTTTTTTCTCTAAATATCCTTCCCCCTTTATTTAAATATCCCCTCCCCTAAACATTATACCACCAGCTTAACTTTCTGAAGTATAAACAAGTCTGATATTTTGATAGTTGTTTGTGAATGTTTCATTAGAAATTAATGTGATGAACAGAAAGATATTGAAAAAAAAAAAAAAAAAAAAAAATCAAATGAACCAGATAAAAAATTATTCTGGTTTTTTTTTTCTATAACTGTGATAGTAGGATGCTTATATATATAATATAATATATATTGTATATGTAATATATTAATATATTTATATTATGTATGATATATTTAATATGGTTTACATATTGTTATTATGACCAGTTGATATCCCCCTCTGCCCATCTCCAACCCCTGAAAATAACACATTTTTAGCATAATTTATCATTAAATCCCATCTCTGAGATACTTTCTGCCAGAACCACTCTTAGAAACAGCTCTCAGCCCTCTAAACCTATCCACTTTTACAAAAGCTTTACTTTTTTTTTCTCATCAGATGGTACAGTCTGTTGACTCCGACTCCTCTAGCCCTCTCCATGCCACATAAAACAAAAACCAAAAACATACCTACCATAACCAAACCTTCAGTGATGTACATAATATATAAAAGTGCAAATAAAAAAGTATTCTCTTTTAATACTTGTTTCTTTTTGTTATTTTCATATTTACTTGGTGTCTTTTTCCTTCCTAATAGCTGGGATCAATCTGACCAAGCCAATGAGCTGGGATCAATCTGACCAAGCCAATGGGCTGGGATCAATCTGACCAAGCCAATGGGCTGGGATCAATCTGACCAAGCCAATGGGCTGGGATCAATCTGACCAAGCCAATGGGCTGGGATCAATCTGACCAAGCCAATGGGCTGGGATCAATATGACCAGGCCAATGACCTTGCTTATGGCAATAGTGAAACAGACTTAATTATGAACCAGGAACTCCTGCTTTAGTGGTGCTGTACTGACATATAGCATTTCTTGGACATTTTAGGCTTGGCAAAGCCTATCTCTCTCTAGATCTGAACACAGTTCATTACTTCTAGAAGAGAGAAGTGAGAAAGAGATATAGAGGAAGAATCAACACCAGTACTGGATTTGTATTTTCCTCATCAACCTCAAAAGGATGACTGGCAAAGTTGACTATGGCGGAATTTAAATTCAGACCATAGAGACAACAAATACTGCAAAACATCTGGTGTTCTAACAGCTCTGCCAATTCCCCAATTCATCACAGAATTAGAAATGTCTAAATTTTTAATGAAGTTGAAATATAAAGATGCTGGAATTTTGGTTACATCATCATATTCTAATTTGGATTTGTCATTAAACCTCCTGACAAAGATGCTTAATTGAACTTGCCTTGGTTTACGAAGATGTGAAACTGGTACCAGCCTTCCTCTTTAATAAAGATTTACATCAACACTATTCATTAGTTAACATAGTGTAGCAATATACCATGAGCAAGATGGTTGGATAACATCCATAACTTATGTTGGTTTTGCTTGGGGATCCAGCTGGATCATTTGGAGACAGTTGCTTCCTATAGAACATTCTGGAAGGTATTTCTGAGATCTCTGCTCCCACGACCCACTCAGGAATAAATGGGTGAAGAAAAGAATGAGCCAGCAGATCAACAGGGTAACTACTACATCCAATGGTTTGTATCCCAAACAAAACTATCTAATCGCAATTGGTCCAGTTTCATCTAGATACATGTTTGGAGCAGATTGGCATAGATAAAGGGTGTTGCTCTGGACAGCTCTTGAGTTTGCTACCAACATTACGCCACAACACAAATTATTTGACTTCTTTTGCTTGCTTGATGACTTTGCTTCTTAAGGTTTTCTCCCATGTCGCTTAGTGTGGACTACCTTCGACCCCTTTTCACAGCCACACTTCTGCTGGAACAATTTCGTCAGTCAATAACTTTGGTGCAGTTGACTGGAAAAAATTCTCAAAATTGACCTTGATCGAGCAAACCAATGATAAAATATATTACAGCCATTTACAATGTTGATTTATTTATTTATTTATTTATTTTTTTTTTCTCTTTCTTAAATGTTGTTTTAGGTATAGTATATGGTGGAGTCACATGGCCTAGTAGTAAGGGTATTTGACTTATGATCATAATGGTGTGGGTTCGATTCCTGGGTTGTGTGTTATTGTGTTCTTGAGTAAAACACTTCATTTCGCGTTGCTCCAGTATACTCAGCTGAAAATGAATATCAGCAATTGCTGGGGGTTTAACCCTGCATTGGACTGGTGTCCTGCCCAGGGGGAAGTCTTGTGCTCTCAGTTGCTTCATGCCATGAAACTAGGATAAGCACCAGCCTAACAAGCTTTCTGGCTTAAGACAGACTTTAAACTTAGTATGGTGGTGAGTTGATGGAGTTGTTAGTCAAACAAATGCATTCTACATTCTGAGTTCAAATCCTGTTGGGGTAAACTTTGCCTTTCAATCTTTCGGGATCATTAAAATAAAGTACCATTTAAGCACTAAGGTTGATATTATCGAGCTTTCCCTTACCCCCTTGTGGCCCAAAATAGAAATCATTTTAGGTATAGTGTCCACTAGTATACATTATCCAGTGTGTCCTCCTCTCATAAAGGTAGGATGCCATTTGCATGCTATTTCCAGCATGTCAAGTGAGTGTAGGCTCATTCGATGTCTGGACAAGCTCTTTTAAATTAAAGTTTCATGGTTAACATTACATATGCTGGTGTTCACTTCTGATACTAAACCACCTTTGGTTCTATGAAACAAAACCACACATTTTAAAGAGTTCCTATTTAAATGAAAAATCTTTCACCATAATTTTATATAAGAACTATTATTATCTAGTCTAAAATCAGTTACGAACCCATCATATAAGCTGGTGCCTATCCCAGTTACTTTGGTGTTAAGCGACTGAGAGTATAAGACTGTCACCTGGACTGCATTATGATTGTAAGACCAACACCCAGATGACTAAGCTACGTAGTTAAAAAAATTCAAATCTTTTCCTCTCTATCTAATGTAACCTCTACCTCTGAGTCCCAGCCAACAGGAATGGAGAATACATTGCCCCGGAGGACAGCGAGGGAGATGAGCTGGAACAGCCACTCAACCTCGCAGGGATCCCACCTAAAGGCAGCCAACTCCACTCAGATGGCAGTGATTTAGGGATGTGGTCAGGGGGCCAAGAATGCTGGAAATTTCCACTGACTTCATATACATTAGTTCCACCACTCCTGCTATCAAATGTTACATAAATGACATGTAAAATACCAGAGAGTTATTAATCTCTTATTTTGGGGTCTGTGAGAGGATAAAATGTGTACCAGGGAGAGATGCAGCATGTTTTACTGTTATTGAGGTTGTATCCTATAAATCAGATGTTCTCAAAGTGGATTCTGCAAACGAATGTCTGGGGTTCCATGAAAAGAAGGTAGAGAGGAGTATATTTATATTGCGACCGCATAACAGTATTAGACTTTGCCCCCCCCCCCCCTCCCCAAGTTTATGAACAAAAAAAGGGTTCCGCATTTGAAAAAGTTTGGGAAACCCTTCTCAGTATCATTTAACAATATTCTCAACTCTAGAATTCCATCTCAACATTCCAACAACATTTGACCACCAAGGAAACAGCTGTGTAAAACTAATAATTATCATAGGGCCATGAAAAAAAGTTGTCAGTAGCTTGTAGTATTGAGTTCAGCTCTATGTAGTAGCAAAGTGACAACTCATGAGAACAAAATTAGGTTGTCCTCTTTTGCAAACATAAATAAATGCCGGATGAGAAGAAATACATGTCCTCAGCAGACCTGTCAACTCTCCCTGCCCGACTGGGTGATCTCCCACTAAGAGGTTGGTGAAAGATGTCCTCTCTTGTGAAAATGGGTATAGATTTCATTTCCAGCATAGTTACGTCCCTTTATGGTCTGAGTTCAAATCCCGCCGAGGTTGACTTTGCCTTTCATCCTTACGGGGTCGATAAAATAAAGTACCAGTAATGTACTGAGTAATTGCTGGCCTTGTGCCTAAAGTAGAAACAATTATGTAAAATCTCCCCATTTTGCTTCATTTCTCCACGTTTTGGGGCAGTTTTTTCCATGGTACTCCCCGTTTGTGTTTTTAGAGGTTGGCAGGTCTGCCTCAGTCAACCATTTTTTTCATCTCTGAGAAGGTTATTCACCCATTCTTCTAACAACAATACATGTTTGCACAATAGACTTAGCGTTTTATATCGTTCGCAGTACTTATAATGTTTTTCATTAGGAGGAACGTCAGCTGACAAATGATTATTTTTATCTTGATTGTAGCTTTTGTATCGCGTATATTTATACACATGTGTATATATGTATATATATATGTGGACTACCAAGATCACTAAATCTGAACACACACACACACACACACACACACACACATGTATACATCCATAGTATCAAACAAATACACATTGAAATTAATTTACTTGTTAAAATAACACATAAAACGCGCACCCAGACACACACACCACACCACACCACACACAATAACATTTAGAAAAAGAAATTTGAACCTCCGTCAATTTATTTTTTTCACGATGCATATTTCACATGTTCGACATTAAATTGTTATGTAAGTGGCTGTGTATTCCGCAGACATGTAACACAATATTGAGGCAGAATAAACGTCACACAATTTGTGACAATGTTGGCACTTTTGATAGTTAGATACAGTTACAGACCTGCCAACCTCTAAAAACCCAAACGGGGAGTACCATGGAGAAAAAAACTGGAGAGATTTTACATAATGAAAGTTATATCCATTTTCACATGAGAAGACATCTCTGACCCACCCCAAAGTGGGTAGGAGATCTCCCCGTCTGACGGGGAGAGTTGATAGGTATGCAGTTCATCTGGCGGTTTCCCCACAATAGTATAGGTTTATTTAATTTCAGTCACAATATTTGGGATATTCAAGATGCCATCAGTGGCATCGAAAGCTGAACCTCATTATTGCTGACCAAATAGAGGGCGGTGGGTTGGCAGTAGTATCGGTAGAGCGTCGGACATCATGCTTTTTAACATATAGTTACATGCATTTACGTTCTGAGTCCAAATCCCGTCGAGATTAGCTTTGCCTTTTATCCCTACGAGGTCGATAAAATAAAATACTAGTAATACATTGGAGTCAATTTAATCGGCTTTCCTTTCCCCCAAATTGTTGACTTTGTGCCTAAATCAGAAACCATCATTACTCCAATTCTACCCCCCCCCCCCCAACTGCAGTGGGGGGGGGGTAGAATTGGTAGGGCGTCGGACAAAATGCTTTGCCGATTTAGTTATGGACCTTTATTTTCGTTGGAGTGAAAGACAAGACCAAACAATAACTTATAGCAATTAAGCCATAATATGTACATATAGAATTTTATGTGACGACTAGGAGAAGGTATTATGAGAAAAAGGAAGGAAAACAGAAAAAAAAAGAAGACAAGAAGAAAGCAAGATAGCGTGTAAACCATTGAAATTATTGGGGGGAGGGAGAGAACACGTTCGTCACAGATTAGTAATAATGAGCTTAGGTATATTAACAAAGAGGACAAAAAAGATGAAATCCGGCCGGGGATGTTAAAAGCCTTTAACAGACAAAGTATTCTCTGGCTGACTCGTGTGTGCTGGGTGGCCTGGATCTCTGGAAAGGTACCTAAGTAATGGTAATCGAATCGGGAGTGGTAATTCCAATTTTCAAAAAGGGAGACAAGAGAGATTGTTCCAATTACAGAGGCATCTCCTTGTTAAGCCAACCCGATAAAGTCTAGGATAAGTGTTTGGTAAAGAAATGCAGGGAGATTGTCGAGTTCGAGTTCAAGCTAACTGGTGAACGGTGCGGTTTTCGCCCCGGACACAGCACAGCGATATTCACACTCTGGCAGGTTTTCGAGAAATAGTGGGAGTATTGTCAAGAGGTATATTCTTGTTTTGTCGACCTTGAAAACGAATTTGACCGCGTTCCTCAGGACCTGCTGTGAAAGGTTGTGCAGGAGTATGGGATCGATGGTTAACTTCTTGCTGCCTTGATGTCTCTATACGAATGCCCGAGTATTTGTGATCGAATAAATGGTGCTAAATCAAAATGTGGGTGTAGGACTCCGCTAAGGGTGCGTACTTGGCAGTATCGGTAGAGGGTCGGACGCCATGCTTTCCAGCATACTAACGTCCCTTTATGGTCTGAGTTCAAATCCCTTCGAGGTTAACTTTGCCTTTCATTCTTACGAGGTCGATAAAATAAAGTACCAGTTATGCACTAGGTAATTGCTGGCCTTGTGCCAGAAGTAGAATCAATTATTTACATGAACAGGATTGACGTGCGCAAGTCCAAGGCCTTGACTAGTAGAGGTTTAGTAATAGAGAGGTAAAAATCGGTTATATCAAACTGGGTGAATTTAGCTCTGTTCTTTGAACCAGGATATAACTGATGTAGTATTGTTCCAGAGTAACAGGTTCGTGTTGTTTATGATATGTGTGTTGATTTCTCCTAATATGTTCTTAATGGTTAGCCCCTAATTATGTTCTTGCTGGGTTTACATACATACACAATCATACATACACATATATAGATATATACATATAAACCTACTACGAAAATCTGTTTGTAGATCTGTGTGTATCTATGTACAGACACATATATGGATCGTAGTAGGTTTATATGTATATATCTATATATGTGTATGTATGTAAACCCAGCAAGAACAGAATTAGGGGCTAGCCATTAAGAACATATTAGGAGAAATCAACACACATATCATAAACAACACGACCCTGTTACTCTGGAACAATACTACATCAGTTATATCCTGGTTCAAAAATATCCCATCAAAGAACAGAGCTAAATTCACCCAGTTTGATATAACCGATTTTTACCTCTCTATTACTAAACCTCTACTAGTCAAGGCCTTGGACTTGCACACGTCAATCCTGTTCATGTAAATAATTGATTCTACTTCTGGCACAAGGCCAGCAATTACCTAGTGCATTACTGGTACTTTATTTTATCGACCTCGTAAGAACGAAAGGCAAAGTTAACCTCGACGGTATTTGAACTCAGACCGTAAAGGGACGTAAGCATGCTGGAAAGCACGGCGTCCGACCCTATATATATATATGTATGTATGTGTATCTATATCTATCTATATATCCGGCGAACAACTGGTTCGCTTCTTCAAATATCTTTTTAGAAGAAGAATCAGAGTGGAGAGAGAGGTGCTGCACCCCAGCAAATTTTACGAAAGGTGGGTGAATGTGGCAAGGATGGCTCGAGTGGTTGGGCCTTCTTTTTATATAAGCTTGTAGGTCGATGAAGAGAGGAAAGGAGTGCTCGCTGTTCGTGCTCCTAGAGATGAGGGTTGTACATTTTTTTCGGGGTGTGTGCAACCCATTTGTAACGCCTCCCCACTATTGGGGATTTCGTTTGTTTTATTCATTATTTTTGTTATACATTTTTACACGCCTTGTATGTAGGCTCCCCAATTGTATTTGTCCCCATCTTTTGCGCCCTTGTGGCAAATAAAGAAATATATCTATATATATCTATATCTATATCTATATATATCTATATCTATATCTATATATATATATACATACATATATACACATACTAATAATTATCCTACTGATTGATAATATATTACTGAATTAAGCTTCCATAATTTTTATATTGTTTTTCTTAATATACTCTATTAATGCAGGAAATTGTTATTACTTCAATCAATAAGTATATTTATGAGCTCTGATTATAATCCTATAATGTTATTGTAGAGTCTAATATACGTGAATTAGATGTTGTTTATCAAATAAATATTGGTTAGCTACGTTATATTTTATCAGTAATAAATTTTAATTTGTACGTTTAATCTTCCGTAAAGTTTTAACTTCTGACTAACTGTAATTTAAACTTGTTTACATTTTCGAAATGGAGATGTCTGATATCGAAGCTAAATATTTATATTCTTTAACTCATTCTGAAGAAATCTGTACAGAGACGAATGAAGTAACATCTTGCCGTATTCATAGAAACGTTCGTAAATCAATTAAATAATTTAATGTAATTTAATCCCGGTTATTTTATTTTTTTTACGTATGCTCTGTGATATTGTAAAACTACTGTAAACTAATTGGATTAAATTCTGAACTGTCATTTACAGGGTCGGATTTAATGGGAAACAAAGGGGGAAATTGCCCCACTCCCTCCCCGCAGACTGGAGTGTGTGTGTGTGTGTGAGAGAGAGAGAGACACCAGCGACGGCTGTAGCAATTTATTTGTACCCTCAGCTGAGCCTTTTAGTTTTAGGAGGGTTAGAATTTTTAAATTTAATACCCGTATGTATAACTTTTCAATTCCAATTACTTGCGTTAAGCTAACGTTGATATTTAAATTTGGAGGTGGGGGTGCTGGGGTGCTGGCTGTGTATTTTATTTTTTGTGTATGAGGGGCCCCCACAAACCTGAAGTGCCCCGGGCCTCCAAGGTCTAAATCCAACCCTGGTCATTAACCTATTTTGCCGTGGACTACAAAATCACATTTGAGCTTTGAATTATTCTTTGCTTTATATGGTTGTGTTATCAACTTGTCTAAACTAGAAAAGGTGGGCTTTAATTATTTCACTTAGTCACGAACGTCACGTTCTCTTTTGTCAGGGGTTGACATGAAAAATCACTGAACCCAACAGATAAATCAGGTGTGTAATGTTGTGACGGAGTGGCGAATTGGCAGAACCGTTAGAACATCTGATAGAATGCTTTCGGTTATTCGATTCGGTTCACTGCTCCCTGAGTTCCAATGCCGCCGAAGTTAACTTTGCCTTTAAGTTTTAAGTTTCATAAATAAAGTACCAACCCAGCACTGGTGTCGACTCTTCTTCTATATCTCTCAAACATGTCAACTCCCCTGGTCCGATGGGGATATCTCCCACCACCCACTTTGGGGTGGGTGAGAGATGTCTTCTCTTGTGAAAAATGGTTATAGTTTTCATTATGTAAAATCTCTTCATTTTGCCTCATTTCTCCCCGTTTTGGGGCACTTTAGAAGTTGGCAGGTCTGACCATTTCCCCGCTTCCTTTCTACTACATATACTCTCTCTCCTTCTCTGAAAGAAATCGGAAGAGACGATGGAGAGGGAATAGGTTCCGCTAGCTTTGAAAATTGCCCGAGTAATATTGTGAGCTAGAGTCACTACTGATGTGTGTGTGTGTGTGTGTGTGTGTGTGTGTGTGTGTGTGTGTGTGTGTGTGTGTGTGTGTGTGTGTGTGAGTGTGAGTGTATTTGTATGAGTGTGTGTGTTTGAGTATGTGTTTGTGTGTATGCATGTGTGAGTGTATTGGTGTGTGTGCGTGAGTGTATGAATGAATGTACGTGTGCGTGTTTGTGGGTGAGTGTATGTATGTATGTGTGTGCGTGTGTATGTAAATGAGTGTGTAAAGGAAATGACGTCATCATGCGTTAATGCTGATCCGTGTTTTCCGCTTGAATTCTTCAGATATCTTTTGTATAGAATTGTGTAGAACAAGAAAACTGGATGTGGCGGTGACATACCGTTATGTCAATATATGTCTGGGTCATATCTTAACTGGTTTTCTCGACAGCTCATTAATACCATGTATTGTTGTTGCTATCAGAAATTATCTATTGTTGTTTAACCGCAAGTTGACACTCTATTATCAAACCCATGATCAACGCCGTCCTGTGATGTTTCCTGTTGTTTGAGGCAGTGTGATGCAAATTGATCGTCATTTGACTATTATTTCTGCTATTTTCGGCGACCACAGACAGACCTGTCAACACCCCCACCCCTCCCACTTTAGGGTGGGTGAGTGATGTCTTCTCTTGTGAAAATGGGTATAACTTTTATTATGTAAAATCTCTCCATTTTGGGGCACTTTCTTTTTTTTCATGGTAGTCTCCGTTTGTGTTTTTAGAGGTTGGTAGGTCTGACATAGAGTTTCTTTCTTTGGCTCATCAGAAACCATATCAGTGCTGGAGGTGGCCGTTGTAGTATTTGGTATATTTTAGCTTTAGTTGGATCAATTGTGAAGACGTTGACAGAGGTAAAAGTAATGGTTGAGGGTAATGACGTTAGTGGTGATGGTGGTACTGGTGGTAGTATCAGTGAGATGATGTTGCCGTATTTTGGTGGTGGTTATTACTTGCCGAACAACGATAGATCACAAGGTGACAAAACCCTGGTCTCAAAGTTGCGAGATTTTTACAAGCGGCTTCCCTCAGTTCTTGTTGGATTTACCTAGTAGAAAATTGTTGTCCGTGAGGTCGAGCGAACAGGGAACTAATTTTGTCCATATAACACTTATAAAGATGAAACAAAACAGACGATTAAACCATTACGAATTCATAATATTCGGGTGTAGTGGGTGGGGGGCGGGGGGGGGGGGTCAGTTGGAGTCACATTTCTGAGCCTGAGTAGATATTAGAAGTTAAGAATGAATGTGGTGTTTTGAGCAGATATTAGGTGTATACATACACACACATAAATATACTACTTTTTATTCTGTGTGTGTGTCTACTTTCTTTCGCCCCCTCTGTCATGTCAGTTAACTCTTCCTCACACTTCCACTCACTCACTCACTGTTTCTCCTCTCCTCACTTCACCCCGTTCGCAACGAAAGCAATTTCTCTCTTTCTCACATTGCATTCGTTCGCGAAAGGTCTTTTTTCTAAGCGCTCATATATTCACCTAGCTTATGCTAACAGAATAACTAT
>OZ024745.1:60830805-60838305 GCA_964016885.1 Eledone cirrhosa
TGATTGGCATTTTTAACAGTCATAAAGAGTCAGCTTACAAATCCTTATCAACTTTTTAAAATATTGCCCTCCTCCCCTTACACAAAAAGCTATAATACACAGTAAACCCACGAAATGACGTATCACCCCTGCTTATTGCATGTAATTAGAGTTGACAAGTTATACATACATACAAATGTTAAGTGCAAAAAACTGACCAGCATTACATAAACGTAATATGGAAATAGAGATACTTACATAAATACATAAACGTTAGATGGAAATATACATAATATATAAGCAATAGGTAAATGTTGAATGTCATATATAAATGCACTGACATTTTAGTGTCAAGGCTGCCACAAAGATTTTAGCTTAGGTCAAAACGTATCAAATCCACCATAATAAGGTTAAACGTATCTATAAATACAAAACGTTACCTAAACTAAGTACAGTAAGTCATACCTACTTATAGTGATATGTATCACTACAATACCTACAAAGTTCTTTCTCTCTACATCTGAAACAATCTTCAAACCACTCAGCAAACAGCACCATCTTCAGAACACTGCTCTCTACATCTTGTAGGCAGAAAACACTTCGTATTTTGTGGGTCATCATGATTCTCACTTAAATCTTTATCAGTGATAATTTGGTGAATGATTTCACTAACTACAAAGCTCAAATCTTAACTGGAGATGGCAAGCGTCCCGACGGAATCACCCTCTTCCTATTGGAAAGAGGTAGATCCCTCATCTGGGACGCCACCTGCTGTGACACGTTCTCCACCTCCAGCTTAGTCGCGTCGGCCACAAGCCCCTTGCATCGCGGCCCGCCTCGCAGAAGAACGGAAAATAAACAAATACCGGGGACTGTCCGGCCGTTTCCTCTTCGCACAGGTCGCCGTCGAGACCTCAGGCGTACTTGGACCCCGTACAGCCGACCTCCTCCGTAAGAGGAGAAAGCCCCGCGAGGTGGAGTGGCTGTTGCAGTAGGTTCCGTTGGCCATATCAGCGGGGTGCAGCCCTTCGCCTCTGTGCCCTAGGCCCAAAGCCCAATCATCCTCCCCTTCACCCCTCCCCTTTCTTCTGCGACACTAGAGTTCTTGCTATCCCACCCCCTTCCCGTTTTTTCTTTCTTTTTCTCTTTTTTCCTATTTTCTTTCTCTTTTTTTTCCTTTTCTATTAAACTGTACTCACAAAATATATTCCATAAATAAATTATTTCATTTTATAATAACTACATCAACACTTGGAAAGATATCACCAAGTTATTCAGCATGGGGAAACTGCCTGTTGAGATGGTCTGAGACATGACCTGATTTGGGGAAAGGCTATAATAAAATTATGGCTTTGAACTTATACATTAATTCATAGGCTAACCTAGCTATACTACAGCCTTCTCCCTATTGCGCTTTACTGTGTCTCACCCCCCAGATCTCGTAACAACTACTCCATCTCGACTTTTCTCCTCAAAACTGCGACTATAGAACATTTCCCCCGTTCTGTTCTGTGTTTATTTTTTTTTTTTTTTTCTTCATTAGACATCGGTTTACAGCAGTAGTGTAGTTAGATTGTCGCCTCCCGGGGCATACAAACAGACACAGACACGTCCATATAGCGGGATTTGAACATAGAAAGCCGTAACTAAATACCGGAAAGTATTTTGTTCGATGATCCACTGATAATGCTAGTTCACTGGCCGGCCTTTTCAAAGGAAATATTTAGTCCGGCACCTGCTAAACGGACAATAAATACTAACAAACAAACAAATAAATAAATGAGTAAAATTACCAAACAAAAAGTACAAACATAAAAGAAGGTGGCTCCTCCTCGTAAAATGACATAGATGAAACAAATGAAAGAAAAGGATATGGTATTATTTGATAATGTCTATATAATATACACCCAGTTTGATGACACATGTTTTACTAAAGTGTCTCATAACCTGTCTATTAATATAAGCCGCTTAACTTACCCCCCTCCCCTACACAGCACTATTACCTAGCCTACTTATATATATATATATATGTATATATATATGTATATGTGTATATATATATATATATATATATAGAGAGAGAGAGAGAGAGAGAGAGAGAGAGAGATATGGTTGTGTGTGTGTGTGAGAGAGAGAGTATATATATTTATATATTTATATACGTCTGAAACAAGTTAGAGAGTACACGAATGTATACAGTGCCAGATTTAGGACAGATGAGGCCCTGTGGTGCCTTGTGCTAGTTAAGTTATGAAGCCTCTTACTTGGGCCCTGAAATCATCGCAAACATTTTTTTGGCAAGAAGCACACCTGAGAACAATGATAAATCCGGCACTGAGTGTATATATATATATATATATATAATCTTCGGTTTGCTTTTATCCTTCTATGTTGTTTACTTGTCCCCCTCGCCTTACGCGAATTCTGGTCCCAATAACTTGTTTTAGTTATTGCTCGCACCAACCTGAGGTATCTGATTTTTAATGCGATGAAATACCAATGATGGTTGGAAAATCACTGACGAAGGACTATTTTTATCATATGTAACCCATGTGCAAACCACGCAGTATTCTTCTTTCTTCTCATGTTTTATATATATATATATATATATATATATATATAAATGAAAAGTATAGAAATTATTGTAGCAAGAAGCCAACAGTATTCCATAATATATAAGTGACTATAGCGTCAAAATTGAAAAATAGTTAACGTAAGATGTGGATAAATAATTCAAACTCAATTCAAAAAGAATCAGGATATAGATTCATCCACAGAATTTGGTGAAATCCAGGGAAAAATCAATAGAGCCTTAACTCAGAATAAAATAAAGTTTAAAATACCCATCCATGTGTGTGTGTGTGTGTGTGTGTGTGTGTGTGTGTGTGTACAGTGAAATTCCGTTATAACGAAATTCCGTTATAACGAAATTCACGAGGTATAAAAAAAATTCGTTATAACGAAAAATTGTTTATAGTGAGATCGACAGAAACAAATCGAGTGTTTGTTTGTTATTACCTCAGGGATTGAAAAAACTTATAATGGTATTCGTTATAACGGAATTTTACCTGTATATATATATATATATAGCGTAAACCTCTTCAAATGAAGTTGATGTTTATTACGGTATGTCGAATATATTTATCTATAAAACTGTTTATATTGTATTTTGTCTGATGAAGGCATAGCATATTGTTAATATGATATCCCCGAAATATATATAATGAAATAGATATGGTTTTATAAATATAGTTTTCCATTTATTTAATATTGTAAATATACTCCAAATATTTGTCGAGTGCTTTTATATCAGTTATAAATATTTACTAGTTGTAACCCAACAATTTTAAATATAACTTTACATGTATATATATATATATATATATAAATATGTACACGTACATACACATATGTATACAGACGTACAGTAGTATGTATATATATATACATACATGCACATTGGACTACTCAGCCGTTAATCTGCATAAGGTAAGTATATATGTTCAACAATCTGGCAGGAAGGTATACGTTGCTGACGATAGCTAATAAGCTTGAAACTAGTACAGCGTTCCTTTGTCAGTGTTGAACAAACGAGCAACGATGGTTGCTGGACACTACGGCTTAATACGGGATGTTTGTTTACAAACACACCGAGCATTATAATACATGTTCAGTGAATCAATACGTACATATATATGTGTGTGCATGTATGTATATATATATATACATACTACTGTACGTCTGTATATATATGTGTATGTACGTGTACATACTTATATTTAAGTAACAGCCGTACTAAGAGTGGGAAATGAAATTTCGTTTCATTTTTTCCGTTTATATATATATATATATATACAAAAAGTTATGAAACGAAAGGAGCTGTGTGGTTACTAAAAACAAGGTTTACGATGGTGGTTAGGACGGAACAGGAGGAGAAAGGAAGAAAGGAGTTTCCATCGTCAGCTGTAAATGTTTCCCGAACCGATGTTTCGGCGCTGAATTACAGGACATCGGTGTAGTTCTGGTGCGCCCGACGCCTTTTATTAATCAAAAGGCCAGGTGGAAAAGGAGAGAGAAAAAGAGAGAACAAAAGGAGAGAGAAAAGGAAAGAGAGGGGAAAGGAGGAAAACAGGGGGGAAAAGATGAGGAGAGAGAGGGAGAGGGGGAAAATAGGAAAGGAATGGAAGAAAAAAAGTGTGCAGGTCCCATCGTGGGAAGACACAGGTGAAAGAAACATGCAAAAAAGTAACCGTGGAAAAATAGGGAAAGTAAGTTGTGGCCAACCTGGGAGACTTTAGCCTGGGGGTCAGTTACGACTCAGAACTGGTTTAATCGTGCTGCCTCTCAGATAGACAGGAGAAAGTGAGAGAGAGACACGGGCAACCAAAAGGGTGGGAGGAGAAGGGAGAGGACGATAATCCAGAAGGGTTTATCTACGGCGGTGGTAAAAACCATATAAGCAAAAGGGATATTCAATTTGTTGGTAATTCAACAAATATAAATGTTTATAACTGATTCAGAGCACTCGACAGCTTTAGTTATAGTTTCCTTTATTTAATATCATTGAATATATATATATATATATATATATATATATATATATATATATATATATATAGAGAGAGAGAGAGAGAGAGAGAGAGAGAGAGAGGGAGAGAGAGAGAGCGAGGGAGAGAGAGAGTTTGAGGCGCGAGAGTATTAAAATTCGTAGACTAATGGAAAGAACTCTGTTAAAATAGCAAAACGCCGTCAATGATGGCGTCGGGTAAAATTTACTTCTGTGTGTGTGTGTGTGTGTGTGTGTGATATGATTGCATGATGTGATTGTGTATGTGATTGTGTGCATATGCTGATTAAAAACAACAACTCAAATATAGACTCTTTGGGATGTTTTACAAATCTTTATTGTACCACTAATCAACTGGATTTGGAGGATGCGAGTCGGTTTGCTTTGTTATTTATTATGCATGTATATATTGTATGTATATAATATTGTCGAACATTAGATTTTTGGGATATTCTGAAAGAGAAAACAAATGTTTTTAAACTTACTGAGGCTAGGTCGAAACCGCAATTATTTGTGTCCTCTCTAAATTGTTACAGATCAGAAAAATATTTTCGTAGGTGTATATAGAATGGACATTCATACAAACATACTCATATATACGTGCCCATACACATATGTTCTTGAGCGCGCGCGTGTGTGTGTGTGTGTGTGTGTGTGTGTGTGTGTGTGTGTGTGTGTGTGTGTGTGTGTGTGTGTGTGTGTGTGTGTGTGTGTGTGTGTGTGTGTGTGTGTGTGTGTGTGTGTGTGTGTGTGTGTGTGTGTGTAAATACGGGTAGGTACGGGTAGCTACATGTGTGCATGTGTAAATAAATGATTTCCACTTGTCTAGTTTGACAGTAGCATGATACACCTACTTGACAGGCAAACTCTAGTTAGCCTCAGTTTTAGGTACCATAAACTATCAATGTGAAATTACTCCAATAATTCTAGCATCAGGTTGGCAATAGTTAATCTAAAATTATGTATTAAAGATGCACCCTCAGGCATACGTGCTTATCAATAATAATAATAATAATAATAGTTTCGGATTTAGGCACAAGGCCAGCAATTTTGGGGCGGGGAAAGTCGTTTAAATCGACCTCAGTGCATAACTGGTACTTTATTTTATCGACACCGTAAGGATGAAAGGCAAAGCTAACCTCGGCGGGATTTAAGCTCAGAACGTAAAGGGCCACCTCTTATCAATAATAATAATAGTTTCTACTTTAGACACAAGGCCAGCAATTTTAGGGGCGAGGAAAGTCGTTTAAATCGATCTCAGTGCATTACTGGTACTTTATTTTATTTACACCGTAAGGATGAACGGCAAAGCTAACCTCGGTGGGATTTAAACTCAGAACGTAAAGGGCTACCTTCTTATCAATAATAATAATAATAATTGTTTCTATTTTAGGCACAAGGCCAGCAATTACGCAGTACATTACTGGTACTTTATTTTATCGACCCCGTAAGGATGAAAGGCAAAGTTAACCTCGGCGGGATTTGAATAATAATAATAATAATAGTTTCTAGTTTAGGCACAAGGCCAGCAATTTGAAGGGGAGGGAAAGATGATATCTCTGCCAAGATTATCAAGTTATTTTTGTTTTCTGTTATGATTTGTAAATAGAATTCCAACTTTTTAGTATTGCCAAAGTCTGTGAGTTGAACCACCAACGAAAGAAATTAATCGAAATTTGAGATCAAATTACTTTCAAACCAGCTGAAGAAAATTAATCAAGCAGCTCTATTTTTTTAGCAGCTGTAGAGTGCATATCTTGGTTTTTAAATGCTGCTGATTATTCATTATAGACACATCACATTAATCACATAAGCGTTAGATTAATCCAGCCTAATGTCACTTACATCTACATTATAATTACCTGTATATCTATCATTGTAGCTTATATTTATATTTATTGACAAGATTCCTATGCACTTTAAACATTTACAGAGTATTTCAAATTTATTAGAACTTTACAAAAATTATTTTGCAACTAAATAAATTTCTTTGAATATAATGTTGAAACTAATTCGCTAAAGATATATTATTATAACTCGACGTGTGTATATATGCATCTGTAACTCCTGATGGAGACGTAGTGACATACAGCATATCTTGGGCAATTTTAAAACTGGCGGAACCCACCTTCTTGCCAAGTCTGAGCATAACCGATTTCTTCCAGAAAAGGTTAGAAAGTAAGAAAGAGATATAGAGGAAGAATTGGCCTTAATACTGGACTGGTACTTATTTTTGTCAACATCGAAAGAATGAAAGGCAATGTTGATTTCGGCGGTATTTGAACTCATAAGCAAAATAAGCACATACTTAGGGCATCGAGGGATAAGGGTACCACGGAGATTTTCCATTGTCAGATTTACCATGGAGCATATAATACGCATCATCGAGAAAAACAATGAATTCCAAGTAGCACTTGCTATAACATTCATTGACTTTACTAAATCACTTGATAGTCTACATAGACCATCCTTATGGAATATCACGTGAGCCTATGGCATAACATGCAAAGTTATTTAAGCCATCAAGGATATATATATACTAGTTCAAAATGGTGCGTAAAAACTGAAAATGGTTGTAGTGAATGGTTTAAGGTTATCACAGGAGTCCGCCAAGGATGCCCGCTGTCTCCTCGTGTATTCAGTCAGCCATTTTGGAATGTATGTATGTATGTATGTATGTATGTATGTATGTATGTATGTATGTATGTATGTATGTATGTATGTATGTGTGTGTGTGTGTGTGTGTGTGTGTGTGTGTGTGTGTGTGTGTGTGTGTGTGTGTGTGTGTGTGTGTGTGTGTGTGTGTGTGTGTGTGTGTGTGTGTGTGTGTGTGTGTGTGTGTGTGTGTGTGTGTGTGTGTGTGTGTGTGTGTGTGCATGTGCGTGTGTGTGTGTGAAATTAAAATAAATACAATTGCGGATGGCAACGAAGTTGTGTTTTAATGGAAAAACTAT
>OZ024745.1:60840805-60863305 GCA_964016885.1 Eledone cirrhosa
TAATCTTTAAGATTTTCTTCGAGGAAGCAGGAAAAGGGAATCAAGAAAATAAATTTTTTTTATGTGTATAATATGAAATTTCGGGAAAATCGGCTAGACGTAACGCCTCAAAAAAGTGCTAAAAAACTGAAAAAAATGAAGTTTTTCACCTAATGCGGGCCCTATTTGGATTTTCTTTGCTCACGGTATGAAGAAGAGACTGACTAATACATAGTTACAATTTCAAGGAAATCGGTCTGACGTAACGCCTAAAAAAACCCTAAAAAGCTTAAAAAACGCAGTTTTTCCCCTAATGCGGACGCTAGAAGATCACATGTAATATACATGATACACATGTAAAGTTTGAAAAATATACATGATACACATGTAAAGTTTGAAAAAAATCGGTTGGGTACTTCTCGAGTTTTAGGGATTCAAACTCACAGACACACACACACACAGACAGACATCTTCAGGGAAGTGACGTAATGCAGACAGACAGACATACAGACAGATATTATAAGGGGGCGACGTTATATGTATGTATCTATCTAAAAAGAGAAAGACTAAGAATTATAGAGAGAGATCGCTAAATCGCCTAATGCGGTCCCTAGGGCATTGAAAATTTGAAATTTTTTTTGCTCAGGACACATCCCTGAAACATAAGTATTACATGTGTAAAGTTTGAAAACAGGGATTCAAACTCACACACACACAGACAAACATCCTCAGTTTTATATATATAGATGATTGATTTTTATTACAATCATTTTTTTTTCGTTCGAGACGTTCACATTTTCCAATTTCAAACACTCCCAGCGCTATGTGAATCATAATGTTTATGTATGTATCTATTATGTATGTATGTATGTATGTATGTATGTATGTATGTATGTATGTATGTATGTATGTATGTATGTATGTATGTATGTATGTTCTTCTGGTTTTATAATTTCACAAAGTTTTACCAATAGAGAGAGAGTCGGTTTCTAACATAGACACAAGACTCTCTCATTGGAATTTACACAACATCAACTAGGTAGATATGTATGTATGTCTGCATGCATGCATGTGTAGATATGGATGTTATTGTATGTGTGGATGTGTATGTTTTGAGTTGTATGTGTGCATGTGTGTATGCTTTGTATCTGTACATGTGTATATGCAGTTATTAGATGCAAAATTTTTGGAATGTTTTACATATTTTTACTGTTCCATTAATGGATTGTACTTGTAATTTCCTAACTAGTTGTGTTCTTTCTGTTCCTGTGAAGCCTAGCTTCTCAAGATTTGTATTGAGGCAGTTACTAACATATCCCAGTGCCCCAATAATCACAGGCATAGATCTGAAGGTGTAATCAGGGTGGAGTATCTGCAGATTTCTCATCAGTTCTGCATAAATATTCTCCTTTTCACTAATCTTTGATATTATATTGGCATCTGCTGGGCAGCTAATTTCCACTACTGTGCATGTTTTCTTCTCCCTGTCCCGTATGTATGTATGTACAAAGGGCAGAAGAACTCATAATAGTCAACGGCCATCCAAAAGTGTGTAAATATGTATATACACATGTACCGCGCAGTTAAACCACTGGGAGTGAAGGACCTCTAGCCTTTGTCAGGACATTCTTCTAGGAGAAGGCAACTCAGGAAACTGGGATAACTCCGATATAAAACCTGCGGCTTAGTAGTTACCGATGATGTAGATTTTTTCTTCTTTTCGGGTTATAGCTACTGTCGCTCAGAGAGTGGGATTGGCTCAGTGCATAGTCTTTCCCCACTTTAAAAAATATCTTCACGCACAGTCATTGCACGATAGAATTAATTAATAATTATTAATAATGGTATATCGTGCAATGGCCACACTTGATAACGAGGGGGAAGCCATCATGTATGTATGTATGTATGTATGTATGTATGTATGTATGTATGTATGTATGTATGTATGTATGTATGTATGTATGTATGTATGTATGTCAGGTCACCAGTTGGTGCTACTGGTAACATGTATCCCAGTACAACCTGTCTCATGGTCGGGTCGTTGGCGACTAAACTGGCAACCCCACCAAGGTTTCTTGGTGAGGAGGGTGACTTTGGACATCCTGCAGGACTAAAAACAAAACCTGTCAAAGGGAAAAGGAGCTCTTAAGAGTCAATGGCCATCCAAAATCACCGGGAGAGATGACCCCTTAGCCTTTGTCAAGGCAGAATTCTAGGAGAAGGAAAACTCTGATATAACACCTGCAACCCTGATGGTATCCAATGATGTTGACTTGTTCTTCTTTTTGGTAAATATCATCTTGGTTAAGAGAGTGGGACTGGCTTTGTGCAGTGCCTTTGCTCACTATAAAAGCTTCACGGCACAGGCATTGCTTTATATCTGGAGATCTCTCTGCACTTGTCCTCACATGGTACCATGGGCCCAGCACTATGTGTCAATAATTGTCACAAGTGTAGTGTTTGTACCAGAGTTTTCAAGTCGCTGGCTGGACTAAAAAGTCACACTCGTTCAGCGCATCAGTAGGGGTTCTCCTACATGGATATAAAGTAGTGGCCGTACTCGAAAACGAGTTGGCAGCCCCCATGTATGTATGTATGTATGTATGTATGTATGTATGTATGTTTATCTCTTTCTCTTAATTTCGAGTACATTTTTTTTGACCGGCCACCTTCCTGGTGGCAAGGTTGTAAAAGAAAAGAAATTGTCATCCCTTCAATCGCAAGAATGTTTTGCAAATTTTGAAGGTGCCAGCTATCGCAGCCATTTGTAGACTATGAATTAGGGAGCTGCGCTTTTTGTCCGCAAATCCAAGTTCAGTCATACTTTGGTCCAAGCGGGTTGGTATATAACCCGTAGCTCCAATAATGATGGGTATGAAGCTAAAGGTGTATCTTGGATACTGGATTTGTAAACTCCTCATCAATGATCCGTAGATGTCCTCCTTCTCCTGTATTTTTCTGACAACGTTTACACAAGTGGGCAGCTGATCTCCACAACAGAACACGTTTTCAATGTGTGGTCCCAAACAACAATATCAGGCAGGTTGTGCCTAATTTGGTGGCAGTTTTTATTTTCAGGTTCCACCAGTATTCCTTAGTGCCATCTGTCTCAATATATTCTTCCTCGTTTGTTGTTAATTTTGTTTTCCGAAGTGCGTTGCAGATGGTTCCAGCTATCCCATCGTGTCTCATGGGGAGGTAGTAGCGAGATGACATTCTTTCGCAGCTGGCAACAATGTGGCTTACATCCTCGATCTTTGTTTTTATGTATGTATGTATGTATGTATGTATGTATGTATGTATGTATGTATGTATGTATGTATGTATGTATGTATGTACTTATGTATGTACGTATGCATGTATGTAGTTATGTATGTACGTATGTATGTATGTATTTTTAACACCTTTAGACAGGGGCGGTGGAAGCATTTCTGAATTGGGTGGGGTGAAGAAAATCTGGTCAATTTAGTTGTAGTGATTAGTTTAGCTGTTATCAAATATCTACCAAGATATTAAAAAAACTTTGATGAGCGATAAACATAACATGTACATAAATTGTAGTGCATATTTTAAAATACTGTAGATGTGTTATTTGGTAGTTTGGAGAGAAAAATATAATTATTGGCGGGGTGACCCTCCACCCTAGTTCTACGGTTCCTATTAGAGGGAGATTTTGTCTTCTAATTGCTGAGATAATCTCAGTTATTTGAAGTCTTTCAACACACGTTAGTATTTGTTTAAGTATTTATCTATTTATATATTTATGACGCAATGTTCCGTGACACCGAACTGCGTGGGATTAAATACAGGAAGCGACGTCCAATCATCGCCATCTGGTTGAAACCGGAAATCTAGTAATGATTTCTATAGTATGAGTGAGTGTGACAGTGTGCGGATGTGTGCGTGCGTGTGTGGATGTGCGGATGTGTGAGTGTGTGAGTGTGTCATATGTCAAGCGCGTGTCTCGTATCGGAAAGCTTGTGTGAGTCTAGTTTTAAAGTATTATAATTTGATCTCGCATTTCGAATAATTTCTATCACAGAAGTTTCAACGCACAAATTTTAGCAATGTTAAACACACACACACACACACACACACACACACACACAGATACGTGCATGCACACTCACGCATACATAGACAGACAAGCAGACAATTAGAGAGATAGTCAGACAGACAGATAGACAGCCAAACAGGCAGATAGACAGATAGACAGACAGATAGACAGTCAAACAGACAAATAGACAGACAGACAGATAGCAAATAGACAGATACACAGGCAGGCAGACATAGACAGACAGACAGATAGAGGGTCAAACAGACAGATAGATAGTCAGACAGATAGACAGTTAAACAAGCAGATAGACAGACAGACACACAGATAGTCAACCAGATAGGCAGACATACAGCCAGGCAGAGAGATAGATAGCCAGGCAGACAGATAGATAGCCAGACAGACACACAGATAGTCAACCAGATAGGCAGACATACAGCCAGACAGAGAGATAGATAGCCAGGCAGACAGATAGACAGTCAGACAGACACACAGCCAGAGAGAGAGAGAGAGAGAGAGGGAGAGAGAGAGAGAGAGAGAACCAGACCGACAGAATGACAGCCAGATAATCAGCCAGCCAGACAGACAGATAGTCAGACAGATAGATTAAACGTATTTGTAGGTTTTATCTCCCGTCATCTCGAGGTCAACTTTGCTTTTCATCCTTTCGTGGTCGATAAAAAAAGTACCAGTCCAGTACTGGGATCAATTCTTCTTCTATATCTCTTTCTCGCGTCCTCTCTACATCCACCCTCTCTACATCCACCCTCTCTACATCCACCCTCTCTTTCTCCGGAAGAAATCGGCTGTGTTCAATCTTGGAAAGAGGGGATGAGTCCCACCAGGTTTTTAATGCCCAAGACAGTCTGTATGTCACTTTGGTACACCTACGACGCTATCAAGAGTTACTGGCCAATACATAAATACCCCCAAATAACCCCCCCCCCCCACACACACACACACTTAGCTATAGGTTCTTAATGCTGAAGATATCCCTTGACTATCTACACAAAAGCTGTCACTAACACTAATGATTTTTTGGGGTTTTGTCTGTTTATCGTGCTATAATCTCTGTGTGTGCCCATTGTGTGTGTGTGTGTGTGTGTGTGTGTGTGTGTGTGTGTGTGTGTGTGTGTGTGTGTGTGTGTGATGTTTGTGTGTGTGGTGTGACTATTGTTTTCTGTGTATGCGAGAGCGTGTCTCTTTTCATATTATTGTATGTTATTGTCATTTATTTACCAAGTTTACTTGATAAACCCAGCAAAACTATAGAGACACAGTGACATGGTTTTTGTGAGATATATAAAGAGATATGCATAAATGAAATATATTTGGATATGAATGTCGGCATGGTTAACTTTAACTTGTACTGCGTAGTTGAAAATGAATCGGGGGGAAGTGTGGGGTGGAGATTGGGGAGAGAGGGTAAATGTGTGTATGGAACAGTGACTGTTGATGGAGTTGTAGAGGTGTCATAATAACATACGACCTATCTTGGCCATTATAAATTTGGCGGAGCTCATTCCTCTCCAGGTATGAACACAGCTGATTTCTTCCAGAGAAGGAGAGAGAGGGGTGTATATATATATATATATATATATATATATATATATATATATATATATATATATATATAGAGAGAGAGAGAGAGAGAGAGAGAGAGGGGGAAATTGAAAAAAGTACATAGAGGAAAAATTGACCCCAGTACTAGATTGGTATTTTTTTAACGACTATGAAAGAATGAAAGAGAGAGGGGGGGGGGGGGCAGAGAGGGGGGCGAGAGAGAGGGGGGATTGAAACAGGTACATAGAGGAAAAATCGACCCCAGTACTAGATTGGTATTTTTTTTTATGACCACGAAAGAATGAAAGGTATAGTTGCTCTCGGTTGGATTTGAACTCATAAAAAGGAAAGGAGCTGATCGTTAGATCGTACCAATGAAATTATGTTTTCAGTGCTAATACTATCTTCTGGCTGCAACTCCTGGCAAAAGGAGGTAAGATTTGAACTCAGAACGCAGAGAGAAAGGTCAGACACTGCAAAATATCTTGACTGTTAACAACTTCATCAACCCCCCATCCTTAGACTGGTTTTTTATTTAACAAACATTAAAAGGAAAAAAGACAAAGTTGACCTTGGTGAGATTTGAACACAGTGAATAAGAATAAATGATATGGCGTTTTATCTTACATACTAGCCACATGATATTTTATTTCTGGGGATAATTATTCGTTCGATAAATATGAAACATTGAATTCATACAATTCAGAAATGATATAATTTTGATAAATAATTGTTTCTACTTTTGGCACAAGGCCAGCAATTACCCAGTGTATTACTGGTACTTTATTTTATCGACCCCGTAAGGATGAAAGGCAAAGTCAACCTCGGCGGGATTTGAACTCAGATCGTTAAGGGACGTAACTATGCTGGAAAGCATGGCGTCGGACCCCCTACCGATACTGCCAATCCACCGCCTTATTTTGATAAATAATAGTTTCTACTTTTGGCACAAGGCCAGCAATTACCCAATGCATTACTAGTACTTTATTCTATCGACCCCGGAAGGATGAAAGGCAAAGTTAAAATAATGGTTTCTGATTTAGGCACAGGGTCAATAATTTTTTGAAGAGGAGAAGGTCACTTAAATCGACCCTAGTGCGATACTAGTGCTTTATTTTCGCAACCCCAAAGGCAAAGTTAATCTCGGCAGGATTTGAAATCAGAACATAAAGTACCGTAACTATATGCCGCGAAGCATGGTGTCCCACGCTCTACCGATACTGCCAATCCACCGCCAGTCTTTCTTCATACCCTTTCATTCATTCGCCCTTTTTATCAATATATAAAGAAACTACCAAATACTGGGACGAGCCATCTCTCACAATCCGCTATGCTGTGCCGCGAGAGCACTGTGACTCTTGCCTACAATAAATGGAGGATGGTTGAGTGAGCAGCTAGAAACTTCTCATCTAACATCCTACAAAAAAAAAAAAAAAACTCAGAGAAACCAGAGTTCACGGCTGGCGCTGTCAGATCGATGTATGGTATGGTATAAAAAGGATACTATATTACATGATGTTTTGGGTCACCGTCCGTTGCGACGATGAGTGTTACAGTTGTTCTGTAGTGACCTACATTCTGATGGCTCTTAAATACATTCTGCATACGTTGTTTGGCTCAGTTCAGCCAATTGCTACCAGCGTAGGGAAATGTATTTCAACTTCCGCCGAAAGGGAAAAATTTCCGCTTCGCTTCGAAAATCTCTCTCTTTGAATCTCGTCACCAGAAGGTAAACATCTCTTGATTTCGTTCCTCAAGCATAGACAATATGTAGCAACAAATATCACTACGCGTCTGGCTAACGCCTCAGCCAGTTGACCGTACCTCCTTAAACTCTTAATTTGTCTATTCACTTCATTATGGCATGCCAGCTAAACCTTTGTAATCGGTTTGTAAATAAATAATATATTATAAACATTATAAAGTCGTATGATGATATTTTCCACAACATTCCCTTGAACTGCTTCTTCGGTTACTCTCTGTGATACAATACACAAACAAATATTAACATTCTCAACACATATAACTATCCATTAACTCTCTCAATTAACAATAACACAAAAATACTTATTTCTAAAGTTCAAATAACGGAACAGCCTGCTCGTGAAATTAACTAGTGCCTGAGCATTCCACATTCATATGCACCTTTAATGTAGTTTTCGGGGAGATTTAACGTGACACAGTGTGTGACAAGTTTGGGCCCTTTGAATTACAGTAACAACTCATTTTTGTCTGCTGAGTGGATTGAAGCAACGTGAAATAAAATATCTTGCTCAAAGACACAATGTACCGTCAGGAATCGAACTCACAACCTTACGACTCTGAGCTGAACATCTTAACCACTAAACCGCGCATCTTCACAGATCCTGATGTACAAAAGGACGGAATGGTCACATCTAGACCATTGATCTATTCAGTGAGGGCTAACCTCGGGTTAAACAATAACAACAACGTACACAATATTTCACGAAACAATAGCCCCCTATATAATGTAGTCATAGTTTCTCTGAACATGAGGGCAAAGGGAATCGTTAGACTACCTTCCATCATAGTTCTGTTCGATCAGGTTTAATCTGAGCTGAAACACCACCACCACCACCAGCACAAACAGCAACAACAACAACAACACCGCCACTACCACCATACACTACAGCACTATACTACAAAACACTACACTACAATACACCATACTATCCTAAACCATACTACACTAAACTACACTACAATACTCTACACTACAATACATTACATTACACTACGCTACACTACACTATGGTACACCACTGCATTACATTACACTACACATCACTATACTACACTACAATACTACAATACACTATACTACAATACATTGCAATAGACTACACTACATTACACTACACTACACTACACTACAGTACAATACACTACACTACAATATGATACACTACAATACACTACAATATGATACACTACACTACAATACCCCACCATACACTACAGTACAATACGATACACTACAATACACTACACTACACTACACTACACTACACTACACTACACTACAATACCCCACCATACACTACAGTACAATACACTACAATACACTACACTACACTACACTACACTACACTACACTACACTACAATACCCCACCATACACTACACTACAATACGATACACTACAATACACTGCACTACAACACACTGCACTATACTACACTACACCATACTACAATAGCCGCTCTTATATCATTAGAATATCTCATGACTGTCAGATCTCAATAATATTTCATCTAATTTTACTACTATTCCCGAAAACTGTTTGCAACAACAAAAATAAGCTTAGAGAAACAAACATATAAACAAACATATATATATAAAATAAAATAAAATAAAATAAAATAAAAGTAAAATAAAACGGTGATTTATTCAGGTGTGACGTCAGAGCAACGAAGTCATCAGATCGATTGAGGTGGAATTTGAATTAACCATTTTCGCTGATCTAGATTCGGTATAGCTAGTCTAGGTTACTAAGAAGCTGTGTCTTATACTAGCACTGCTGTTATTACACACTCTCATTGAGAATGCACTTATTCTGTCTGTCTTTTTCCTCCTTTCAGTCTATCTATGCTACTGTCTTAATGTCTGGCTTTCTCCTTCTCTGTGTATCTCTTTCTATTACCTGTCTGTCTGGCTAGCTGTCTGTCTGTCTATCTATCTATTTGTCTGTCTGTATGTCTGCCGTCCGACCCCCCCCTCTCTCTCTTACACACACACACACACACAGACACTTTCTTTGTCTCTTTCTATGTAGACACACACACACACACACACACATATATATATAGGCTAAAAATCCCCTTCGGCCACGAATGGCCATGGGATTTGCATCTCATATTTTTCCAGCTGAGTAAATGAACTGGAGCAACGTGAAATGAAGTCCGAGTGTTGAACTCATGATTATAAGCCCAATCCTCTAAGCACTAAGTCACGCGCTTCATCCCCTCACTTCCCATCCTACGCATATGTATATATCTATGTTATGCTCTGTAGTATCTCTAGCTTCAATTATCTTGTCCTTACACAATGTTTTACCACGCTGCAGTAGTTCATCTACTTCAAATTACTAATGATTATTGTACATTGAGCTTTTCCATATCTTGAACACTTGGATATAGGTGAGTTAAGTGGTTATTAGCACTTATAATCCATTCTTTACACACACACGCACACGCACACGCACACGCACACACACATACATACATATTTAGTTCTAAATAAAATTGAATCAACTGATCTTTTAATAATATATACAGGTAAAATTCCATTATAACGAATTTTTCCTTATAACGAAATGTTTTTCAATATATATATATATATATATATATATATATATATATATATATATATATATATATATATAGAGAGAGAGAGAGAGAGAGAGAGAGAGGAGGGGTTAGAGAGAATGCATATATATATATATATATATATATATATATATAATTGAATATAAAAGAAAGACGAACATAGATATATACATAGATGTGTTCAAATCGTAAGGGACCAGATTCGCTAAAGTTTCTTAATATACTTAGAAGTGTCTAGGATACTAATTCTTCACCCACGGATGAGCAAGAATTGGCATTCCTATTCACTATTAATTTTGCGAAACAACAGTACCAAAAGCTGTCTGGGTGATTGGTAGTTCCCACAATTTATTTTCTTGATTTATTCTTAAATTGAGTCAGGCAAACCCTATTGTCTATAGTTAGTATTCTTTTCACCTTAGCGAATCTGGTCCCTTGCGACTTGAACACATATATATATCTGTGTTCGTCTTTCTCTTATATTCAATTATAATATATGGCTCGGAAAAATCTCTTTCTTAGAGCTATTTTATTGTAAGAGACTATTTTGAGTTTTTAACTCAATATATACCTTTGATATATATATATATATATATAAGTTAAAACAATGAAATAAAAAATTAAGTATTAGAGATATACTTCACTTCTCTAATGACTTGATTTTTTATTTCATTGTTTTAACTTATATCATGACTCTGTTTTCCTTTTAATGTTTTATTGTTTTCTGAGATTTATCTTAACCTACAACATTTTCAACATATGGATTACATTGAGTTCTTCATACAGAATAGACCCCACAACTTACAGTGGATACCTCTGTATATATATATATATATATATATATATATATATATATATATATATATATATATAATATACATACACGCATTCTCTCTCTCTCTCTCTCTCTCTCTCTCTCTCTCTATATATATATATATATATATATACATATATATATATAATATACATACACGCATTCTCTCTCTCTCTCTCTCTCTCTCTCTCTATATATATATATATATATATATATATATAATAACATAGTTAACTGTCAACTAAAACAAAGAAAAACAAAAACAAAACAAAATTCAACATGGAGTTGACATTGACATGTATGTTTAGTCCATCTTTTATCAGCTTAGGTTAACAAAGTACTAATGTTAAATCAACTATGATGTAATGAAGCTTTGTTTTATATCTGTCACCAATTTCTGTTAAAATAAACAACGAAGTGTATGTACTGTCTTATAAGTCTGTTGGGTTAGAAGAGCAAGGTTGACAATTTTGAAGACTTTGTCTTCAGTCAGAGTATTTGGGACAAGTTAGCTCTGTGAAATACACAATCTATACACGATCAATTTGTCTTCAACTTCACCACCGATACCACCACCACCACCACCACCACCACCACCACCACACAAAAAAACTACAAAAAGCCCCGCAGATAAACACAGACACACACACACACACACACACACACACACACACACACACACACACACACACACACACACACACACACACACACACACACACACGTACTTGCACACGTTTTTACGCCCGTTTGTCTACGCTTGCATAGGTTGGATGGGTCTTTTTCAGCTCAGCATCTTTCCACTCATCTCCTCTGTGAGTCTCAGCAATTTGAGGTCAGCTCTCACCCCCCCTCTGCCCAGCCCAGGTCTTTCTTAGTCAATCTCTATTGCGGCTTCCAGCCACTCAAATTTCCTGGCACTTCTTCACCCAGCGATCATTATCCATGCACATCACATGTCCGTACTAATGCAGTCTTCTCTCCTGCACACCACCGTTGATTCCTCGTAAACCCAGCTTCTCCCCCAGTTCATCCAAGCTCTGCTTTTCTCTCACATTTACGTTGCACACCCAACGAAGCATGACCGCTTCATTTCTCTCCAGTCTACAGATGTCTTCTGTAGTCACAGCCCATGTATCACTACCATGCAGCATCACACTTCGCACACAGACGTTATACAGTTGTCTTGTTGTACCTATTATTGTCAACAGTGGGAGTAGCTTTCTAAATGTCTTCCATCCTATCCTTATTATAACTATTACGCTCTCAGAGCGTCCTCCATTGCTAATTAAGTCACCTAGATAGCAAAAAGCTATCAACCACTTCTATGAAACTTTCCTGTAACTTGGAGAGGTTTATATCACTTCTGCTCTTCCATCAATTACTCCTGTGAATCTTTTACATACAAAGTCTTCCTTTCCTATTAGTTTACCCGTTATCCCACTACGTGTCTTATGTACCCAAGATTTACATTGTGTACACTGTATGGAGTTTATGCCTACACCCTTTCTACATATGGAACAGGGCCACTTCCCTGGAGGGATCTGGGTCTTATCTTCTTTCCTCCTCACTAGCACTATAGTTTTGGCTAAGTTTTACTCTCAGACCTTTTGATTCTAAATTCCATTTCCATAGTCGGAATATATATACTGTTACAACGACACTGGTCATGCTACTTAAATTAATATCAATATTGATTTCTAACTTTGGGATAAGATTAAACCAGCCTCAGTACTTGGTTGATTGGCACAATTGGTAGAGCGTCAGACCAAATATCATTGCCGTATTTGTTTTGGTTCTTTATATTCTGAGTTCAAACCCTGCCGAGGTCAATTCATCGCAGGATTCATTTCAATGCTCCTCCCCGCCCAGCTGCTGTTGGTATTCATTTTCAGTTGGCTAAACTGGAGCAACGTAAAATGAAGCGTTTTGCTCAAGAACACGTGAACCATTCATTCTCTCCAGGAATCGAACCCATGACATTACGATCTTAAATACAACACGCCAACCACTAGGTCACACGCCTTCGCATAGTAACAGTTGCAGTAATTTGATATGTACCTCATATCACCGACACTTCAACGAAATATATGACCTTGCATCACCCTTGGTGGGATATGCTTTTGCAGTCATGTCCGTGACGCGCAGCCTCAATACCGCCGAGCCCTAGGCCCAGAGCCCATCACCCTCCCCCTTTCCCCTCCCATTCTTCTGTGACCCTAGAGCCTTTGCCTTTCCCTTTCTTTTCCGTTTTCATAACCACAAAAGACACTTGAATATTCAATGTAACTCCACTTCGTGTTGTGAGTACTGTTTTTATTTGCTTATATATGTTCAATATTTGAATAAACCTTATAAAGTCGTTTATCTCGCTATGTAAATTCAAGTAAAATCAAACCTAGGCTGCTATTTTGAGTTTACAGTATACTCCTCACATTTGTTAACTGTAAAATTGCACTAAAGATGTTCTTCACAACACACAGACATTTATCAAAAGATTCATTCAGTTAACCTATTTCCTTCCTGTATTTTAAAATGAACGATGCTATCCTAGTCTATTGCTGTGACATAAACGTTAGTCTGAGCTATTTATAAATTATATAATTCAAGATAAACTGGCGATAAGATAAATAAAACAAACATCGACCAACAATTATCGTAGCCAACTCACGTGAGGTGGCAGTAAATTCTGCACAATTAATAGAACAGAACATTTTGTATTGAAACTATCGAACTGCTTGAATATTCATTATTGTTTTTTTCGGTGGATTGGCAGTATCGGTAGAGGGTCGGACGCCATGCTTTCCAGCATAGTTACGTCCCTTTACGATCTGAGTTCAAATTCCGCCGAGGTTGACTTTGCCTTTCATCCTTACGGGGTCGATAAAATAAAGTACCAGTAATGCACTGGGTAATTGCTGGCCTTGTGCCTAAAGTAGAAACAATTATTGTTTTTTTCTTTTTTCGTTCATTTCTTCATTGGCTTCATACTTTTAAGATGTATAATATTTCCTGGAACTATTTCTTGTATTTAGAAATATATAAGTAATTAGATTAGGGAATAATAATTGTTTCTACTTTAGGCACAAGGCCAGCAATTTGAAAAGGGGGGGGGGGGTCGATTAAATCGACTCCAGTGCAGTACTGCTACTTTATTTTATCGACCCCGTAAGGATGAATGGCAAAGCTAACACTCGGCGAGATTTGAAATCAGAACGTAAAGGGCCGTAATTCTATGCTGCAAAGATGTTGTCCGATGCTATACCAACTCGGCCAATAATAATAATTGTTTCTACTTTAGGCACAAGGCCAGCAATTACCCAGTACATTACTGGTACTTTATTTTATCGACCCCGTAAGGATGAAAGGCAAAGTTAACCTCGGCGGGATTTGAACTCAGAATGGCAAGGGCCGTAACTCTATGCGTCAAAGCATGGCGTCTGCCCCTCTACCGATACTATGGGCACAAGGCCAGCAATTTTGGGGGAGGGGAAAGTCGATCAAATCGACTCCAGTGCATTACTGGTGCTTCATTTTATCGACCACGTAAGGATGAAAAGCAAAACTAGCCGCGGCGGGATTTGAACTCATAATGTAAAGGGCCATAACTCTATGTCGCTAAGCATGTTGTCCGACCCTCTACCGATGCTACCAATCCACCGCCCTAACTCTACCAATTATAACAATAATGGTTTTTAATAATTTGTGTGTGTGTAATGTATTTGCGGTAAACCACTCTCGTTACCTAGTCTAAGATATCTCTAGTGAAATATGAGCTCTGTAGAGTAAGATAGCTAGCATGTCGCCAGTGTTACCGTCTGCTCTGTATCATCCAATGATAGCTAGCATGTCGCCAGTTTTACCGTCTGCTCTGTATCATCCAATGATAGCTAGCATGTCGCCAGTTTTACCGTCTGCTCTGTATCATCCAATGATAGCTAGCATGTCGCCAGTGTTACCGTCTGCTCTGTATCATCCAATGATAGCTAGCATGTCGCCAGTTTTACCGTCTGCTCTGTATCATCCAAAGATAGCTAGCATGTCGCCAGTGTTACCGTCTGCTCTGTATCATCCAATGATAGCTAGCATGTCGCCAGTTTTACCGTCTGCTCTGTATCATCCAAAGATAGCTAGCATGTCGCCAGTTTTACCGTCTGCTCTGTATCATCCAATGATAGCTAGCATGTCGCCAGTTTTACCGTCTGCTCTGTATCATCCAATGATAGCTAGCATGTCGCCAGTTTTACCGTCTGCTCTGTATCATCCAAAGATAGCTAGCATGTCGCCAGTTTTATCGTCTGCTCTGTATCATCCAATGATAGCTAGCATGTCGCCAGTTTTACCGTCTGCTCTGTATCATCCAATGATAGCTAGCATGTCGCCAGTGTTACCGTCTGCTCTGTATCATCCAATGATAGCTAGCATGTCGCCAGTTTTACCGTCTGCTCTGTATCATCCAAAGATAGCTAGCATGTCGCCAGTGTTACCGTCTGCTCTGTATCATCCAATGATAGCTAGCATGTCGCCAGTTTTACCGTCTGCTCTGTATCATCCAATGATAGCTAGCATGTCGCCAGTTTTACCGTCTGCTCTGTATCATCCAAAGATAGCTAGCATGTCGCCAGTTTTACCGTCTGCTCTGTATCATCCAATGATAGCTAGCATGTCGCCAGTTTTACCGTCTGCTCTGTATCATCCAATGATAGCTAGCATGTCGCCAGTTTTACCGTCTGCTCTGTATCATCCAATGATAGCAATGAATTTAGTTAACTCTTAACATTCTGGTAATGATTTAGTAGAAAATATCTAAAAATAAAAACAATAGAAAAACAACAACAAAACGGTCTGTTAATTCAGATGTTTATAGTATATTTACTAGTGGACAGATCATCGAGAACATTCGCAGTTTTAGAGTAAATACTTTAATTTATAATTGTTTCTACTTTTGGCACAAGGCCAACAATTATACCAGTGAATTACTGGTACTTTATTTTATCGACCCCGTAAGGATGAAAGGCAAAGTCAACCTCGGCGGGATTTGAACTCAGATGGTAAAGGGCCGTAACTCTTTGCTGCAAAGCATGGCGTCCGACCCTCTACCGATACTGCCAATCCACCGCCCTTTAATTTATAATGTGATGTAGTCATTAGTGCTGTTTTGTACACATTAAGATTGTCTTCTTAATGTGATTTCATGTGATAGCCGGGTGGAAAGGGTATCGAGCTTTCATCAGAAGAATAATTGTTTCAATCTCCGTCAGTCAGTACACGCGATTGATATTTAACTCACACATGACCAGTTCACTCAACTTAGAATAGGTGCCCTAGAGCATGTTGTTGTTGTTGATGATGTTGTTTAACCCCCAGGTGATCCCCGATGGACCAGGTCTATTATCAAACGTATTTCAGCCATGACCATCCCGTCTGTTTTTAGAAGCATATCTAGGACTACATTGTTCAATGCGCCCTTTCCTTTTCCGGGGACAGTAGAATGGGATTTAAAAGAAATCTGGCTGTTATTTTTAACGGGTTGAACGTCCACATAAGGTTCTGTCGTTGGCTCCTGGATCATGTATAATTCATCGTTGTACACAATGGGAACAAAACCTTGAAATAATTGATAGACGCACACGTAAGATCTTCATGTGTTGATGGGTGCTTACACCCAAGGGCAAATATTGCAAGACTATACCTTAAGAGGAGAGGTTTAATTCCGGTTGAACAATGTGTACGTAGTGAGTGAAACTGCTTGTGAGACTATCTGACATTAACTGAAGAACCACTACTGAGAGAAGTTCTGAAAGAAGACTTTATAACAGAAAGTCATTGTCAGAAAGCATCCAACAAAGCCTTTAGAGAGAAACAAGAATAGGCATGAAAAGAAAAGACTCTTCATGGCATATTTTCAGCTGCCATTAAAGATATTACTAATCCCAGGTCTTGGCTTTGGCTTAGGTAAGGTTGGGTTTAAAAGAGCACCAAGCTCCTGCAATTCTTGCATTTTATTCAGCCTCTTCTCTTCCGTCGCACGTGAAAACGGCCCTGAGATACTTGTACTTCTCCACTCACATTCAGAGCGCACTGTCTAGCTTTCTCGAGAGGATGGATGCTTCAGACTTCGCAGCACTATTCCAATATTTTAAAATATTTGTATTTTAGTATTTCTGTCTGAATCGTTGAGGAAGTAGACAGTGGTGCTGTTCTAATCTTCAAATAAACTAAACTATTAAGCAATTCGTGGCTCCATCAAGTCTCACGTGAAATGAGAGACCAGTAGAGAAAACAACTCCCATACAGAGAAAAAGGAAGAACGAGGGGCAGATCCGATGGTGGAATGATGACGCAGAGAAGAAGAGAGGCCGAGAGAAAGATGATGTGGTAGAATGCTGATGTAACTAGAAATTGATGAGTAATTTCGTTGTTGTTTAGCCCTAGGTCACCTCTGATCGAACAGACCTATAATTAAAGGAATTCTAGCCAAGACGTCTCGTCTTTTTGTGTATCTTAAACTACATCATCCAATGTATCATTCCTTTTAAAGACAGTAGAGTGAAATTTAAGGGATATTTGACTGCTATTTCCAGTAGGTCGATCAACCATATAGAAGTTTTCTCGTTCGCTTGATGTGTAATTTGATAATTTCCCTGTGCAGTGATATAATATTTTCATGTTAGAGAATTAGTTTTCTTACTTAGGTACATTGGTAGAGTCGTTAGAGCAGTGGACAACATAGCTTGCAGCGTTTGTTCTGACTCCTCAGTGAGGTCAAGATTGCCTTTCATCCTTTCAGGGTTGATAAAATATACTATTAGTCCAGCGTGGTGGCTTGGCCGAATTGTTAGAGCGCCGTACGCAGTGCCATACAATAATTTTTTTCTGCCTTTATGCGTTCTGAGTTCAAATTTTATGGTTTCCTACTTGGATCTAAAGTCGGTACCAAGACCGGAAACTCCCCAGACCGGTGCTTACGACGATTTCCTTGGCGTTGAATGATTGAGAGTACAAGACTACCCCCTGGGGGTAACATGACACCCGTCTATCGTAAGTCTACCCATCCCCAGCTACTGGTGGTACTCATTTTCAGCCGAGTATACTGAGTAAACATCAAATGAAATGTTTTGCTCAAAAACAACATACAACATAGTCTAGAAATCGAACCCATGACATTATAGTTGTAAGTGTGACACCCTAACCATTAGGCCACGCGCCTTCATAATCCATCTCCCAGTTTAACATGCTTTTAGCGGGTCCATTCTGTTGCACACATTCGAACAAGGTCTTCAGTCTGAGGATACATCTCTACTTCCCGCCCACCTTCAACCAGAAAAATCTCGCAATGTCATTTTATCCGACGCTCTAACAATCCCTCACCATTTCAATTCCTATAAATATTGATTATTAATTTAGGCACAAGGCCAGAATAATTGAGGGGAGAGGAAAATCGATCATATTGGCCACAGTATTTAACTGCTATTTTATTTATTGACCTCGGAAGGATGGAAAGCAAAGTTGACCTCAGCGGAATTTGAACTTGAAACTTAGAGCACCAGAACAAATCCTACATAATATTTACCCGACACTCTAACTTCTCTACTAACTGATTAAGTAGTAAAAATATATATATATATATATATATATATATGACGTATCTCTATGCGATATTGTAACATCAGAGCCTTTCTAAAAGGTTTTATTGTTATAAATAAAGTAAATTATATAAATAAAGTAAATAGAAACTAGAAACTAGGTCAAGGATGAACCACCCCGTATGTATACACACACCATCACGAACAATATATGCACCACTCCAACAAAACATACATATATCCGCACAAAAACAAATTAAATACGACACAGGCGCTCACATACACACCCCACCCCATCCTTTTTATCCTCTATCTATGAATCTCATCTTTCTATTTCCTCTACTCCAGTTCTCTGAACCTCATCTTTGTGTTTCATCTACTACTGATGATGAACTAACGTCCGATACGTTGAACTGTCCTATTTTTTTTTCCTTTTTCTTTCAAATGTGAAACTAATAGGATTATTGTTGTTGTGTTTGTCCTTTTTTAACTATATACATGTTATATACATGCATACATACATATATATGTGTGTGTGTGTGTGTGTGTGTGTATATATATATAAGCGTATATATATGTGTGTGTGTGTGTTAAGTATTTCTGTAGAAAAGGTCAAGGAAAGAAGAGTGCTCTATGTATAGTACAGAGCGTAATTGGGTGTATGTATAGATGCGCTCATGTATTTTTATGTGTGTGCACATGTATTTATATTTAAATGTGTGTGTACTTGTGTATATATATATTTTTCCGTTATAAGATGTTATTTTGACTCAGCTTCACTTTCATTTTTAATAGATATTAATTTCAAATCTTATATCCAAAACATAACTATTCCATCTGATGAACGAGCTAGACGTTTCTGTAAGGATCGTCTAGTTTCCTGAAACCTTTGGTAATGGAATAATTATATTGTGTTGTTTATTATGCACACACACACACACACACATATATATATATATATATATATATATATATATATATATATATATATATATAAATGTATATATAGTGTATTTTGCAATACACTGTTTGCTTAATAAAAAGCATTTTGAAGACCTTATGCTATTGTTTTAGAGTAGTGACAGACTCACTTACTTTAATTTCAGCAAACAGGGGGAGATAAAGCTGACAAGGCCTTGTTTCTGCATTTATTAATGCTTATCAAAGCCAACTACACCTCCCGTTTGCTGAAAACCTGGATGTTTTGGTTCTTATAGAATTCTAGTAAATAATCAGGAACTGATTATACAGAGCGGTTGCCGGTCAAGCAGAAATTAAAAATTAGAATTGTTGCTCTGAAATAGCTATATATATATGAATGTATATATAGTGTATTTTGCAATACACTGTATGCTTAATAAAAAGCATTTTGAAGACCTTATGCTATTGTTTTAGAGTAGTGACAGACTCACTTACTTTAATTTCAGCAAACAGGGGGAGATAAATCAATAAATGCAGAAACAAGGCCTTGTCAGCTTTATCTCCCCCTGTTTGCTGAAATTAAAGTAAGTGAGTCTGTCACTACTCTAAAACAATAGCATAAGGTCTTCAAAATGCTTTTTATTAAGCATACAGTGTATTGCAAAATACACTGTATATACATTCATATATATATAGCTATTTCAGAGCAACAATTCTAATATATATATATATATATATATATATATATATATATATATATATATATATATATATATATATATATATATATATATATATATACACGCCCGTGTGAAGGCGTATGGCTTAGTTGTTAGGGTATTCGGTAGCCGATTGTAAGGTCGTCAGTTGGCAAAAATGAGATGTACCTGTAATTCGAAGTGGGCCAGCTTTGTCACATTCTGTGTCAGGCTGTATCTCACTGAGAACTACATTATGGTTATGCGTGTCTGGGGGAATTGCCACTAGATCAGCTATGATTGAGAAAATCTATTCTCAAATGTGTTTCAACCACGACCGTCCTATATTCCAGAGTCTTCTGTTTTTAAAACGGCAGGGTTTAATTTAAGTGAATTAGCTATTATTTTTAGCAGGCTTGCGATAGTGTAGAACAGCCTGGAATATGTTGCACACCCCTGTTCTGAACAGGGGTGTGCAACATATTCCATTGGCAGGTCACTTTTGAACATTGGAACAACTATTTGGGTCATCAATATTTGTTAAGCACTATTCCAAAGATTCGCCACAACTTCTTACCATAACATGGAACTGGGAAATTATAACACACATAACCCTATCAGTGAAGCCCTTTAGGTAAACATTAAAAACGGTCATCGCGAGCCACTCTGGCTGGTCTGGCGGGCCGGATTGTGGCCCGTGAGCCGGATTGTGGCCCGCGGGTCACCTGTTGCACGCCCCTGGTGTAGAACAATTGTACTGAACTTACTATAAAGTTAATAAGTTTTATATCCAGTTGAAATCTATCGAAAAGGCAACCACAAATGTTGTTCGACAGTAAAGCCAAAGAGAACAATCAAAATTGTATTTCTAAAGATTTACCAGTTTCTAAAGATATTGTGTGACAGCTGTGTGTGTGCAACAACTTGTCTCTATAGATTTATCTATAATATTGATTTCTACAATAATATTAACTTGAACTATGACAGTCAAACACAGACAATACAAAACTAGGGAACATTTAAGAAAATAAAGAGAGGGATTACAATCAATAAAGAGGTTACCAACGGTTTGCATTTAAATTAGAATTAGATTAGAGAGCGTAATTTAAGGAGGAATCTAGGTGTATATTTTATTTCTTATAGAAGTGAGGGGTTGCGGTGAGAGCTCTAATACGAAAGTAGGAGGAAGTTGAAAACACACTCAAAATATGAAGTTACTCGAGACTGGAGAGTGTAAAAAGATGGGAAGTAATTGAGAAAATGAATGCGAGAACGAGAGTATAATAATTGAATTTATATTGAATGGTAGAAGTAAATAGATAGAAGAAAAACAATGAAAGTAAAAGAAAAAAAATATTAAAAAAAACACGTCCCAGATAGAACTGGAGCACGCACTAACTAGAAAACAGTAAATATATATTATAACAGAAAACCTGTTTCTCCGTCTGTCTGTCACACATATATGTAGGATGGAAAAGTGAAGAAGTAAAGGGAGATAACTTATGTTACGCTTATCGCAAGGGTTAAAGGTAGGGATCTATAGGAGAAGGCGGTGGTGAGGAGCCAGTGGAGAGGAGGTTCCGAGTATCTTATGTTAATGTAAATGTATCCATGTATACACAGGTGACCGACTTGTCACGCTCCCTAAATTGTCAAAACTCACACTGTCCTAACTGCAACATACCTTCACCTGATTGCACCGTGTAACAAAAAAAAAATGTTTTCTCTGTTCCTGGCTTGTAATCACTTTTTTATGTTGCTTAGGTCCCAAATAAAAAAAAAAGTGCTATTAAACAGTTAAAAGTTTGGGTTTGTAAAAATTCTAAGCTATTCACTAGAATTATTTGTATGCTGGATTTTACATTGTATGTAAGTTTAATTTGCTTATGTTAAATGATTTTTTTTTTATATATGTTTCAGGTTAAATTAAAATGATAAAATAAAGAGTAATACCTAAAGAAAATTATAAAAGTGCATTAAAGTATAAAATTGTTAAAAAGTGGATTAAAGAGATTTATTGATACTGGATTTTCGCACCCTGAATAAAGGGTAAGTTGTGTTTTAAGCATTCGTCTCCAGGATGAAGCAGTGGAACTTGGTCAAGGAGGAAGTGCAGGTGACAAGTCAGAGAAGTCGACACGAACCTTTCTCAGGCTTTTAGATTCTTAGGGATAGCCTCTGCTTCTGCCATGACGTGCCTGGACTGTTTGACGTTATTGGGGTGCCGTTTGTGCCCAAGGAGTGGCGGCTATTTATAGACAGCTCCACCACAAGTTTGAAGGCTGTCCTCCTCCACAATGGAAACAAGTTCCCGACACTGCCCCTAGCCCATTCAGTCTGCCTGAAGGAAGATTACTGCAGTGTGAAAGTCCTCTTGGAAATTCTGCAATACAACCAGTACAATTGGGAAATCATTGGAGACTTCAAGATGGTGGCTTTCCTGCTTGGACTCCAAGGAGGCTTTATCAAATTCCAATGCCTCCTCTGCCTTTTGGGACAGCAGAGCCACCTCCAACCACTACAAAAGAAAGAACTG
>OZ024745.1:60883305-60885805 GCA_964016885.1 Eledone cirrhosa
TCGATTGTCTGCTTCAACTGCCTGACCCTGCAAGTAACATTCTGACGCACTCTAATCCTGTATAAATAAGACACGCGTGCATGCTACACGTGAGATTGTTTCATACACTGACTACTCTAAACTTTCCTCTTGCTTTATCTTCATAGAATGCCAATGCTTTATTTTTATTTTTATTTTTATCTTTATCCTTTAACCTTTATATGTAAATTGCCATGCTATATCATTTTGATGGATGTCATCCCACTGTGGATCAATATGTGCATATGTTTTTATATGTCTCTTGTGTTGAAAAGGAGGTCAAGTATGTTATAGATCACTAAATAGTTGCTCCGAAGAATCCAAACCTCGGTTTCGAGGAAACAATTGTAAGCAAATAAATGATTTAAACTCAACTTTGATTATTGTAATCTCTATATAACTACTCTGTAAAACAACCGATGTTATTACATTGAGCTATTTATCTTACTGGTAATAAGATAGTAATTAATGACTATCTTTCACTATTTAGGGTTTGTATACAAAAATATATAACCATAAAAGGTTTTATTACATACATAACCATAAATAGTATCCTTAATACTATATATATATATATATATATATATATATATATATATATATATATATATATATATATATATATATATGATTTTTAATGCAATGAAATATCAATGATGGTTGGCAAATCACTGACGAAGGACTATTTTTATCATATGTAACCCATGTGCAACCACGCAGTATACTTCTTTCTTCTCATGTTTTTTATATGTATTTACCTCGGCTGCGTTTGTCTGTTTCTCTCTTACTGCTTCCCCGTTTTCTCTGTTGCTCTCACCTTCTTTCGCCCCCTCTGTCAGTTACACTTTCTCTCGACTGACCACTTCCTCGCACTTCCACTCACTCACTCTCTGTTTCTCCCCTTCTCACTTCCTCCCGTTTGGCTTGTAGTGGGTTCTCTTCTTGCTCACATCTCACTCACGTCGGACGGTCTGTATCACGATCGCTCATGGAATCCACCCAGCTTATGCTGACCGGATAACCATGTTGCTTGTTTATTCCTATCTTTGCGTTGCTTTCATCCTTCTATGTTGTTTACTTGTCTCACTCGCTTTATTTAGCTATTGCTCGCACCAACCTGAGGTATATGATTTTTTAATGCGATGAGTTATCAATGATGGTTGGCAAATCACTGACGAAGCACTATTTTTATCATATGTAACCCATGTGCAGCCACGCAGTATTCTTCTTTCTTCTCATGTTTTATATATATATATATATATATATATATATATATATATATATATATATGTAGAAGTTATATTTAATTTGTTGGGATACAACAACCAAATATTTTTATAACTGATATAAAGCACTCAACAAAATTTTTGGAGTAAAAATACAATATATTAACAAATGGAAACTATATTTATAAAACCATATTTATTTCATTATACATATTTCAAGGACACCAAAGCAAATTATGGTGCGCTTTCATCAGATAAAATATAATATAGATCAGTTTTATAAACAAATATTGACATACCCTTAAAAGAATGCGACCATGTCGGTTGGAAGCGCCACACACACGCACGCACACACGCATATACATACATATAAACACATACATATACACATACACACACATATATATATATATATACATACATATATACATACATACATATATACACATATATATAGACACATATATACATATACACACATACATACATATATATATATCTATATATATATATATATATATATATATATATATATATATATATATATATATATATATTATATATACACACATATTCATACATACACATACACACGCACATGCATATATATGTGTAGGAGGTGAGTTTTATTGTAGTACAATAAAGCAATGCAGATATCGGATAAGAAGCACTCTACAGTTTGTAGGACTGGAGTATACATAATATATAAGATCAAAAGATGTTTAAATGAGTTCCATGTATTTTATTATGCGCATTTCAAAAACAAATATCATCATGCAATAACATTTGTGTTTTCATCATATCCTGTCTTCCTATTTTATCTGATGAAAACACAAATGTTATTGCATGATGATATTTGTTTTTGAAATGCGCATAATAAAATACATGGAACTCATTTAACCATCTTTTGATCTTATATATATATATATATATACATATATATATACATACATATACACACACACACACAGTCATACATATATACACACACGTACATACACGCACATACATACACACATATATACACGCATACATACGCACACACATATATATATAGATATATGTACACACACCTACATACACACGTACACAATTAATTATAAGAAAATAATAATTAAAAAAATAATAATAAAAAATAATGCAAAAGGCCGTCACATTAAAATAAAAAAATATACGACTTAAGAAAATAAAAAATAATAAACATTGTTATAACGTTGACAGCGATACAGGAACGGACACAACTAAATAAACAAACA
>OZ024745.1:60890805-61283305 GCA_964016885.1 Eledone cirrhosa
AGTGATCCCCTCTGGCTTCTCAACATTCTCTACCAGATATTTTGTTTTAGCCCCACACTCATAGAGACAGTCTCAACCTCCTGCATCAAAACCTCCGCCTCCTTCACTGTATTTGTCACCAAAACTATGTCGTCGGCAAATTCAGCATCCGATATCTTTTTCGCCTTAACTCTCCTGCTCTGAGCCGGTGCTACAGTAAAGCCAGAGTCCTGGTGTTTCTCCAGTGCAAGGCGCATACAATAGTCCACTACGATGATAAGTATATATACATATATATATATACACACACACACATATATATATATGTATACTCATACAGACATTTGTATACATAAGATACATGGTTTATATTGAAGTTCATGATACTAAAGTAATCAATCATCGATTAATTTCAATAATCAATTATTGTCTGGATAGTGAAAGGCAATTGTGAGTGTGCACATATGTATGTATATGTGTGTGTGAATGTGTGTGTGTGTGTGAGTGTGTGTTTGTGTGTGTGTGTGTGTGTGTGTGTGTGTGAGTATGTGTTTGTGTGAGTGTATGTATGCATGTGTGTGTGAATGTGTGTGTGTGTATATATTTGTGAATATATGCGTGTGTGTGTGCATGTGTATGTGTGTGGATGTGTATGTGTATGTATGTGTATATATGTATTGTGTATGCTTGTCTCTGTGTGTGCGTGTGTAGATGTATGTATGTATGCGTGTATTTCTGGTTAATAGGAAGAGAGAGAGAGAGGTGTGTGTGTATGTATGTGTGTGTACGTGTGTATGTGTGTATATGCATATGTGCGTGTGTATGTATGTGCGTATGTTTGTGTTTATGTATGTATGTGGATGTATGTATGTGTATGTATGTGTGTATGTGTGTGTATGTGTGTGTATGTATGACCCCTTAGCCTTTGTAAAGGCAGAATTCTAGGAGAAGGAAAACTCTGATATAACACCTGCAACCCTGACGGTATCCAATGATGTTGACTTGTTCTTCTTTTTGGTAAATATCATCTTGGTTAAGAGAGTGGGACTGGCTTTGTGCAGTGCCTTTGCTCACTATAAAAGTTTCACGGCACAGGCATTGCTTTATATCTGGAGATCTCTCTGCACTTGTCGTCACATGGAACCATGGGCCCAGCACTATGTGTAAATAATTGTCACAAGTGTAGTGTTTGTACCAGAGTTTTCAAGTCACTGGCTGGACTAAAATGTCACACTCGTTCAGCGCATCGGTAGGGGTTCTCCTACATGGATATAAAGTAGTGGCCGTACTCGAAAACGAGTTGGCAGCCACCATGTGTGTGTATGTATGTATGTATGTATGTGTGGTGTGTGTGTGTGTGTATGTCTGTATGTGTGTGGTGTTTTTGCGCGCATGTGTATATATGTGTGTATGTGTGTGTGTATGTATGTGTATGTGTGTATGTATGTATGTATGTGTATGTGTATTCTTCTTTAGGTGACTTGCCCGAAACTGTACATAGAAACAGATTTTACGTGTTGTCCACGATACTCTTGTTGTTATCAAGAACGGCACTCGACAGAAACAATCAAAATAAGACAACAGACTAACAACAACAAATAACAACCTAATAAACAACAAACAAACAAACAAATGGATAAACAAATAAACAACTAGATAGAGTTCTAGTTATTTGCGTGCTAGGTTACTGATTTCTATGTAAAACCTTCTGTTCTATTGACCGTGAAGATTCCATTAACACACCTTATGTGTTGTGCACAATAAACTGTTGCCTGGTGCTGGTTTCATTTATGTTATCGCTTGTACTATATAATATGTAAGTGGATTAGACCAAAGTTCATGTTAATTGAATATTATCATATATTTCAAAATACAGGAAGGAAATGGAAGGTTAAGTGAATGAGGCTAGTGATAGTGCCTGCCAACAACGAGTGTCATTTTTCTTTCGTGCGAAGTATCTAGGGACATCCTTCTTAAGTTCATACATAGAAAGACATCCTACATCCTTTCGCCGCATTCCTATCACTGATAACATTAAACGAATTGAAACATAATGATGACTTTATTTATTTGTTTGTATGTATGTATGTTATTTCTCTTTCTCTTAATTTCGAGTACATTCTTGATTGGCCACCTTCCTGGTGGCAAGGTTGTAAAAGAAAAATAATTGTCGTCCCTTGAATCGCAAGAATGTTTTGCAAATTTTGAAGGTGCCAGCTATCGTAGCCATCTTTAGTCTGTGAATTAGGGAGCTGCGCTTCTTGTCCACAAATCCAAGTTCATATGTATGTATGCAGGGGCCTCGTTTGCCTTTAAAATGTGAGGGGGACAAACCAACATTTGTTGATTCTTAAAGGAGCATAAATTGCTTATGGTGCCTTTCCCCGACTATCACATAAGTAAAATTTTACGCTAATTAAATTTTATAGATTCAAATGAAGTTCAGATATAAAAAATAACCTTAAAAAGAATTTATTATATCAAATAAACAAAAAATAAAATATAGACGTTTGAAAAAGTGTGTGTGTGTGTTGGGGGGGGGGGACTTGTCCCCTGGTACCCCCTGAAACAAAGCCCTTGGTTCAGGGTGGGACTTGTCCTCTGGTACCCCCCTGACACAAGGCCCTTGCATGTATGTATATATGTATGTAAGCACCCGTAACCCGCGGTAGCGTCATATGGGCACCGTGGTGACATATGGCGTTTCTTGGGCTTTTAAAACCTACCGGATTCCATCTCATGATCATTTCAGAACACAGCCGGTTTCTTTGAGAGAGAGAGGGAGAGATAGATAGATCGATCGATCGATATATATATATATATATATATATATAACGAAGGAAATGTGGTAAGGAACAAGGTGGACCATAACGCACCAAAGTACTCAATACTTGGGGTAGTAGAGTGGGTAATAGGAACGAGTAGGACCCCGACGGCTGAGCTCAAGCCGTTTCGACGGCTAATTCTGGACGTCGAAACGGCTTGAGCTCAGCCGTCGGGGTCCTACTCGTTCCTATTATATATATATATATAATATAAGATCAAAAGATGTTTAAAAGAGTTTCAAGTATTTTATTATGCACATCGGTAAATGAAATTACTCGGAGCGGATTGCTTTGCCCCGGTCCCACCACGCCGCCTGTTTTGGCCGCCACATTATACTTGTACAAACTCCAGGTTTGGGCATGACTATTAGCTGTGTCATGCCTCTACTGACATGTAAATAAACCCCCAATGTGTGATTTAATAGTATTCGTGGTATAGACGATGGCCTGTCGAAATTGTGGAGTTCCCGCTAGCGATCCCGGGGCCAAAGTTAGCTACGTTCCTAGAGTACTCGGAAAAATTCATTTCCATTTCTTTCGCTGGACGATACCACTCGAGACTGGCTGGCTCATGGTAGTGGGTGTGCTGGCTGGGACTCCCAATCGAAATCTTTACTCTATATCCCATCCTAATATCTAAAAAAATTTTTCATATAAGACTCTCTCCGTAATTTCATTAAATAAATAAATCTCGCTACCTCTATTTTTCAATTTACCATTTTGCAATTTAATATTTTTAATTTAATTTAATTTCATCCTATAACTCGCAACATAAGTTTAACGTTCCAATCTTCGGTTCACACATTGGACCATACAGACACCCATTATAGATTCTTTGGGTAGCATTTTTCGTGGCATTTTCTAGCATGAATGTAGTTTGACCCTTACACTACACTTCTTTCTCCCCTTCTTCTTTGACGGAGTGATGGTAGCGCATTGTAAGCCTTCGCCCCCTCACCAGATATTCATTGGTAGTTTTTCAGTTGCCAACACTTTGAGGGCGGCTGGCTGAGAAGCTAGTCAGTCAGCCGTCCCCTCTGTCTCTGATTTTTTCGGACCCATGGCTTTTTACATATTCCTTTGTTATATTCCAATACCTGATGATATCACCGGATTCATATGGAACCCGGTCATTGAAATGATCATAGTATAATAAACCTTTCAAGGATTTACACCAGTCCAGCCTCCTGTTATTTCATTTATATATATATATATATATATATATATATATATATATATATATATATATATGTATACACACACACACACACACATATATATATATATATATATATATATATATATATATATATATATATATAAATATATGAAACCTTGTTTATATATATAAATATATATAGACATGCATATGTATATATATAAATATATATAGACACGCATATATATATATATAAACATATATATATATACACACACACATATTTATACATATATTTCTAATTTAGGCACAAGGCCAGCAAATTTGGAGAAAGGGCAAAGTTGATTAAATCAACCAACTGCTACTTAATTTTATCAAATCCGGGAGGATGGAAAGCAAAGTTGACCTTGGTCAAAGTTGACCTTGGTAGGATTTAAACACAGTATGTAAAGAGTTAGAACAAATACCACAATGGAATTTTATTCGACACTCTACCAATTCTGTCAATCTACCACTCTGAATACCAGTTTAATAGTGGTTCGATTTAATCGATTATAAAATTGATTTCTAATTTAGTCACAAACCCACCAAATTATGGGGTAAGGACAAAGCAGATTAAATCAACCCCAGTACTTCACTGGTACTTTGAAAGGCTAAGTCGATCTCAACAGGATTTGAACTCAGAACATAAAGAGCCAGGAGAAATACTGCAATGGTATTTTATCAGACGCTCTACCAATTATTCTAATCCACCCTTCTCTGGTGTTGAAAATATTAGAAATACTCTAATTCATAATTCTATTACATAAAGATGCAGTTAGGGACCGTTTTTTTAATTCAATACGGTACAGTGGGATGTTGTAACATAGCGGACCGTAGTAATAATTGTTTCTACTTTTGGCACAAGGTCAGCAATTATTCCAGTGCATTACTGGTACTGGATTGGCGATATCAGGGTCGGACGCTATGCTTTGACGCATAGAGTTACGACCCTTTCCATTCTGAGTTCAAATCCCGCCGAGGTTAACTTTGCTTTCATCCTTACGGGGTCGATAAAATAAAGTACCAGTAATACACTGGGTTAATTGCTGGCCTTGTGCCAAAAGTAGAAACAATTATTGGTACTTTATTTTTATCGACCCGGTAAGGATGAAAGTCAAAGCTAACTTCGGCGGGACTTGAACTCAGATCATAAAGGGCCATAACTCTATTCTGCAGAGCATGGTAACGGGGGAGAGCGGGGAGGTCTCTGAAAACAAGGCAAAGTTAGAGAAAGTAGAGTAAATAGAGTAAATAGAAAAAGAAAAAAAAAAATGACTAACGACTCGTTTGACAGGTTGAGGATTAAATGATCTAATATAGTTATTAGTAAAGGTTCATGAACTGTCAACGTCTCTGTGGCGCAATCGGTTAGCGCGTTCGGCTGTTAACCGAAAGGCTGGTGGTTCGAGTCCACCCAGGGACGATGCAATTCTTTTTCTTTTTTTTAATTAAATATATTCTTTTATTTCTTATTTTATTTTTTTATACATCTTACTGAAAATGTTATGGAGATTTTAGTATTCGTTAAGCTCTTCTAATTTTGAATATGTCTGTGTGCATGTATATATTCGCTTACAATGTACGCTTAATAACCAGTTCTATTTTCAGGTCATCCCGTGAGATCACTGTTGCATTAAATCTCGTTCTCTGTACATTTCATTAACTTTGCAGGGATGTTCGACATAGTGTATAGAATAGAGCCTTGTAACTAACACTTCTGAAACCAGGTATCAATCCTATGTTAATCGGTCTAATTAAAGACATAAGCGACTGCTCAAAAAGTGTGATGGCAATGGAAAGGGAATTGTCCAACACCTTCGATGTATTCTGCCATTTACCCTGTTCAACACCAACCAGTCTTGACCAAAACATGCTCCAAACACGTATGGAAGGTTCTCAATTAAACACGAATCAAACATAAATCTTTGCTATGTGGAGATGACATCACTGAAATTTCGACCAACGAGAGGAAACCGATATAAGACACCGACAAACTCCTGGAAAAATGCAGAACCTGGAATCTGATGGTGAACCCAAATAAATGCTGGACTCTTTCGACAATAGGATCTGCAACTTTGTCAGTAAATGGTGTGGCGGTGTAGACGGTAAACTCTTTCAGATGACATGGGAGCTGTGCTCCACCGTTAGGCAGGCTAATAAACAATATATGGCAAAATAGGAAGATCGTCTCCAAATTGAGACTAAAAGGAAGTGGGGGTCATGGCGGATTTCTTGCTCATGGATTGTATGGCAGTAATCTTCTAGGTGAGATGTTATAAACCTACCAGAACACTATGCTAAGCTAATGTATGTATGCATTCACGTATGTGTGTAAGTAAACTGGGCAAGGACCAAAATAACTGCCCATAATGAAGAGGAAGTAGACCCAGCTGTTCCTCGGTTTGTTTGCCATGAGTATGGCCAAATAGCTTGTCAAATATAAGACTCCAAAGCCACCTCAGAAGTCACATAGACAACCCACCAACAGATTATGCTCAATTCGTTATTGCAGACCCGCTTACATGTGATGTATGTGGCAATGTTTGCAAGAGCCGCTCCGGACTCACGAGGCATTTGAAAGCCCATAATGATCCTCCACCTGAGAGGCCTAACCGCCAGGCCGAAAACAAGGATTTAGTTTGCAAACTTTGCGGCTTCAAAAGTCACTGTCGATCTCACGTTCGTAGGAATAATCAGTTATAAGTCAACGATGATCGTGCTCTTCTAACTAGTAGACAACCATCATGTATGTATGTATGTATGTATGTATGTATGTATGTATGTATGTATGTATGTATGTATGATCTCCGGGAGAGATGACCCCTTAGCCCCGGGAGAGATGACCCCTTAGCCTTTGTCAAGGCACAATTCTAGGAGAAGGAAAACTCTGATATAACACCTGCAACCCTAATGATATCCAATGATGTTGACTTGTTCTTCTTTTTGGTAAATATCATCTTGGTTAAGAGAGTGGGACTGGCTTTGTGCAGTGCCTTTGCTCACTATAAAAGCTTCACGGCACAAGCATTGCTTTATATCTGGAGATCTCTCTGCACTTCTCGTCACATGGTACCATGGGCCCAGCACTATATGTCAATAATTGTCACAAGTATAGTGTTTGTACCAGAGTTTTCAAGTCGCTAGCTGGACTAAAAAGTCACACTCGTTCAGCGCATCGGTAGGGGTTCTCCTACATGGATATAAAGTAGTGGCCGTACTCGAAAACGAGTTGGCAGCCACCATGTATGTATGTATGTTATGTCGGGTCACTCTTGAGTGCTACTGGTAACATGTAACCCAGTACAACCTGTCGCATGGTCGGTTCGTCGGCGACTAAACCGGCAACCCCACCAAGTTTATTTGGTGAGGAGGGTGATTTTGGACACCCTAAAGGACAAAAAACAAAACCTGACAAAGGGCAGAAGAACTCATAAGAATCAACGGCCATCCAAAAGTGTGTAAATATGTATATACACATGTACATATGTATGTATATGTATGTGTATGTGCATGTGTATGTATATGCGCGGGGACATAGAAATAGTCGGGCTGGACACCCGATCGCACGGTTAAACCACTGGGAGTGAAGGACCCCACGACTTTGTCAAGGCATTCTTCTAGAAGGCAACTCAAGAAACTGGGATAACTCCGATATAAAACCTGCGGCTCAGTAATTACCGGTAATGTTGATATTTTCTTCTTTTCGGGTTATAGCTACTGTCGCTCAGAGAGTGGGACTGGCTCAGTGCACAGTCTTTCGTCACTTTAAAAAATATCTTCACGCAAGAGAGAATTAATTAATAATTATTAATAATGGTATATCGTGCAATGGCCATACTCGATAACGAGGAGGCAGCCATCATGTTTGTATGTATGTATGTAGAAATAATCGGGCTGGATACCCGATCGCACGGTTAAACCAGTGGGAGTGAAGGACCCCAAGCCTTTGTCAGGGCATTCTTCTAGGAGAAGGCAACTCAGGAAACTGGGATAACTCCGATATAAAACCTCAGTAGTTACCGATGATGTTGATCTTTTTTTCTTTTCTTCACTTAAAAAAAATCTTCACGCACAGGCATTGCACGATAACATTAATTGATAATTATTAATAATTGTTTCTACTTTTGGCAACAGGCCAGCAATTATCCCAGTGAATTACTGGTACTTTATTTTATCGACTCTGTAAGGATGAAAGGCAAAGTTAACCTCGGCGGGATTTGAACTCAGATCATAAAGGGAGGTAACTCTATGCTGCAAAGCATGGCGCCCGACCCTCTACCGATACTGCCAATCCACCGCCCTTGATAATTACTAATAATGTTATATCGTGCAATGACCATAATCGATAACAAGGGGGCAGCCATCAGGTATTGTTTAGCTCTAGTTTTCTTAACTATTGGAGCGCTTGCCAGCATTTCTACGATTTTGCGTTTCGTTTCCCTTTTTCTACCAGCCGAAATACGATTCTCGCTGAATTTATATATATATATATATATATATATATATATATATATATATATATATATATATATATATATATATATATATATATATGTGTGTGTGTGTGTGTGTGTATATATATAATGTTCCATTTAAAAAATAATTATCGTTTTTTGTTGTTGTTTTTAATCGAAGACAACTAGTGAGGAAACGAGAACTAATTGGTAAATGTCTAAGAAATGTTAGCAATATGTTATAATCTATGGCCTTGTACTGGTTACCTAGTTATTATGTAAGTCTCTACTGATGGACACTGCAACAATTATTCTATAACATGAGCAGCTGTTATTTCCTCGACTCTACTAATCTTTATATGCAGCTGAGCACGTACACGTCAAATGAACTGTATTTCTCTTCTATGGCACATATTAACCGTGGGTTCTTTACTTTATTTTACTTCCTTAGTTAAAATATATCATTCAGCTTGTCAAACTCTATGGCAGCCAATTTTTTCCCCGCTTTTTTTCTTTTCTTTCTTTCTTTTTTTTTTTTTGTTCCTTTATTTCAATCTTATCGTATGAAACCATTTTGCTGGTTTGAAAGCTGATGACGGTGAAGCTGTGTGTGCATAAATTTGTTTTGTACATCGCCTTTCTTTAATTCCTTCTTCCAGTCACTTCTGTGTGCCAGCATACTTCTCCTTGTCTTTCTCCTCTTTCAATCTTTTCTATATTTCATCTGTCTGTCACCCACCCTGTGGATTGTCACTCTATTTACCACTGGCCACTGGTCTTTGTCCGCTGAAGCATTTTTGCCCATCGCTGTCTTTGACAGTATTTAGCTGTTTTGTCGGCTGTTCTAGCGATGAGCTTTTTCCTTTCATCTTATGGGAACAGATGTTATAATACATGAAAATATAATACTGCAGACTGCCAAAGATAATTTTTTCTATCTGGTACACTTAAGAGGAATTTTAATAATAATTAGAATAATTGTTTCGTCGCTGAGACGGCATTTAAGTCTTTGAAAACCTAGTTAAGAGTTGAAAGGTATTACGTAATGTGTAATCAATTGTTTTACCAACCTGTTTGAGAACTTTAACAATAGAAGTTGTGCGGGATAATATACATTGTGGCTCAACCACAACAAGGAATCGATTGAAACAAGAAGACTGCTGATGAAGCTACTTTAAAGATGTTGAACGATAGACAAGATATTCGATATGTACTAGAATTAACTTGAAATTACTTCATGCATTATACACATGGATTAAAGAAATTAAAACATAGACATGTGTGTATATGGAACACATTTATATATAAAATATATGGACTGTTCTTAATACTTGTTGATGTATATATTGGGTGACCAAAAGTGATAATAGTTAAGAATAAAGAAGCAGGAATTGTTAAAGCAAGAATATGATCTTGACAGGACTCCCACGATTTCTCATGAATCTTGGGTAATGGCCGAAAGAATACGATCGCGAATACAAGCGGCCGAAATCGGGTTCCTCTGAAGAGTCTTTGGAGTAACATTACTTGATAGAGTGCGTAGCTCGGAGTTCAGAGAGTCGTTCCAGGTAGAGCCGATACTTCTCCGAATTGAGAGATCACGGCTCCGATACTACGGGCATGCAATTAGAATGTCCCAGGAAAGAATTGCTGGACAGATTTTACGGGCAAAACAAACAGGCAGGAGACCCAGGGGTAGACCCTGAGCAAGATGGTTGGATAACATCCGTGAACTTGGCTGGTCTCGTTTGGGGATCCAGGAATGTTTGAGGTCTCTGCCCCCATGATCCAAGAAGAAGAAGGAGGAGGAGGAGAAGGAAGAGAAGGGGGAATTGTTAAGCAGGTATTAAGAACTGTTTGCTTGAAGCTGTGTTCCAGAAACTCTAGTTTCTGACAATGCCAGTGAATTTCGTGTTAATGGCTGGTTTTCGTGACTTGATATGATCGGATATAAACTTATGAAAACGTTTTCCTATCACCCAGAAACAAATGTTATTTCTGATAGAACAGTAGCAAGATCTTCCAATTTATGAAGGTTACAAAAAAAAAAAAACTAATAAAAGAAGAAAAGAAAGGGGAAGACCCACAAGGGGCACTAGATTTTCCTTCTATATGGTCAAAACGAGAGCAAAAGAAAAGGAAAAAACAAAGAAAAAAAAACAAAAAAAAACCCACCACCAACTCAAGACCAAATGCGACAATCGGTCGCACAGCACATCACAAGGGTCAACGGAAAATGTTAAAATATATTTACTGAGTAAAGTATTTAATACGTAGTAAATTAAAAGGGTAGTTCATAGATAACAATGATAATGAATTATATATAATTGTATAATTTATTTACTCCATACCAACAAGAAGTAGACGTCTTTCGAGTTGAGGGTAGAATAATGCAATAATAATTATACATCACGTGGTTTGTAAATAAAAATTTGAAAAAGCACAAAATTTACTCTGAATGTTATTTTCGTATTTTACAAAGTCAGTTGAATAATTTCTTGAATCTTGGGTAATGACCGAAAGAATACAACCTTCTCGGGAATAAGTAGGCGAAGAAGAAGAAGAATTTAATAATTTGTGTTGTAGAAAGAAGCGTTCATTTGTATTTTCTTGGTTGTAGATTCAAATGTATGCAAGAAGAGAAACAGCCACCAATAAAAAGTAAAATCAGGTAACATACGTGTATTTAAACTATAGAAATCTGTTGAGGCTAGACCAGAGATGGGGAACCTGCAGCCTTTTGAAAGAATCAAAAGTTTCCAACAAATTTTAAATGTTCATTAATGTTTTTGTCTATCTTTTGTTATTTTAATTTAAACCATAAGATGAACGTATTTTAAATAGCAAAGAGTAAAAGAAAAACCCAACGAAATAATCCACATTGCCAGACAGCCAGAATTTAAAAAAGAAGACCATAAAGGCCATTTCAACACTTCCTACGCTCATGTTTTACTTCTAATACGATTCTAGAATGTACATTAAATCCATGATCGACTTCGTTTTTTAGATAATTAGTACATAGTAATTAGATTTTTACAAAATAATGCTTCATTTCTCTCCCGTCGTCGCATAACTGCAGAGGATATGCGACAGCTGGAGAGAAATGAGGCAAGCATGATCCGTTAGATGTGTAATGTCAATGTGCATTGAATGACCAAGCATAGACGAGTTGAGAGAGAAACTGTATAAGAGGGATAAGTTGTACGGTGCGGGAGAGAAGACAGCGATGGTATGGACATGTGATGCGCTGGGTAAAGAAGTGCCAAGAAATCCCAGTAGAAGGAAGACGCAGTAGAGGAAGACCACGAAAAACATGGGCGGAGGTGGTGAGAGCGGACCTCAGATCGCTGAAGCTCACGGAGGAGATGACGAAGGACCGTGACAAGTGGAGAGATGATGTGTTGAATAGGACTCGTCCCACCCTTGTAAACAAGGAAAAGCTGACGTAAAATGATGACGATGAAGATGATGATGAATGTAGATTTTAAGAATATACTAGCAGAATGGCCCGGCGTTGCTCGGGATTTGCTTTAGGGTTCTTATATATTTGATGTATATTTATCCTTATCGAGCCTCGTGAAATAAATACATTTGTTTATATGTTGTTATTGTGTATGCAAAAATATCTGTACACGAATATATAATTATATATATATTAAAATAACAGATTAAAGTTTAAGCAAAGAATCGCTGCTTTCACCCTTAACGGGATCTTCTGAAACTAAAAAAATCAATCTGTGAACGCAGAAGTAAATATTTCGATATATATATATATACACACACAGCGTCATAATGTCGTAATGCAGACAGCCAAACATACAGACAGATATTATAAGGGCGCAACGTTATATCTATGTATCTATCTAAAAAGAAAGACTAAGAATTATAGAGAGAGATCTCTAAATCGCCTAATGCTGTCCCTAGGGCATTGAAAATTTGAAATATTTTTTGCTCCAAACACTCACAAGACCATAAGTATTACATGTGTAAAGTTTGAAAACAATCTGTTGGGTGGTTCTCGAGTTTTAGGGAGTCAGACAGACAGACAGATATTCCCTGTTTTAGATATATAGATAATATAATTTTAAGAATATATAATTATGGTTGAATGCAGCCTTATTTTATTAGAAGTAACTTCATGTAGCCTTACAACATAAAAAGACCCCACCTCTGGGCTAGACCAATCCAACCAAACAAGAAGAGAGATAGTGTGTGTGGCTGTGTGTGAAATAATAAAAGCCAGCTATTTTGGAAGTTGAGGAGATAAGTCGATTATATTAACTCCAACACATGACTGGTACTATATTTTACCCAAGAAGGATGACAGGCAAAGTTGATTGAACCCGGGACAAACATATATATATATAAATATATTCATTAGTTAAGCAAAACAAGACCACAAATTTCACAAGGAAGACATTATTAAAAGATTGTCAACATATTTTAGTTTAATGTCTTCCTTGTTAAATTTGTGGTCTTGTTTTGCTTAACTAATGAATATTTCCAGCTCTGCGCACCTAACTTCTGCATGAACCCAGCCACCTAGCTGCTTTCTACTGCATATTGCACATTGAGCACATGCCTTTACGCTTTGGCTTCTAACTAATTCACCAATCTCTCCTCTCATATCTCCTCTACTATCTCCATCTCTCTCCTTAAGATTGGTTACTCTTGAACTGTATATATAAATATATATATATATATATAAACATATATATATATGTAAATATCTTTAAGTCGTTTGGAAGCCTCGACAATGCAAATGGGTAAATCTCCGGGTAACAAGGTCCGGTGGTGGAGAGAGAGATGTAAGTGGGTGTACGTTGAGATGCGTGGTGTGTATAAGATGTGTGAGATGTGTAGAATGAAAGGAAGAGTATAAAGGATAAAAATAAAAATAACAACACAAGAGAGAGTTACCTTGGGAGAGATTTCATAGTCCCTATATATTTCGGATTCACATCCATCAACTGGGGTTTTTTTCCGGGGTGGGGGAAAAGGTTGTCTGTCGGACAAGTCCGGAACGCATCTTTCGCTGTTTGTTGATTTATATATATATATATATAAACATATATATATATATAACGAAGGAAATGTGGTAAGGAACCAGATGGACCATAACGCACCAAAGTACTCAATACTTAGAGTCCAGAATTAGCCGTCGAAACGGCTTGAGCTCAGCCGTCGGGGTCCTACTTGTTTCTATATATATATATATAACAAAAAGGGTGTGGTAAGATACCAGGTGGACCATAACGCACTAGAGTACTCAATACTTAGGGAAGTAGAGTGGGTAATATGAAAAGAGTCAGGACCCCAATGGCTGAGCTCTGGCCATTTCGACAGCTAGTTTGGATCTAGCTGTCGTGTGTGTGTATATATATGTATATAGAGCAGTGATCTATTTATTTTGCAAGGTTTTTTTTACATGAAATTGTGTGTTAAAACAGATATTGTTATATTTGCGGAGGGTCATGCTGTCCTAATATTGCCAGAAGAAAATATAGTAAAACACACTCAGTTTGGTTTTATATATATATTAGAAAAAGGTGAAGGATATGAGAATATAATTATTCTATCATTTCTACACACGTTTCAATATTGAAACGTGTGTAGAAATGATATATAATAATTATAATACCAAAGAAAATAGTTAAGTACTACACTATAATCACATATTTTATATATATATATATATATATGTATATACACATATATATGATAATTGTTTCTACTTTTGGCACAAGGCCAGCAATTATCTCAGTGCATTACTAGTACTTTATTTTATCGACCCTGTAAGGATGAAAGGCAAATTTGACCTCGGCAGGATTTGAACTCAGAACATAAAGGGCCATAACTCTATGCAGCAAAAGCATGGCGTCCGACCCTCTACTGATACTGCCAATCCAGTGCCCTCATATATATATGATAATGCTGCTTAGCTTGTGGCAGCTGAATGAAAATCTGAAGTAACAAACAGAGAAAAGAGCTTGATTGTTTAAATAATCAAAACGGGGCTTACAGACTTTGAATCTCTGGCTAAAATGACATGTGAAAATTGGGAAACTAAAATTTCGACTGTATGAGGTTGCTACTAATATGCTAATTTGAGCCATATTCTTTTCAGTTATTGCACAACTCCCTCCTCGAAAATAATTTTTAGTTCATCTCTTTTGATGGGGCAAACAAATGTGATCACCAATAATTTTGTATGAAACTGTATTTTCAGTTTAATATTCCATCTATATATTTCACTGATAAATATTCAAATTCCATGAAGACATTTTTCAAGTATATGTGTGTTTGTGCCTCAGTGGTTCTGTGTTTATATGTGTGTGTGTTTGTCTGTGTTTCTGTGATTTGAGTTATTGGACAATCTCCCACTCAAAAATAATTTTTAGTTCATCGTCTTTGATGGGGCAAACAAATGTGATCACTAGGGCAATTTTTTTTAGACCTTAAAATTTTTAGTATTTAGACCTTAATTTGCTATTTTTGATCAAAATAAGTTTTTTTTGCCATTTCTAGGCCATTTAAAACTTTTTAGCAAAATATTGCCCTAATGATCACCAATAATTTCTTGAATGAAAGTGTATTTTCAGTCTGATATTGAGGTAGAAATGATGAACCACAACAAACTAGATAGACATCTCAAGCAGGAAATAATTGTTTCTAACATAAGGCACAAGTCCAGCAATTTTGGAGTAAGCGAAAATCAATTATATTGATCCCAGTATTTATCTGGTTCTATATCCCCTGCAACAACCCATCATACCACACCACACACCACACCACACCACACCCACATCTGGATGGATGAAAGGCAAAGAGTCAAAGTTGACCTTGCACTCAGAAAAATTACCGATTTTCCACACACCCACACCTCTGCTTATTCCACCCTCACGCCTTACTATTTCACATCCGAGAGTAAGCAATAAAAATAAGACAACTGTAAAATGATAATAGTAATAATGATTTAATTTATTGGCCACAAGAGCCGACATGTAGGGGACAGTGGGGGTTTACAATAAAATTAAGTGAAAATGCACAATAACAAAACCCATTTAACAATGAAAAGAAATATAAGAATAATATATATATAAAAAATAACAAAAATAATAATTGTTTCTACTTTTGGCACAAGGCCAGCAATTACCCAATGCATTACTGGTACTTTATTCTATCGACTCCGTTGGCACAAGGCCAGCAATTACCCAGTGCATTACTAGTACTTTATTTTATCGAATAATAATAATAATAATAATAATAATATTTTATTTTCTTTCCCAATCTACATCCAATGTAAGATCCAATTTAGTAAGAATGGGTGGTTCTGTCATCTTGGAACCACGTAAACCATAAAGGAATACCTGTGGCCTGGGGACATTGCTGGAACCATCTGTCTTTGTCTGGGTACTTTGATTTCTACAATGAGAAGACATCAAAATATATGAACATAAACAACAATATAATCACTGGATGGTACCCCCCACCCACACACACAAATGCATGTGCATATACACACACATACGCACATCTACCCCTTCATACACACACACATACGCACATCCACCTCTTCACACACACACGCACATCCCCCCTCCCACCCCCACACACACAAACGCATGTGCATACTCGCATATACACACACACAAACCCAAATGATTGTGCATACCTCTATCTCTATGGCCCAAATTGGTCACAAATGACCATGGTTTTGCACCTAGAAAGTTTCCCTTGGAGGCACAAGCCTGGGCAAGGTTTGTTTTATGGAAGACCAGTAGTCACCCATGCATATCAGTCTCCCCTCTCCACACGACCAATGTTGTACAAGGGAAAGGCAATGACCGCTACAGCTTGGCACCAGTGACGTCGTAACTAATATATACATTATATATACACTACATACACACTATGTATAGACTGTATATTATATATACATCATATATGATGTTGTTCAAGGGAAAGGCCATGACCAATACAGCTTTGCACTAGTGACGTCACAACTCATTTCTACAGCTGAGTGAACTGGAGCAACGTGAAATAAAGTGTCTTGCTCAAGGACAGAATACATCACCCAATCCAAGAATCGAACTCACAACCTCTCAAATGCAAGCCCAATGCTCTAACCACTAAGCCATGTGCCTTCATACACACACAAAGAAAAATGCATACACACACACAAATGCATATGCATACACACCCACACACAAACACAAATGCATGTATACACACACATACACATATACACACACACATACAAACACATAAATACATTCTTCTTCTTCTTCGGCCGAGTTTACACTCGCAAAGATTCAGCACGCTTTCTCCAATCGTCCCGGTCGAGCAAAACATTTCTCAGTTCATCGATATTATCAATGTTGGCATCTCTCAGCAGGGTATCAATGAATGAGACGGCCTGTCTTACCACACTTCTTCGTCTGACCGCCAGTTTCTAGAGCACAAGTTGTGATGCTAAATACATTCTGAACTGCTTAAAAAAATTGATCAAACTATTTTGATACAACTCAACTGTTCTCATCTCATGATCCCTACAGTGTCTCATTCCCATCCTTGACCTTATTCTAGAACTCCTTCCCAATCTAATTGTCCCAAATACACAACAACAACAACACTAACATTTTCACCTTGGATTGTTACTTTGTTTTATAAACCTCCAAAAGAATAAAAGGCAAACTTAACTTCAGCATGGCTTGAACTTAGAGTGCAGAGAGCCATGACAAATACTCTAAAAAGTCTAAAGTCTGTCTGAAGCCAGAAGGCTTGCCAGACCAGTGCTTATCCCAGTTTCATGGCATGAATCGACTGAGAATACAAGACTTCCCCCTGGACAGGACGCCAGTCCATCGCAGGGTTAAACCCCGAGCTATTGCTAGAACTCATTTTCAGCTGAGTATACTGGAGCAGCATGAAATGAAGTGTTTTGCTCAAGAACACAACACACTACTCAGCCCAGGAATTGACATTATGATCATAAGTCCAACATACTTACCACTGGGCCACAAAGCACTTTTCTTCGTCTGACCGCCAGTTTCTAGAGCACAAGTTGTGATGCTAAATACATTCTGAACTGCTTAAAAAAATTGATCAAACTATTTTGATACAACTCAACTGTTCTCATCTCATGATCCCTACAGTGTCTCATTCCCATCCTTGACCTTATTCTAGAACTCCTTCCCAATCTAATTGTCCCAAATACACAACAACAACAACACTAACATTTTCACCTTGGATTGTTACTTTGTTTTATAAACCTCCAAAAGAATAAAAGGCAAACTTAACTTCAGCATGGCTTGAACTTAGAGTGCAGAGAGCCATGACAAATACTCTAAAAAGTCTAAAGTCTGTCTGAAGCCAGAAGGCTTGCCAGACCAGTGCTTATCCCAGTTTCATGGCATGAATCGACTGAGAATACAAGACTTCCCCCTGGACAGGACGCCAGTCCATCGCAGGGTTAAACCCCGAGCTATTGCTAGAACTCATTTTCAGCTGAGTATACTGGAGCAGCATGAAATGAAGTGTTTTGCTCAAGAACACAACACACTACTCAGCCCAGGAATTGACATTATGATCATAAGTCCAACATACTTACCACTGAGCCACAAAGCACTTTTTTCTAATGCTCTAACAACTCTCAACTCTACCAATTTGCTTTTATAGGAACACATAGTGGTGACAAAAACAATATATATCATCACATCATCATCATCAGTTTAATGTCCATTTTTCAACACTAGCATGGGTTATGAACCCATATAAATATTGGTAAGTAACCCAGAAATTTTAACCAGCCAGCTATTTTAAATATATTCAATTTAAAAGAGGATATTAGTTGCACGAAAATAGGAACTCTACCAATTTGCTGTTTGAAGAACACAATGTGGTAACAAAAACAATGTATATCTTGGTAAGTAACCTAGATTTTAACCTTTCAGCTATTTTAAATATATTTAATTAATAAAGTATTAATTTAATTTAAAGAGGATATTAGTTGCATGTAAGTATAATTTTGGTTTGGAACTGGAATGGCTATTTCAAAGAGAACAATATCATGTAGAAAGCTCACTATTAAAATGCTTTCACTATTAGTTTTAAAAACTTAAGATATTCCTCCCAGCTATACAAATGATACAGAAGCTTGTTTATCTATTTATAAATATAATTCTACATGCTATGGCATCAAGTTCATTCTCTAAATATCATTGAAACTTAGTATTATATTATTAGATTATCCGCTAAAAAAAAAAAAAAATCTGATGTAAACCAAGAACTCATAAGAAAATATATTTCTCTAACTATATGCAAGTAAAACATCTCCAGCATAGGTTTTATATGCAAAAAAATATATATGCTATGGCTTATTTTAATTTTAGTACTATGTGAGTAAATGTCACTGATGATGTGTAAAAAATCCTGAAACACTGGTGTCTGACATCCTCACATGGCTACTGAGATAACTGTGACATGATCACAGCTTAAAACTCACAGTGAGACATATATGTTTATTATATATAAATACATCGTAATATGCCTAGATATATTATGGCTGAAAAGAAAGATAAGTTGATCACAGCTGGAATGACTTTGGTCATAGGCCTGCTTGATCAAAGCTGATCTGGAGCTAAACAACAACATTATCTCTATCTCATTCTCTCTCACCAAAAGATACATTAAAACTACTATACTTTGGCATATAGGTTTGTGTAGTGACAATCCTTCGGAAATTGCTGATATCAGTTTGAACGGAGTGCGTGAGTTTATGACGTAAATTGGTCTGTAAAGAAAAAAAGGTTTTAATATAATGTTATTACTTTCTTGCATGTTAAAGGTTTCTGACAATATTAAAGCACTAACACTGATTTTCAAGTGAGTGGTATATACATACAACTCTGTAGAGAAAGACAGTTTAGTTAATTAAATTGAACCCGTATATGACTGGTACTAATTTTATCATCTCCAAAAAGAATGAAAAATAAAGTTGATCCAGGTAATATTTGAACTCAGAATGTAAATTGACAAAGCTAAATACTGTTAGTGTTTTAGTCTGGTGGTTTACTATTCCTTCTTGGCAGAGATGCTCTGGTAGAGAATGAGTCCCAGATGGCAAATAGTAATATGGCTAGCAGATATAATGGTTAATTGCAGTATAAGTAGGCTCCTACTGAACAAATAAGCAGCCCCAGACCAACAATGGTAAACTACTAGGTGAGATAGAGCAATGGGTGATGACACTATTGGCTCCAAAGAAAACTCTCACAACCCAGTAATGTAGCTACAATGAGGTGAGTAAAGGCCGCTTCTAAAAAAAACTAGTCTTTGTGGGTCTGAGAAAAGTATCAAATTGGTGACTGGTGTGAATAAAACCACTAAAACACTGCAACATGGTTTGATACAACAAAGACAGTCATACCACATTGTCCTTTGTACAGGATAACATGGAACACATTCAGGCTTTAGGGAGAGGAACCTGTTTGAAAAATATATTGCAGTCTCCATCCAATGCTGCAAGACTGGCAATGGGTTTGTAACCTGTCCTGGGAGGCATGGGATGGAAGCACAAAGGTGGTTACATATCCCAAGACACCAAAGAGGGTCCAGAAGGGAGCAAACATTGACAATTGGTAACTGGAATATTACAACTCTTTCAGGCAAGTAGCAGGAACTAGTAGAGGAGGACAGATGCTATTGGTTAGATATAGTTGGGGTTTCCTCAACAAAGTTCCATGACTTTGATATTGTAGATTTAGATGGAGGGTGGAAACTCCACTATTCGGGTGTGGTGCCAGAAATGACTGCAGAAGTAGGAGTAGGGATACTCACAAGCTCTTAACTGTCAGAATGTGTTATGGAGCCTGTTGAGAGGGAGGATTTGCTCTTGAAGCTTAGACTGTGGGTGGTGCAAGTTTATGCATCAGAGAACCTGAATACAGATCCTTCCTTGATGAAGTCACTACAGCATCAGATGTAGTTATGACTGAGACATATATCCTAATGGGAGACTTCAATGTACACTAACATTACACATGCAGAAGAGTATGCTCACTTCACTTCTTTCTAATCTTGGCAAATCCTTGCATTTATGGTTCATATCTGAATATTTCATGCCACATATAAGCATCAAATAATATGGTTTTTGCCCTAAGAAAGAATCCCTTTATTACCAGCAAAGAAATATCTCTGAGACCAGAAGAGCATGATAACTAGGCTAAAACCTGGGACTACTTGTGTAATTTGAAATAAAAATTCAGCCTAGTATTCCTACCCACTTGTAACTTTTTTATGTCTCCTTATCTCATTGACAATCTTAGAAAAAGCATGAATGTCACTGAAAGGAGAGATCCCCTTCAGTCACGAAAGACCATGGGTTTTGCACCTAGAAAGTTCCACTCTGAGGCACAAACCCAGGCAAGGTGTTTTTGTGGAATACTAGCAGTTGCCCACGCATACAAGTCGCCCCTCTCCATGCCACCAATGTTGTCCAAGGAAAAGGCAAAGGTTGATACAACTTGGCACCCGAGACATTGCAGCTCATTCCTGCAGCTGGGAGAATTGAAGCAAAGAGAAATAAAGTGACTGGCTCAATGACACAATGCATCACCCTGTCCTCACGATTGTGAATCCAGCACTCTAACCACTAAGCCACACACCTTCAAATGTCATTAAAACGAATGACATTACAATCCTTATAAATATGAAATTTCACAAGCTGACAAGGAAACCTTTACATAGTCAAACAACCCAAGAGAAATAGCACCAAGTTCTCTCTCAAATCACACCTTACAGTCTTCAAAATTAGAGGACATATTGGACAATCTAGTCTTGGATATACATAATAGGATCATCATGGTTGGAAAGCATTTCATCATAGGTCTGCTAGATTAGAATTTACTTGGAATTAAACATCAACATATGAAATTTTATTTACCAATTTAATAGCCTTTCGTCGAAGTTCCCATTCATTCCACTCATAGGACTTGACGATATTCTTCTCAATGAAGTGTGTGTCTGTCTGGGTTCCGTTTTCATATTTTACAATAGGCTTATGTAAATAGCGCCGGCCATCTTTTGTCTGCATTGAAACAAGATATCAGTTAGAGGAGAAGAAGAAATTGTTATTCAAGAAACCATTATTTTCATCAAGACGTCTATGACAGTACAAATACAAAAACATAGAAAAGCAACAAAGAAGACACAGTGCAAGGACTTACACCTCAAATACAATAGACTTTATGAACATAAGGACTACAATATGTGTGAGGTTGGACAAAAGAAAGTTATATGAAAACAAAGGTAAGGTGCCGAGGATCAGTATGTCTGAGCTGGGCAGTGAAGTAAGCTCCCACTGGCCTACAAAATGGCTCAAATAATTTGTGTTTATCACCTCTGCCGGCCAAACTCCCTCCCATGCATCCCTGTCATGGCACTGGCTTCACCAAATTGGGTTGGATATGAAAGTGAGAGTTCAGCACTATAATCAATGCAATGCTTGGATTGCAATATCCTAAAGTTCAGCATATACTTGTGACTGGGCACCACTTGTGAAACCAATCGCCTGAAACTCCATTGAAATGAACTTACACTGTGAAATCCTTCGATGGAACTGGCTCATCCCACCTCGGGTGTTCTCTCTGATAGAGACGAAGTGAGAGTATATTTAAATTCATGTAAAAATGAGAAATCTCATCGCTAGAACAGCCATTAAAACAACCAAAAGCTGTCAAAGACAGTGATGGGCTATTGCTGGTACTCATTTTCAGCTGAGTATACTGGAGCAATGTGAAATGAAGTGTTTTGGTCAAGAACACAACACACAACCCAGCCCAGGAATGGAACCCACAACATGATCATAAGTTCAACACCCTTACAACAACTAGGCCACACGCCTCCAATACAACACATAGTCATAAATATTTGACACCCAATACTATTATTATTACACATGCCACACACCAACAATAAGTCACATTCAACACCCAATCAACACCCAATAAAATAACACAGTACATAGCCATAATGACATTTTTTACAGTTTCTTGAGCTGGTAAAAACAGTAGTCAAATCTCCCTTGAAAGAAAGTATACATTGGATAATGTAGTCCCTAAAACACATGCAAAAAGATGGGTTAGTTACAGCAGAAATGTCTTCAATAATAGATGAGATAGGCCCTACAACTAATGTATAAAAAATAACAAAAATCTTGCTTTATATTTCAGCAATGCAGAGTAAATATAGTAAAAATATTGACACAATATACACTCAATGTAGAAATAATGTGGCAACAAACCTGTGGTGAGACAGTACTAAACTGGTTATATAATTCAAGGAGGTGTATCAACTCTGGATTATATTTGGCAATTTCTCCACTGGAGAGCATATATCTGTTGGATAACAAAAGAAAAAAATATTAAAACATACATCATTACTGGATCAACTTTCTCTAGGGCAGTAGCTCCCAAAATGGGTTCTGCAAAAGAATGTCTAGGGTTCCATGAAAAAAGGTAGAGCAGTATATCTATATTATGACCATACAACAGTATAAGACTTTGGAGTTTCCCAAAATGTTTCTGAACCAAAAAGGGTTCCACGTTTGGAAAAGTTTGGAATACCCTGCTCTAGGGTATATGAAATTAAATCAAAGCTAGGAAGGTGGAGCACCATTAATAACAGGGATGGGTGTAACCATAATCAGAACCAGAGATGTAAAATGTACAAAACCAGTGGATCGTTAGAATATTGGTCAAAATGTCAACAGTATTTACTTATGACCTCACACCTACTGAGGTCAAATCCTGTTGAGGTCAACTTTGCTTTTCGTCCTTACAGAGTCATCATCATTATCATCACTGTTTTGTATCCACTTTTCATATTTGCATGGGTTGGATGGGTTCTGTTCAGTCCAGCATAGCACCTCTCCAATCGTCCCGGTCCTTCGTCATCTATGTGAGATACAGTGATTTGAGATCAGCTCTAACAACTTTTGCCCAGATCTTCCTTAGTCTCCTACTCTAGCACTCTTCCACTGGAATTTCTTAGCACTTTTTCACCCAATGATCATTATTCATACACATCACATGACCATACCAGAGCAGTCTTCTCTCCCGCCCACTACATGTAAATCATTTTATATCCAGCCTCACTCTCAGCTCATCTATGCTTTGCCTTTCAAATATATTAACATAGCATTTCGTCTGCGTTCAGTCCCCAGACAAGTACTAAGTTGATTTAATATTCCTATTTAGTATCCTAGATATTAAAGAACTAAGAAGACTAAACGTTGCTTAACCCTTTAGCATTCACATTACTCTATATATACTATTATATTTTCATGGTAAATGCTTTATCTCACATAATTATCTCACATAATATCGAATCTATGAGATTTTGAAAGTATTTATTTTGAGAACAATACCTTAACATCAGTTTGAGTGACAAGTTACAGTCAGTTTCAACAGAAAAATATAGAGAATTCTGGCGGGTTTGAACATTAAAGGGTTAAACTTCAAAGAGGCATTTAAGAACTGGTACTTAGCTTTAGTTTCATGATGTTGGTGGGGGTGAAAGTTATATATCAGGATACTATGATAGTCTAACTCAAGTGACATTTTGAGATAATCTGGTATTTATACCTGACAACTAGATGCAATATAGAATATTCTTCTTCAAAAACAAACAATTATGAAACAAAAGAAATGCCTGCCACACCTCCCCCACCAAAGCACCCAGTCCACACTGTAAAGTGGTCATGTAGGTGTCACGACAAAAAGCACCCAGTCCTCGCTGTAAAGTGGTCATGTAGGTATCACGACAAAAAGCACCCAGTCCACACTGTAAAGTGGTTGTGTAGGTGACACAACAAAAAGCACCCTCTCCACACTGTAAAGTGGTCATGTACGTGGCACGACAAAAAGCACCTAGTCTACGCTGTAAAGTGGTTATGTTGGTGACATGACAGAAAGCACCCAGTCCACACTATAAAGTGGTCATGTAGGTGTCATGACAAAAAGCACCTTGTCTATACTGTAAAGTGGTTGTGTTGGTGACATGGCAAAAAGCACCCAGAAATGTATATAATTAATTGTGTTTTACTTGCTTTTGTGGATTTTTAGCAAATGTATAGGCATCTTCAGTTGTAGCAAAAGCATAATAATAGTTCTGGTACTTAGCAATTCCAATAGCACGGTTACCACGCAATAATAGGCCATTAAATTTGGACAGTGTCACAGGACAGTAACCCTACAAAAATCAAAGGAAAAAATTAATTGGTAGATGTCATCATCATCATCATTATCATCATCACCGTTTAACCCTTTAGCATTTACATTACTCTATATATACTATTGTATTTTTATGATAAAGGTTTTACCTCACATAATATTGAATCTATGAGATTTTAATGTTATTTATTTTGAGAACAATACCTTAACATCAGAATGAGTGGCCAGTTAGGGCTAGTTTGAACAGAAAGAGGTGAGAGAATTCTGGCCGGATGTGGCTTGTTTAAATGCTAAAGGGTTAACGTCCATTTTCCACACTAAAATGGGTTAGATGAGTTATTCCATTGAGACAAGCCAGGTTGGATGTCCATGTCTTGCTCATACAAGAAACATGGCTTGGTGTCTACAGCTGGATGCCCTTCCTGGATCTCCTGCCGGTTGGTTTTGCCCATGAAATATGTCCAGCGGTTCTTTCCTGAAACATTCTAACCACATGCTCATAGCATCAGAGCTGTGATCTCTCAATTCAGAGAAGTAGTGGCTCTACCTGGAATGACTCTCTGGTCTCCGAGCTATGTAGTTTATTGAGTAATGTTACTCCAAAGACCCTTCAGAGGAACCTCATTTCAGCTGCTTGTATTCGCAATCGTATTCTTTTGGTCATTACCCAAGATTTATGACCATAGGTGAGGGTTGGCACAAATACTGAATTTAAGATAGCAAGTTTGACTTTTACACCTACTTCCCTTCTTCTGAGCACTGAATGTGAATCTGATGCATTACTGCACCAGCTCCTGCAATTCTTGCACTTAATTCAGCTTCCTACCTTCCATTACTTATGAACACAGTCCCAAGATATGTGAACATGTAGTGTACTGCGCAGGCATCCTTGAGAGGATGAGTGTTTGAGAAAGAACCAGATTAGTGACTGACGCGAATAAAACCACCAAAACTGCAATATGGTGAGTGGTAACAAAAAGAACCATACCACAATGACCTTTGCACAGGTTAACAAGGGACACATTCAGGCCTTAGGTAAAGGGGGCCTGAAAAATAATATACAGAACCAATTGCCTAAATGCTTACCGCACATTCTAAAGTCAATTGGTCAAAATTCGTCGTAGTTTCTGGAATCAACCATTCTATATCTGAGTAGTTCATTATTTTATTGATTTCCACTTTGTTACAGTGCTGCAAATAAATAGTTTTTAGAAAACAAAATTTCTTATAAAATTTTTACATTATGATTATAATAATGATTCCCAAAACCAGAAAATACATATGAAACTTATTTTTAAGTATTTTTAAAACATATATATATACACTATGTTAAGGTATCAATACATATTTAATATGTATGATGATATTGTTTCTCAATAAAAAGACCAATGGACCTTGGTTCAGAGCATCAATGCTATGTGCTTCTCAAACGATATATGCTTCTTTTGCTCTACATATATCTTTTCAATTTCAATATATATATATATATCATAATCATAGTCATCATCATTTAACGTCCATTTTCCATGCTAGCATGGGCTAGGTGGGTTATCTTGTTTGAGGCAAGTTGGGTGAGGTAACTGTGTCTTGCTCATACAGAACTGTTTGTGGCTTGGCTTCTAGAGCTGGATGCCCTTCCAAACGCCAACCGCATTTACAGTGAGTGCTGCGTGCTTTTTGTTGTGACTCATACATGACCACTTTACTGTGTGGGCTGGGTGTTTTTTGCATATAAATACATGTGATGGGCTCTCTTGTTATTTTCGATATATGAGTGCCAACAAATGTTACTTTTTTACTTCACATTTTAGTGTTTGTTTCTTCTGTGAGACACTAAACCTACTTCTGCTGGGTAATCGTGGTCTACATGAATGGCTAGCGAGATGCCCTGACTTAATGTCATGCAATTTTTTCCTGTAGGGCGAGCAATTGAGGAGAGATGTACCAGGGTTGTTAAAATAAAGAACCAATCAAATACTGATATTATTCAAAGATCCCTATTAGTCCTTTAGTTTTTAGCAGGTGAAAAACAGTGAGGCCTTTAGTTGTAAAAAGATTACTATACTAAAGTAACTGTCACTGTTTTACCTGTATATACATCAATACATACGATTTGTTCAGCAATATTCTTGATGTGAAATCTTGACAAGATGGAGTAGAAGTTTAAGACCAGAAAATAAGGAGGCACAAAACAGATAGTCATTGAAGAGGTCACAGAATGTGTGATTAAAAAACTTTGACAAACAAATGAATAATGAATAATAAAGATAAAAAGTGAAAATTATATGGAGTATGTGTTTCTTTCTATTGGCAACATGACCATCTTCAAATATAACAACATATATATATATATATACACACACACACACACATATGTATATAGATATATTTACCCATATACAGATAAATTACCAAGATGGTAATACATTACCAGCAGCAAATCAGCATTGCATAACTACACCTCATAATTGTATGAGCATCTGATGATGTCACATGGAGACTGTCAATGATATAACCATTGCATAACCATGGCATTGAAATATATTATGCAATAAAACAATTTTGTAAAAGTAACAACATTTCGTATATATATATTTATATAAAAGAAATAAGATTTTGCTTCAAGCATAGCTTTACACAAAAATGTATAGAAATTTCGTATTTCTAAAGATCTTTTAGGAAGCCATAGCTATGCAAACACCGGGGGTATATATATATATTTACCCATATATACATAAATACATACATAAGTATCATCATCATCATCATCACCGTTTAAGATCCATTTTTCCACACTGGAATAGGTTAGATAAGTTATCCTGTTGAGAGCAATGTCAGGTGAGGTGACTATGTCTTGCTCATACAGAACTCATATATTTACCCATATATTGAGCAAAACACTTTATTTCATGTCACACCAATTGATTCAGCTAAAAATGAACACCAGAATTAACTGGGAGTTAACTTGTGATGGACTGGCATCTTGTCCACCAGGAAAAGTCTTGTATAGTCAGTCAGTCACTTAATACCAATGAAACTAGGATAAACACTGGCCTGATGAGCCTCAGGAATTGGGATAGACTTCAACTTTTTTAAAACCCATATATACATAAATACATACATATGTATATAGATAGCGTAACCCGTAGATATGAATATTTTTGTGTGTATCTGAATATATGTGTGTGTGTATCCATGATTATCATGGAGAATAACCATAATAAATTTCTTTAATGGCCTCCCTTACACTTAAAAATTGAATAATGGGACTTACTAAAGGTGATTCTGATGTAAAGTCTTGTATCTCAATGTCCATCAGCAATGGAGCCATAGTAGCATCATTGAAAATCTTAAGATGAGCCTGTTAGATCAACAGAAAAATATAGGAATTACTTTAACTGCTCTTAAATACAGTCAACATATACAGACAAGCAAAGACCCACATATTGCCATGTTATGTTTCTCTCTCTCTCTCTCTCTCTCTCTCTCTCTCTCTCTCTCTTTCTCTCTCTGTGTATATATATGTATTTATATTCATTTTTATTAAGGCTAAATAGTGACTCTTGTTACTCTGGAGTTTCGCCTGTTTAAAAATTTAGTTATGTTATTAAATCTCCCCAAATTCTTAATTATTTCCAAACTTATTTGAAAATCACAGACAATATCTTTCATGTGGAATATGGTAATAAGAGGGTTAATGTATGTTACCCCTCAATTTCATACTAAACACTTCAGCCAATCCTGTCTCCCTATAACTACAAACCTTTGGAACTCCAATCTATAAATGCTGAAGGAAAACATCACCCATATCAATCTCCTCAGTCTGTGAAGGTCATTGATACAGCTTCCACATGGTCTTTTGACTATCTTCTTTTGAATGAAACCAATAATAACTGATCAACTGTATGGACACTTACCTTTGAGAAGATATTTAAATTAGATGAGACATTATTGAACACACTTAGAAGTACCATTTCATCTTGTAGACTATTCCACAATTGGGACATGTGAATGAATAGTGGCTGAAATGTAGTAACATATATATATGTATATAAAACAATGTTGACTCTGATTGAGATGAAGCAAGAGTGTATTTCAATATATATATATATAAAAATAAGAAAACTCAGTGCTAGAACAGTCGTTAAAATAGCTAAATGCTGTCAAAGACAGCAATGGGCAAAAATGCCTCAGAGGACAGAGACCAGGCTGTTTTAGCGATGGGTTTTCTCATTTTTATATGTATGTGTACACACACACACACACACACACACACAGTATATGAAGGTCACCAAATTTATCTCATGCTAATATTTTATCCATCTTCCAAAACAGCCCTCCATTTAGTGCCTAGAGGTGTGTTCCTCCTCCATCTAGCCATCTTCAATAACTGAGGAACTGAGGAAACTGTTCCAAGATATTCCTACAACTCTTTTCATGCCAAGTAAGAATATTTTGAAGTTTTTGTGCTCACTGATCTCTCTTCTTTGGATAAACTATTTAATCATAATAAACGCTGTACTGGCTGAGAAGAAAAATGTGCATGCTTTGACAATTATTAGCATGTTGTTTTTTCTGTTTTTTTTAAGGCTCCACAAATATATGCAAAAAAAGTGGAAAAATAATATTTTTCAAAATTAGAGCTAAATCTCTCAATAAAAAAAAAATGTCCCCCCCCCCCAAAAAAAACAAGTAAAGAAATACATACGATGATATATAATTGAGTAAACATTCTGTTTTTTTTTGTAGGGGTGGAGGTGTAGGCTGGAATGTTATCTTCTGAATCTATTCAAATTTATAATGATGTCTTATAAAGTTATCTTAGCAATTAAATTTATGAGTATTTTCAATACTTGAAAAAATCCAAATTTTCGTATTTTTCCAACACACACCTCTATTCTGTCTGCATCAACACCGCCCCTTTCTCTGTAAAGTTATGTTGGTACCACAACATCCAGTCCTAAATAAATGAGGTCGCATAAGTGACACGACAAAAAAAACACACAGTCCACGCTGTAATGTAGCCGTGTAGGTAACACGGTAAAAACCTCCCAGTCCACACTGTAAACATGGTTGGTGTTAGGAAGGGCATCCAGCCATAGAAAACCTGCCAGACAGTCCTATACGAGCAAGACGACCAATCTTGCCTCAAGTGGGACAATTCCCAGCTAAACCCATGCTAGCATGGAAGATAGACGTTAAACGATCATGATGATGATGATGATGATGATGATGATATATCATGCAATAAACAATTATGGTGAATTATATAAGAATATATATAAGAATTTTATTGCATATTTACTATATCTATATATATGTATATATAATAAAATGGACGAGGTGTTACATTTTCATTACATTTATATATATTTATATATATATATATTTCATTGATAATATAGGGGATGAAGTAAGGAAATTTTTGTTGTTGCTCTTTAATTTAATTTTTTTTCTTATTCCTTTTTAATAATTGTTTTGTCTTAAAACAATAATTTTTATTTGGTTAAACATATGCAAAAAGAAAGCAACATTGGAAAGGACTATAAATGCCATAAATGAGAAGAGCAAGGACTACTAGACAAAGAAAGAGAGAAGGGGAGAAGGTGACAGACTCTACACCAAGGTCAGGGTGGTGTTTCAGCAGTGTCCCACAGGCAAAATGGCAAAAGCATTTCCATGGACAATAGCCACCCCACCTCGTGGGCTCTTTCCTTAGAGGGGTTGCTATCGATCCAATTTTATAGAGGAGATCAGCTGTCCGGGGTCCAAAGACGCCTGGGATCTTGACGGTGACTGATGCAAAGAGGGAACAGTCGAACAAGTTCCAGTATATAAACACTACTTTATCGAGAGATGTCTAATAGAAGAAAGACAAAAATATATGCTATACTTTACTCTAGAATACATTATAGATGTTTAGGCATCACTCTATCTTTAGACAGATGTAAACAACCTCTCTTTATATACAATATTTTCATTGAAAGAAAAAGAGAGAGATGAGTCAGACTGTTAATCTGCTACATATGAACTCTACATTCTTCATTAGCCTACATGAGATCCAAGTAAACTGCTAGTGTACACATAGTTTATACCATGTACACAGTATGGAATTCCTACTAAGTCTTTTTCTGTTTATTAAGCATGGCCATTTTCCTGGTGGAATTAGGGCCCACGTTCTTTTCTACTTATAAACCTTTTGATTTTAGGTTTTGTTTCCATACCTGGAATTTCTTCTCTAATTCTACTACAGATTCAGCTATGAAGAGGTCATCAGTATATAGGTGATCCTACATGTGGAGTTAGGCTCCCTCACCACACTACAGGCACTCCTGTGTTATAACCTGGTGGTCTATGATAAACAGAAGGGGGCTGAGTACTGAGCCCTGTATGCTACTAACTTTATCACTGAACTCATTGTTAACTGTCATTTTGCTGATTGCACCTCTGAACATGGCTAGTACAGCCTTCACATGCTATTCATCTACACACACTCATACATAGATAATGGCTCTATCTTGATTTCAAGAACTGCCACCACCTGATGCCCCTCTCACACATGGGTGGCACGAACATGACTCTTCAGTTCTGCCAAGGACTTTCATTCCTTGCTGCAGGGATGAACATTACTTCCTCCTTGGTTTTGTTCCCTGTACATACAGACATACAGACATGCATACACACATACATACATGATGATGGCTGCCCCCTCGTTATCGAGTATGGCCATTGCACGATATACCATTATTAATAATTATTAATTAATTCTATCGTACAATGACTGTGCGTGAAGATATGTTTTAAAGTGAGGAAAGACTGTGCGCTGAGCCAATCCCACTCTCTGAGCGACAGTAGCTATAACCCGAAAAGAAGAAAAGATCAACATCATCGGTAACTACTGAGCCGCAGGTTTTATATCGGAGTTATCCCAGTTTCCTGAGTTGCCTTCTCCTAGAAGAATACCCTGACAAAGGCTAGGGGTCCTTCACGCCCAGTGGTTTAACCGCGCAATCGGGTGTCCAGCCTGACTATTTCTATGTCCCCGTGCATATACATACACATGCACCCATGCATATACACATATACATATACATACATATGTACATGTGTATCTACATATTTATACACTTTTGAATGGCTGTTGACTCTTATGAGTTACATACATACATACACACACACACACACATTAAGAAAACACACATACATATACACATGTGCATAAAAAAGGCATGATGAAAACCAAATGCATGTTGTGCTCCCTTACAGAGCACTGAATAACCACAGCCCTATACTTAACAGACATATAAACAGTGTAGAGCACTTACATAGACCTGGGTTGTCGGAACAGCTGTTTTGTTTTCAACAGTATTATTGATGAGTTGTAAATGAGTTTGTTGTTCATTAATACAGGTTTCAACTAGTCTTGCAGAATTTATCACATCATTCTGGAAAACATATGAAAATATGAGAAATAGCATGACTACACAAAACATTCTACTACAATTCTTTTTTACACTATATATGTATACAGGCTGAGTGGTTAGAGAATTGGATTCGCAATCATGAGGTTCTGAGTTCGATCCCGAACCAAGCAATGCATTATGTCCTTGAGCAAGACACTTTATTTCATGTTGCTTCTTCTACCTGGATATGCGACCAGTAGATAGTATTAGTAATTGGAAAGACCAATGAAAACATTATTTCCTTGGTCCAATTTGACGAATTCCACCCAATTCATTAAGCGAATGAGCTCTGAGATCTTGTCGATCGACTGTTATCATTATATATATATTTTCCCCAAAATGGCTAACTGAACATAAACAAACATGCTTTTACTAAAAAAAAAAAAACCGCGAAAAAATTCTCTATCCTTCTACTTCATCTTTTATTTCTCGTACTATTTTCTGATGAAAGACTGATGTCTGAAACATAAAGACTCATTTCTTACTATATCAAACGTTAAACTATTATATTATATTTCTTCATTGTACTGTGTTGTCTGCTTTCCTGTTTCTTTTTACTTTTTGCACATATATATATATATATATATATGTATGTGTGTGGCACTATCATAGAGGTTTATATGAAAACATATGCAATATCATTTCATCATTTCATTTAACCACCACTTTTCCCTGCTTGCAAGGGTGGGACGGGAACTGATTCTGGCTTGATTTCTACAGCTGGATGCCCTTCCTAACTCCAACCTCATTTACAGTGAGTGCTGGGTTTTTTTGCCGTGACACCTACACGTCCACTTTGCAGTGGAATGATAGGGAACACAGTCCCTATCATCTCATTTCTACAGCTGAGTAAACTGGAGCAATATGAAATAAAGTGTCTTGCTCAAGGAAACAACACATCACCCGGTCTGAGAATTGAACTCACAACCTTTCGATTGCAAGGCCAATGCTCTAACCACTAAGCCATGTGCCTCCATTATATGTTCATATATAATAAACATATGAGAATCTTGCTCTGAATTTTTTTAAAAAGTTGTGATCATGTCATGATTTGGAAGGTATGTTTTGCTGGTTAACTGCTACTAACCTTAATGATTTGGTAAAATGCTTCCAGCTGATAAACGTTTAATAATGATTGTTTCATCAAATCTAACTGGGAAGGGGACAGTCTTTCTGACATCTTCTCCTGTGTCATAATGTAATGGAGAATAGCTTTGAAAATGAAAGTAATAAAATAATTATTGAAAATAACATTGATAACTAAATTATTAAATAGAGAGAAATAAATAAAAGAAAAGACAACAGTTTTAAGTACATATCTATATTTATCAGAGAAAATATGGTATGGTCTGTTATAGTATAATATAGTATTGTAAAGTATAGTATATATTATAGTATAGTATATGGTATGGCGTGGTATAGTATATACTGTATTATAGTATAGTGTATAGTACATAGTGTATACTACATTATAAGTACTAGATTTTAAAATATATGTACTGGAATTGAGGTCAAGAAAATCCTTTAATCGTGGTACCCCAGCATGGGCACAGTCTAACGTCTGAAACAAGTAAGATAATATGTGAGTTTGTGTGTGTGTACGAGGGTCGGATGAAAAGTTCAAATCTTGCGGCTGATTATGAAGGATTGATGCTGGTGCTGTAAAATCTTGCGTCCATTACTTCAACACTTAAGAGCAGTGGATTGGCAGTATCAGTAGGAGGTGGGACGTTATGATTTGCAGCATAGAGTTACGGCTCTTTACAGTCACAGTTCAAATCCCGCCAACGTTAACTTTGCCTTTTATCCCTATGGGGTCGATAAAATAAAGTACCAGTAATGCATTAGGATAATTGCTGGCCTTGTGCCAACAGTAGAAACAATTAATTTTAACTCTTCTCATTAATAAATGCATTGTTTCTTTCCAGGGACTATGTTGAAAAATTAATCTCATTTGGTCAATCGATGAGAGTATCTTAGTCAGCCTATGAAATTTTCAGCCGACCCTGCTACATATATATATATATATGAGGATGAGAGAGAGAAAGAGAGAGAGAGAGTCTCGACCTATCTGTAATATCTATAATTCAATGTGTTTGTTGAATTACTTTAAAACTGCGAAAACCCCATTTTGGACGCGACGGTATTTGAACTAGCGCCGTTGAACTTTGATTCACACCTGAATATATATACCACGTGATACGTAACATTTCGTATTTAATATTAGGTCTTCCCAAACACCTGTCGTCTTATTGCTTAATTCCTTTTTGAAGCATGGAACAAACTACCTGCATCAGTTGTTAGCTGTCGAGACACTGCATCCTTTAAGGCCTCCATGCTTCCCGAGATCCGCCAACACTACAGCTAACACATACACACATGTACTTCCCTGACATTTGTGTATTATTCTATGTACTTTCTTGACGAGTTGTAGTGCACCTGAGCACTTTACACAATAATTTCATTATTATTATTATTATAATTATGTTTGAAACAACTTTTAGCTCAACTAAGATTTGAATTTAGTTAAACAGTTTTATATATGTATAGAAGGAATGAAATCTTTCGATACCAAAATTTGAACTGTTCTGATAGACATTTTAAAACAAATTTTTTAAAGCATACTAAGATAGAAACAAAATGATTTATGGCGTTAAATTTTGCAAACACTGAAATATTAATGTATAGATATGAAAATGTGAATATTCAACACAATTTTTTTGTCCATTGCAACAATATAAATTCAACTTGGCAGTGAACTGTCTATTTATTTAATCTTACCACGGATCAGCTGCTTCACTGAATAGACCCGCCTGTTTCGAAAGTAAGTACCTTCTAATATTTATTATTGCGAACTTATTAATTTTAACCGTTTGATAATCAAAACTAATATTGATTTTCATAGGTAAAATGTTTCTTTCATCATTGTTGCCATCGAAGATGTATATGGAAGTGTTATTAAAGAATTACACAAGATTTTTTTGCAGCCAAACGAAATCTACGCAAATCATCTAACGCATTGAATTTATGAACAATGGTTTTCTGTATATGTCACAAATGATCTTTTCTTTGAATCAAATTGTAATACTGTCTTTGAATGTCCGTGTTTGTATATTTGTTCAATAATTATTTCCCCTAACAATTAAACTCGGTAGATCTAAACAAAATAGGGAAAATATAAAAATAAACCCTTGTATATATGTAAATATATATTCCTGCCTGCTAATGGTACCATGACTAAACCAGCTTCCTAACCAGACCCCTGGTCTGGTGAGGAGAGTAAGTGGAAACCCAGCAGCACAAAAAAACGAGCTATTAATGGGCGGATGAACACCTCAGAGTCAATGACTATCCACCACAACTATAGGTTAAATAACCTCACTAACCCGAAAATGGCCAGCCGTGGCGGATTACATCAGGGGTGTGCAGCATATTTCATTGGCGGGCCACTTTTGAACATTGGAAAAACTATTAGGGCCATTAAACACTGTTGTACGCCCATTGATTAGATATATATAAATGTAATAGCATATAAATTATGTCTGATGCAGACACACACACATATATATATATTTATACACACACACATACATACCACACCACACACAAATCGTCTTCTGAAATTAGTGAAGCTATCATTAATCCTCACCGGGTGAAGTAACTTGCAAATTCTTCGTAATTCATGAAATGCAATAATACATCTAACGGACACACACACATACATCTATTCATACATAGACATATATGCGCGAAGTCTGGTTCGCGCGTGCCCGAAGTCTGGTCCGCGCGTGCCCGAAGTCTGTTCCGTGCGTGCCCGAAGTCTGTTCCGCGCGTGCCCAAAGTCTGGTCTGCGTGTGCCCAAAGCCTGGTCCGCGTGTGCCCAAAGCCTGGTCCGCGCGTGCGCGAAGTCTGTTCCGCGTCTGCCCGAAGTCTGGTCCGCGTGTGCTCGAAGTCTGGTCCGCGAGTGCCCGAAGTCTGGTCCGTGGGTGCTTTCAGAATTCGATGACTGTTGTTCGACACATGGGAAAGCCATCTTATTTCATCACGGTAACAACTAACTCTAACTGGGATGAAATAAAAGATAGTTTGCACCCTGGTGAAGAACCTAGAGACCATCCTGATATTTGTGCAAGAGTCTTCAAGATCAAGTATGACAGCCACATGGATGACATACTGAAAAAAATGTCCTAAGAAAAGTTGTGGCTCATTCTGCTACAATAGAGTGGCAGAAACGAGGCCTCACTCATGCTCATATTCTGCTGATAATGGCTGAAGATTGCAAGCCCAAAACTGCTGATGCCATTGATCAGGTAGTGTATCTTGAGATTCCTGATAAAGAGACCAATCCAATCCTGCAACATTCATGGCCCATGTGGACAAACTAATATGATGTGCTCATGTATGAAATGCCATTGATCAAAAAGTTATCCCAAGGCATTCAGACAAACCACATTTGTTGCCGAAAATTCCTTTCCAGAGTATAGAAGAAGGGATAGACAGCATGGTGGTCACATCCATACAATCCAACTTAAAGGTCAAGAATTTACTGTTGATAATCGTTGGATTATTCCATACAACCCTTTCCTCTCATTGAGATATCAGTGCCACATCAATTGTGAGGTTGTCCACAGTGTCAAGGCTAAGTACTTTTATAAGTACATCACAAAAGGATCAGACAAGATCACTTTCAATATTAAGGATGATCAAGGAAATTGTGTCCATGCCCAAAATGAGATTGAGACCTATATCAATGTACGGTACATCTCAGCCAGTGAAGCATTCTGGAGAATCTATAAATTTCCATTACATCATCGAAAACTGCCAGTTGAAAAGTTGCCTTTCCATTTACCTGGGGAACAAATGGTCGTGTATGAGTGAGGGCAGGAAGAAAGTGCTGTTTCTAGGGGACAGCCAATGACTAAGTTAACGGAATATTTTCAACTGAATATTAGAGACCCACTGGCACAAAACATATTGTATATTGATATTCCTAAATATTTCACTTGGATAAACAAAAAGTGGCAAAGAAGAAAAAAGATACATCTGGATGGTGATCAACAATCTATGAGTGAATCTCTTGGACGCATTCCAGCAGTATCTCTCAGTAGACATCAATCTGAATTATATTACCTCAGGATGATCCTACATCACAAGGCTAGGTAAACTTCATACAAAGATTTGTGGACAATTGAAGGAGTTGAATTTCCAGCATTCCAAGAAGCATGCAGGAAACTTGGTCTGTTAGATGAAGATGGAGATAAAGACAAAGCTATGGAAGAGGCCTCATCCATTACGCTTGGTCTTCAGCTGCGACAGATCTTCTGCACCAATTTTATTGTACTGCATGCCAAATGACCCTCTGCAGTTCTGGGAGAAATGGAAGAATTGTCTTGCAGAGGATATCATGCATGAACGTCATGAGCAAGTCATGTCCATGCAAACCGTGCAGATTGTTCTACAGAAGATCCAACAAAGACTTCAACATGATGGCTTGGACATTCATGCCAACTATAGACTTCCTCGGCCAGACCTAACTATTGTTGCCATACCAGAAATCAACAGGGTTCTTATGGCAGAAACTGATTTCAATACATACCAACTGCAAGCAAACATAAATGAACTTTTGCCAACATTGAATTCTGAGCAACTGGTTATTTTTCACAAAGTAATCACTTCTGTAAATGAAAATGAAGGCAGAATTTTCTGCTTGAATGCAAGTGCAGGTACAGGAAAGACCTATGTCATAAACATCCTATTGGATTACCTCCTTTCAGGCAGTTTTCTGCTAGCATATGTAGTGTGCATATTGGTATTATACACAAATATATATGCACTAGGTATATGTAAATTGAAAAGTAAATGACAATATCTTCTTCACCCACTTATTTCTGAGAGGGTCATGGGGGCAGAGTCCTTCTCAAACACTCCTTCCAGCGAGTCTGTCAAGAGCAAACATCTCTGATCCAGCTGGATCCCAAAGCGTGATCAGCCAAACTCATGGATGTTATCCAACTATGTTTCTCAGAGTCTACCTCTGGGTCTCTTGCCGGTTGGTTTTGCCTGTAAAATTTGTCCAGCGATTCTTTACGGAGACATTCTAAGCACATGCTCATAATATCAGAGTTGTAATCTCTCAATTCGGAGAAGTAGCGGCTCTACCAGGAGTGACATCTAGTCTCTGAGCTATGCACTTTGAGTAACGTTACTCCAAAGACCCTTCGGAAAAACCCCATTTCTGCCGCTTTTATTTGCAATTGTATTCTTTTGGTAATTACTCAAGATTCATGATCCTCGGTAAGAGTTGGCAGGAATACCAGGAAGACAGTGAGTTTGGCTTTTACACCTACCCCTTTCTTCTGATTGCTGAGGCTGGCACATTACTGCATCAGCTTTTGCAATTCTTGCACTTAATTCAGCCTCCTGCATTCCATCACTCATGAGCATGACCCCAAGATACTTGAACTTCTCTAACTGCTTCAGTAGAACTCCATTCACATGTATATAAATTTGAGGGATACACTCATATATATGTCTCTAAGTTAAAACAGTCACACACACACACACACCCCTCTAATTTAAGAACGCCAATAAACTCACGCGCGTGCACACACTGTCCTATTACCACTTAAGAGCTTTGGGCTGGGCAAACATCCCCTCAATTTTGGAACCATCTGGGTTGTCCAGAATTGATGGGAAAAGACTTGACAGTCTTACTCTGTCCTCCTGGTCAAGAGGTAGATGCTTTATCTAGGATGTCACAGTTAGTGACTCTTTTGTTTCTTCCCACATCCTGGATGCAGCGGCAAGAGCTACAACATCCGCAACTGAACGGAACAAAATCCTAAAATACTGCGTTCTGTCAGCTAACTACATTATCCAGCCTGTAGCATTCAAGATGTTTAGGGGAGTTGGGCTACTGACAGCGAGGTTCTTATTTTCACTGGCGGCTCGCCAAACAGGTAACTGGTGATGCTCGTGAGGGCACTTGGTTGTTCCAGCACCTCAGCTTCGCCATCACCCCAGGTAACTCTGTGGGTGTGTTGGCTTGCCTAAAAAATTATTAGTGAGGTTTCCCAGTGCACTTTTCCTTTGTATATATTATATTTGTTTGTGTTTTCATTCTGTAACCATTATATTAAATTTTTATACAAATCTTTATATATGCAAGCGTGGAACATGGACGTTAAACGATGATGATGATGATGATGATGATGATGATGATGATGATATAAAAGTGAGGATGTGTGTGTGTCTGTGTACAAATTGGCATGCATAAGGCTTTCACAATTACCAACTGAATTTGACCTAATTTTCTGTGCACGTTGCGCAGGTCGCTAAGATTGTCACATCACAAAAATTTTTCAAATCGACCCACGTTGAACAATAAAAAATCAATATCAAAATTATCGGTAGAAAAATTGATGTGAGATAACAAACTTTATTGACAATCCTTATAAAAAAGGGAGATAACCTTTTCAATAAACCATACACAGCAAAGGTTGCTCTCAAAGAATAGATTTTCTCTTATTCTACTCTCATTGTTTTTTTGTTTGTATACAACTTTGCTTTCATTACAAATTTTTGTACTTTAGCAAAACTGCCTGTTTTTTTTACAGATTGGTAACGTGTCTTTAATCGTTTGTATAACTACATCTTGTTCAGTGTTTTCCTTCATTATCAGCATAGTTTTATGTGTACAAAGATTGCACTAAATATTCGTTTGCATTAATTAATGCACTGGGTAATTGCTGGCCTTGTGCCAATAGTAGAAACAATTAATTATTGAAGACTTCTGCTTATTTTAACAGGTTGGGAACAAATAATGTTCTTCTTTTACTTCCTAGCTGTATATTCTTAGCATAATTTCAAACCCCGAGCAACGCCGGGTAAATCTGCTAGTGAGTTTTAAAAAAAAAGTTAAACTGTGTTGTTAATAAATAAATAAAAAGTTGTCCTTCATTTTACTCTCGAATGCTGCTATCATGACTGTCTGACTGTATGTGTGTGTTTGTGTGAAAGTATGTGTATTTTTGTAAGTTTGTGTTTGCGCGATTATAGTTATATACACATACATGTCAGCGTGTTGAAAAAAATCTTAATCTCTTCATCTATCTCTTTCACACATTCTATCACATAATCACTCTATCTATCTGTATCTCTCATCACACACTCTCTCTTTCTATATATATGGTAGTTGAAGTGGTGGTGGCAGCGGCAATATACCGGAAGTGAATTTTTAACTTTTAAAAGAAGTCAATTTTACATAAACAATAAAATTATTTAATCAAGAGTTACAAAATTTAGTAGATAAATTATGTAATATTCATTCATTATTTATTCAAAGTAATCCAACTTATTTTACTAACTGGATTAAAAGAAATAAATTGGATGCTGTCCCGCACTCCTCTCTTTATTATCTATAGTACAGTATAGTTTATAATATAGAATATCACCATCATCACTGTTTTATGTCCATTCTTCCACGCTACCATGGGTTAGACAGGCTGTCCTGTTGTGGGCAGTGCCCGGTCGGCTGACCTTGTCTTGCTCATACAGGAACTGATTTTGGCTTGATTTCTACAGCTGGATGTCCTTCCTAAAACCAACCTCATTTACAGTGAGTGTTGGGTGCTTTTTTTCCATGGTGCCTACACGATATAGTATTATATATTATGGTATATTACAAGGGTCGACTGGAAAGGTCATAGGCTGACCAAGATATTCTCATGGAATATGACCAGACAAGATCTATTTTTTTAACATAGTCCCCCTTGCGGTTCACATACTTCTTTCATAAGTGTTGCAGTGCTTGGATCCCATTGGTGAAAGAAACTTTTATCCTGTTGGTCAAAAAAGTAATCAACAGCAGATATGACATCATCACTGTCACACTAGTTCCCAGCCAAGTGTTTTTTTCATGTTGGGGAACAGATGATAGTCAGATGGAGCCAAATCATGAGAATTCTTATTCCAAATACCTCCCCTCTGCTTATTCTACACACACCCTGCCACTTATTCCATCCCCACCCTCACCCCTCGATCACTTATTGCAACGTCCTCGCTTATTCACCCACCCCCCTCATAATTTGGGACCTGATAGTAGGTAAGTAGAGGATCCTTCCTTATGAGCTTGTCATTAGAAACAGTTTTTACTTACAGGTATATGTATTTATGAACTCGCATGTATTGTCGATTTCTTTCTGGATACTCTTTGATGTCTGAGGAATGACTACGTTCAAAATGGCTGGTACTGAAATTGAAAGACAGTTTTTATATATAACAAACAATTTATTCGTGACCTCAGCTGGGCTTTTTAGTTTTAGGAGGGTTACAATTTTTTAATTTCATACCTGTATGTATAACTTTACAATTCCAATTACTTATGCCAAGCTAACTTTGATATGTAAAATTGGGGAGGTTGCTGTGTATTCTAATTTTTTGTATACGATGGCCCCCACCCCCAAACCTGAAGTGCTCCGGGCCCCACAAGGTCTAAATCCAACCCTGCACACAGGAACACACTCTCACACACTATAACTCTAATATCTTGAATATACATTCTATACACTGCCTCCCACACTTCAGGCAACTTCGGAGGACATCTTGAATTCAGCAGTGGGAATCAACAAGGCAATTGTTAGTAATGCAGTGTTCCCTATTTGTTTTGTTTTATTTCGGAGATGTTTACTTACAAGATGAATAACTCTAGTTTGTTGAGGTAAATATATTAGTTACCTCCCCTGAAAAGTGACTGCCGGAGTAATTATCGGCATGGTCGTTAAATTCTTAACCATATCAGTTTAACTCACGGCTTCGATTCTTCTTTGGGACATTTCTCGAGTGTCTGTTACACTTTCAAAAACAAGGTACGAATATAACAAATTTCCGTTCCTACCACTATCTCAATAGTTTAAAGAGAGAGTTACAAGCAATGCCAAATTCAACGAATTGGACATTAAAGCAGTTGTTAGCCTTATTTTTCTTTGTTCTCTTTCGGTCAATGTAATACAGATTCTCTCGAACGATTGAGAGGGAAAGATCCTTCGATCCCTCCAGATGACTGGCCGGACCTACTAAGTTATTTTAGACCAGTTTTCACCTTCGATAACATCTAGCAGGTGATTGCATCCTTCCCTGTAGGTTCTGGTGCAGGTATTTATGGTCTACAACCTCAGCATTTTAAGCCTCAAGCTCTTGGCAATCTGACCCAGTCTGTCAACAGAAAGTATCCTCTTCTATATTCGCCCCTTGTTCTTTAAAACTAAACTATTTGGTTTCACTAAGCCTAATGGTGGCCTCCACTCCATTGCAATCGGGGACACTCTGCAACGGCTCACGGCAAAAGTGTATCTGTAGTCAGTCTGACTACCTGTCTTCAGAACTAATTTTGGCTTCGCTTCTATGATGGATGCCTTTTCTAACACCAACCACACAGTGTGTACTAGGGGCACTTACACGACCACTTAAGTGTGGACTGGATGCTTTTTGTCATGTCACTAACACGATCGCTTTATAGCGTGGTCTGGGCGCTTTTTGTTGTGACACCTTTTCAGTGTATAATACTAGGTGCTTTTTGTTGACACCTACACGACCACTTTAGTCTGGACTGGGTGCTTTTTGTTGAGACGCTGACACAACTACTTTACAGCAAATCATTTCGTCCAACACTCTAGTTTTATTGATACATAACTGTTCATTTTAAAATGTTCATACCTATATTAAAACCTTTCATCATAATTTTATTTAAGTAATTTTTATTAAGTAATGTTTGCAATGACAGTTTACTAACGAAAATGTTAGTTATCTCATTAAATTCTTCAAATTTTCAAAGTTAATTTATGCTCATAGGCAGTGTATTTCATCAGAAATATAGCAACAAAAGAGTTAAATACCTTTCCAATCTTAAATGTATGCAAGGTGTTTGTAGGGCATTTAAAAAATCTGGCGGAGCCCAAACCTCCCCAGGTCTGAATAGAGATTTCTTCCACAGAAGGATAGAGAGAGTGAGAGAATGGAAGTGAGAAAGAGATATAAAGGAAGTAGTACTTGACTGATACTTTTTTTTATCGACCTTCAATGGATGAAAGACAAAGTTGACCTCAGTGGGATTTGAACTTATTGAACAGAGAGCCGAAACGAATAGTACTAAGCATTCTGTCTGACGTTCTAACGACTCTACCAATTCTTTACGATTACCAAAATAAATTAATAGATTCCTGTACTTACAATCATCAATGCCTTTTCCACCTTTACAATACTGTTTATTAAATAGGCGGATTCCTGTAGATATCATGGTCAACTCCAGAAGTTGTCTTTCTTTATCTCCTTTGGACAAAGCTAAAAATGAACCAAGTTCTCCTCGAGGAAAAACACTCTGAACAGCCGCTGGTGTAATAGATGATAAAGAAATGGATGAAAACAGCAGACAAAGAACAGGTGAATTATCAGTTTGTAAACAACCAAATATTTAAACTGTTCAACTTTAGAAAGCTCTAGTACTTCCTATATTTCAAGCACTTGATATTTTTGTGGGCCTCCTAAGCCATTCTGTGCAGCATTTTGAAAGAATCAGATATTTCCAACAAAATTTAAATTTTTATTAATATGTTTTTGTCTCTCTCTTATTATTTCAATTTAAATCATAAGATGAACGTATTTTAAATAGCAAAGAATAAAAGAAAATTCAACGAAATAATCCACACTGACGGACAGCCAGAATTAAAAACTTAGTAGATTGTAAGGGCCAATAACAAAATGCTTTCCTACATCAAGCAGTCATAACAAAGTCATTAAAATGTAAATAGCTTTCAAATTGTTTTTCGTTTTCTTTTAGTTAATATATAGTAATTAGATTTTTTATTAAATACTGTAGACTTTAATTTTTTATGGTTTCTTGACTGCAGCCTTATATTACAAGTAACTTAATGCGGCCTTTCAACATAAAAAGGCTCCCCACCACCTCTGATGTAGACCATTCCCATCCCGAGAATTTCAGGGGTCTTTTTACTACATTAAAAAAATCAATGATTTACACATTTTTATGCCTAGTATTGTCATATGTCACAAAGGCAGGAAGACGGGTGATTAAAGGAAAAATAAACAAAAGTCGAAATAATTTAAAGGAGATAACAGTTCTCCCCTCTCCTGTTTGCCAGAGTTGTTTCCCTTATAAAGGCAGCATGCTGAAAAGCATGATTAGAATCAGCGAGAACACCACTTGATATTAAACCACATGAAACCAGCTCTGGTTCTACGATACAAAGCTTTTTTTATTTAAGATATTTATATTTATGTCCCAAATACCAGGTATATAATAGGAAAGTTATATAAATATATTAAATTCTTGATTATTTTGTAAATAATATATAAATAACATTACAAATTGCTCACAATTCTTTTAGAATAAAAATATAAACACAAATTGTTTGTAAATTGTTTCAAAATAATAAACACTTCGTTAGAAATATAATAACTGTTTCTACTTTTGGCACAAGGCCAGCGATTTCTCAGTACATTACTGGTACTCTATTTTATCAACCCCGTAAGGATGAAAGGCAAAGTGAACCTCGGCGTTAGAAATATAATAACGAAAGTATTAATGCACCGGAAATGATATTAACCGACCACATAATCACACACACGCACTATATATATATATGCGTGTGTGTTTAGTGGTAGCTATGATGCTTCCATTGGCGGTATGCCAGTTGAGCACTCTATGTTCTTACAGAGCAAAGTGCGATATAATAAAAAACGAAAAATCAGTGATGCATCTGGACTCAATTTATTGTGTGTTACAATTGTTTCGCCGGCAGACAGCTCGAGACACGATCATTGTATGGATCTGTCTGAGAAAATTTGTTCCGAAATTATTCGAAGTGTCCGACGAACCTGCAGTTCTAGAATCAGACAGATCCATACAATGATCGTGTCTCGAGCTGTCTGCTGGCGAAACAATTGTAACACACAATAAATTGAATCCAGATGCATCACTGATTTTTCGTTTTATATATATATATTTAACGAAAGGTAAGTATTAAAAGAAATTGTTAAATGGATTAATAATAATAATAATGAAATTATTGTGTACAGTGCTCAGGTGCACTACAACTCATCAAAGGTGCATGTATAGTACATAGAATAATGTACAAATGTCAGGAAAATGAACAGTGTACGAGTCATGATATAATAATAACAATAATGAAATATTGTGTACAGTGCCCAGGTGCACCACAACTCATCAAAAAAGTGCATGTACAGTACATAGGGCAATGCACAAACATCAGTAAAATGAATAGTGCACGAGTCATGATACACACGTGTGCATGTGCATGGAAGGGGTACATCAGGTGTAGCCTTGGCGTATTTCGGGGAGCATGAGTGTCTTAAAGGATGCAGTGTCTCGGCAGCTAACAACTGACGCAGGCAGTTTGTTCCATGCTTCAGCAACTCTGAGCGTGAAAAAATGTCTACGAAAGTCATGGGAGCTGTGCTGTTTTCTGATCTTGTAGGCATGTCCACGTGTGTTAGACACATGGAGATCAAAGAGGCGCTCAGGGTTGCAATTGGCGAGATGGTTAAAAACTTTGTGGGTATTCACCAAGTCCATTGCCAGACGTCGGAGCTTCAATGAATCCATGCCCAGGGAAGCAAGGCGTTCAGAGTATGGTAGGTGTCTGATGGAGGGTATGCGCTTGGTTGCACGTCTCTGAACAGTTTCCAGGAGGTCAATGTTCTGAGCAAGATAGGGGTTCCAGACTGATGATGCGAATTCCAAGTGTGGTCGTACCATAGCTGTATACAGTTTTAAATAGATGGCTGGAGAGTGGCTAACAAAAGTCTTGCTGAGTGATGCCAAGACACCCTCGGCCTTCTTGACAATCTTAGAGACATGCTTTGTCCAACGCAAATCGTTGCTGACAGTAATGCCCAGGTCACGTTCACAAGAGGACTTTTTGATATCAGTATTGTGGAGGGAGTATGTGGACGCTGGATTTTTCCTTCCAAAATGCATGGTGGTACACTTGTCCACAGCCAGCTTCAGTTGCCAGTCTGTGATCCATTGCTGCATTGTGTCCAGGTCTGATTGTAGGAAAGAGTTGTAAATTTCAGGATCAGTCCTTTTGATTTCAAGGTACAGCTTGATGTCATCTGCATATTTTAGTACCGTGGCATTCTGTAAGTTGGCATCTATGTCGTTAATATATGCCACAAACAAAAGAGGACCAAGAACAGATCCCTGTGGTACACCAGATGACATCTCATATGGTGAAGAATGCTGTCCTAGAACCGTGACTACTTCTTTTCGGCTGAGAATGAAGGATTTCAACCAGTCGAAAAGACCATCCCTCACACCCATTGCAGAGAGTTTTGCCATAAGTCTTTTGTGTGGCACAGAATTAAAAGCCTTAGCAAAGTCAAGATAAACAACATCCACCAATGAGCCGCTGTCAGTGATCCGGGTGATGTCCTCAAGGAACTCGATAAGCTGATCACAGCAGCTGGAGTTAGGGATAAATCCAAACTGTGAGGGCCGGATGAGGCTGTGAGAGCTCCAGAAGTTCCAAAGTGTTTCTCTGACACAGGATTCCATCAGTTTGGCCATACAGCTAGTAAGACTGACTGGACGATAGTTGACAGGTGACATGCGGTTGCCCTTTTTGAACAGGGGAATGACACTGGCAGTTTTCCACTGCTCGGTTATTAGATGAAATAACAATAATAATAAGAATAAATGTAATAACGAGAATATAAAGAATAAATGATTTGGTTTATATATGGTTTACTTCACGTGAATCAATTAAAAAGTACATATAAAACAGTTACCAAGAGTTGTTGATGTGAAAACAGTGAGCGAACAGATAATGTTGTTGTTGTTATTTGGAGTCCGTGGTAGTAATTCTGAGACCGTAGTGAGTAAGAGAGAGTAATGATTTGTATACCTCTGAATGGTCTGTAATTGGTTGTAGACCACTGTGGCTTGTACATGGTCTGTAGTAGCAGGGCTCCAATCTCTGTGTGTGTATCTGTAGACCTCATGGGGTCTGTTGATAGTGGTGAATCCTTACATAGTTAGTTGCTAGCGTAATGTTCCGATGTCTCTGGCTTTTCTGTAGACCTCTGGGGTCTGAAGTTAGCGGTTAATTTTTACATAGTTAGTTGTGTATCCTATCGCTCCGATGTCTCTGTCTTTAAAGTGGGAAATTATAGGCCTTATATAGCTATCGCTTTCTGTCTCCCACCTTGAGGGGATAGCCAACGCATCAACCTGTCTACACCAAAAGGGTGTTGACCTAGAATTTAACCTTTAGCTATCACCCAAAGTTCAAGGCGCGGACAGATTTCGCTACACACACACACACACACACACACACGAGATATACTGAGAACTGCAGATGCTGTGAGGTTGGTGATGTTATTGGTAGTGGTAATGGTGGGAACAAATGTCGCAGTGACGATGACAACGTCATATCTGCTGTTGATGACTTTTTTTGACAAACAGGACGAAAGTTTTTTTCACCAATGGGATCCAAGCACTGCAACACAAGGGGACTGTTGAAAAATAAATAGTCTGGTCATATTCCATGAGAATATCTTGGTCAAATTATGATTATTATAACTAACTTATTATTGGGACACCTATGATGCCTATTACTTTTTTTTTTTTTTTCATTTAGCTCTCTTTTAAGCCATAATCTAATGCATCTATAATATTCCTTTGTGATTTTTTTCTGTCATTTGTGTGTGTTGTACACTGTCTTGTTCACCAATTCTTAATTATTTCTGTGTCTCTATCTGGCCTTTCTTTATCTAATTATATTCCCTGATGGAATTACTCTCTTCCCATTCAAAGGAGGTAAATCCATCATCTAGGATGTGATATGCTGTGACACATTCACTGCCTCTTAGTTGCTTTGGCCACAAACCCAGGTACCACAGCCCATAATGCAGAGGACAGGAAGACAAGCAAATGCCGGGGCTTGTCTGCCTAGTTGCTTCCTTTGTGCACTGGTCGTTGTCAAGACCTCAGGCATCCCCAGACTCCATATAGCTGACATCCTCTGTAAAATTGGAACATCAGGAGTCCCATGAGTTAGGATAGCTATTGCAGGAGGTGTTGCTGGTCATTTTCTGCAGAAATGCCTTTGCCATTTTGTTCACGAAGCAGGTGCAGCTGAAACACTGCTCTGACCTAAGTGTAGAGTCTGTCGCTCTCTCCCCTTTCTTTCTTCATTTATCTACCAACCCTCGTTCTTCCCCTCCCTTTCCTATCATTTATGGCAGTAATTATCCTTTCCGATACTGCTTTATGATTCTGTATTTTTGTTATATCAATACATTTATTCCGTATCTACTTAGAACATAAAAGATTATGATATATATATATATATATATATATATATATATATATATATATATATATATATATATATATAATTGGAAATCAGTAAAATCGAATCTCTGGCGGTTTGCAAGTAAATTCGGCCTACTTATATGAAATGATGAGTAGGACCTCAGAGTAATAACATACGTTTAAATAGCTTGACAAATCGAACATTGTGGTAGGCGAAACTAACACACAATATATACCAAAGTAACGATAGAACTAATCAGGTTGAGATATATATATATATATGTGTATATAAGGGTTTACTGATACTACTATCACTTGCCACTAGCAAATGTGTGTGGCACGCCACTTTTGTCTTTCCATTACAGGGAGGCAAACTCCTGCTGACAAAATGGCCACACACCTAATTACATAATGTGTACTATCATTACCTAATATTCTGCACATTGCTGCACCTTTTGGTACATGGCTAGTAGTCTGGCACCTTGGAAATGTGTGCAGCAGTCTGGATACTGTAACATCTTACCCACATGAAGTCGTCTTCCTCACTGATTGATGAAAATATGCACTCTGGCCAGCTGGGTTTGAATTTTAATATGAACTTGGTTGATCATTGAGTGAGCAAACGACCAAAGCTATGTGCATTCTATTCGACTTGCTTCATCTCCTAATGATAGATACACATATATATATATATATAATAATTGTTTCTACTTTTGGCACAAGGCCAGCAATTACCCAGTGTATTACTGGTACTTTATTTTATCGACCCAGTAAGGACGAAAGGCAAAGTTAACCTTGGCGGGATTTGAACATAATAATAATAATGAACAAGAAAGATGGTTTCATTTGTACATCCCTATTTATTTTGTTATACATATTTCAAAGACGTAAGGCAGTTGTATAACAACTGCCCCATGTGTTCTCAATAGTATATAGTGTTATTAGCTTCACGCTTCAGAATTATAAAAGTTAATTTTCCTCTATAAATTTCATTACTACTACTACCACTACTACCACCACCACTGCTGCTACTACCACCACCACTGCTGCTACTACCACCACCACTGCCACTACTACTACAACTGCTGCTACTACTACCATTGTTGCTACTACTACTACAACTGGCGCTACTACTACTACTAACAGTTGGTAACTTTGACACAATAAATGTTCTAATAACTCCTCTAGTATTTATTTGTGCGGTCAGACATAATTTTGTTAAAGTAATATAGCACCTTTCAATGAACAGCCGGGAAAGAAAAATAGAATTATTCCATTTAGTGTCAACACTTGTTAATTAATAACATTATAATCATTACACTGTTACAACACTTAAATAAGTAAACTGCAGAGAATGTATCATGTTATTAAATATTTGACCCTGTTTCATTAATAGTCAGTGAATAAACTAATTGATTGCACAATGATGATTTTAAAATGAAAAAAATTTAGTTTAATAAGAAAAAAATCAGAAGAAGGGAGGTAGGTGTAAAAGCCAAACTCGCTATATTCAATTTGGTATTCGTGCCAACTCTTACCTATGGTCATGAATCTAGGGTAATGACCGAAAGAATACGATCGTGAATACAAACGGACGAAATGGGGTTCCTTCAAAGTCTTTAGAGTAACGTTACTCAATAGTGTGTGTAGCTTGGAAATCAAAGAGTCATTGCAGGTAGAGCCACTACTTCTCTGAATTGAGAGATCACAGCTCTGATACTATGGGCATGTGGTTAGAATGTCTCAGGAAAGAATCGCTGGACAGATTTTATAGGCAAAACCAACTGGTAGGAGACACAAGGGTAGACCCTGAGCAAGGTGGTTGGATAACATCCATGAGCTCAGCTGGTCTCACTTGGGGATCCAGCCAGATCATTTGAAAATGGTTACTTCTGATATGACCCACTGGAAGGAGTGTTTGAGGAATCTGCTTTCATGATCCTCTCAAGAATAAGTGGGAGGAGGAGAACAACAACAACTTAGTCAGCAATAGTACTTTATACTGGAGTAAAGAAAAATAATCTCAGTAAGTATATAAGAGAGGATACAAACCTGTGGTTTCTCTTACAACAGCCAAATCAGTTGGACTGCCAAGACCAGACCGCAGCAAGATAGCTGACACAATCTTTTCATAAAGTTCCTCTAGTTCATCTTTGTTTTTCACCCGGCTATCTGTGATTTCTCGTATTATAGGCTGTAAGCGGGCTTCCAGTACTCTCCGATGTTCTTGCAGGAATTGTTCTAATCAGAAGAACAGATAAGAAAGAAGATTAAACACATTCATGGGAAAGGAAGTGATGCTAGAACATGAAAAACTTTTGATAAGCAAGACTAATATATAAAACAATATTGATGATGGTGGTGATGGTGATGGTGGTCACTCCTCTTGACCAACAAGCTTGGAAAGATGAACACGCTCTCTCACAATGCTGCTTAAATGGCCTATAGGTAATAGCTCTCAGTACACCCTGTAAGGTGGACATGCTGGTGACACAACAAAAGCCCCTAGTCTACCATGTAAGGTACTCCTGTTGGTGCTATGACAAAAGAGCACCTAGTCCTCCCGGCAAGGTGGTTATGCTGGTGACATGACAGGAGGCACCCAGCCCACCCTATAAAATGGGCATGTTCGTGGCACGACAGAAAACATCCAGTCCGTCCTGTTAAGTGGGCAAGTTGGCGACACAACAAAAGCACCCAGTTCAACCTGTAAAGTGGTTGTGTTGGTAACACGACAAATAGTGCCCAGTCTACACTGTAAAATGGTCGTTTTGGTGCCATAATAAAAAGCAGCCAGTCCACACAGTAAATATGGTTGGCATTAGGAAGGGCATCCAAGGACTGTTTCACACACTTCTGCTCTTGTGATTAACCTCACACAGGATGTCCATCCAACTTCAATGACAAGCAACTGCATGAGGTGGTGGAAGCAGACCCACACCAGACTTTCCGAAGTGCTTGGGGCATCGAAAACAACCATCCTCAATAATACATGAGGGAAAGTGTCGATGCTGGACCAATAGGTGCCCCACAATCTGACTGACCATAATTATGAATATCAGGCAGCAGCTGTGACTTCTCTGGTACCATTGCACAACCAACTGGTTATGTTCCATTGTCACTAGTGATGAAAAATGGTGTCTCTTCATTATTGTCAAGGACAAGTGATTATGGGTTGATAAAGAGAGTGCACCACAGTGGCAAGCAAAGGCTAGCCGTCACCCTCGCAAGGCCCTACTCTACTAAGTGTCTGGTGGGACTAGAAAGGAGTCATCCACTATGAACTGTTCTCACCAAACATCAGCATAACTTCAGATGTCTATTGCCAACAACTTAACAGAATAGCGGCAAAAATTGCACAGCGCCCACACCATGATCTTATTCAATTCCTTCATATTAACGCTTGGCTGCATACATCAAGGATAACCTGTGAGTAGCTACTGGAGCGAGGTTAGGAGGTTCAGTCCCACCCGCCGTATTTGTCCAACTTCATGTCTACAGACTGTTACTTTTTTCTTTCAATAAGCAATGCAATGCACTCAAAAACCTTCGCTAATGAAGACCAGTTAAATCAGTGGCTGATGGAATTCTTTGCATTAAAGCCAGAAGAATTCTGCAGTGATGGAATCATGTACCTTCCAAAATGATGCTTGATGGGAATTGGAAATGATGGTATTTTGACTTGTAAAATTTTCCTAAAAAAAGTCAATAAAAATGTTTAAAACGGTGAGAACTTTCTGTCTAATCTACAATATATATATATATATAAACACTTGTTATTATATACATAGTGGTTGTGGTGTTGGTGGTGGTGGTGGGGCATGCTATCGCTACATATGTTGTGAAGGTAATTGAGGTCATACTATAGTAGTTCCTCAACACCTCCTACTGTTGCTCATACGAGGATTCACATTCAACCTTACAAACTAATGAAACATTTGTTAACTGTTGCTGTCATCATCATAGTTGATATGTTTGGGTTTCCATGCTGAGAAGAAGCCATCAGACACATGCAAGCATCGAAAAGTGGACATAAAAATGACATTGATGATGACCTTAGTTTACTCTGTTTGAATAGACTTATGACACAGAGCTAACTAATCAAATAAAATCTAAAAAGTGTAAAATCTGTCTTAAGCAGGGAGGCTCATTGGGCTGGTGCATATCCCAGTACAAGACTCCCGCTGGACAGAATGCCAGTCCACTGCAGGGTTAAACCCCCAGCTATTGCTGGTGCACATTTTCAGCCAAGTATATTGGCAATGTGAAAAGAACCTTTCTTAGAGTTTCAATAAGATATCTGCAGCAATGTTTTCATTCATGTCCTTATGATCAATATTCCAGTGGCAATGAGTTAGACAAATGTAAAATTTGAGGGCATGTCTTACTGTTACTATGAGTTGGTGAGAAATTGTAAATATACCAGTAATATACTGACCTCGAGATGTGTAATTCATATCAAAGTAAACCTGCATTTTTATGGTATCCAAAGAAGGGGACTTTGGATCCAAAATGCTTATAACACACAGCTGAAATTAAAAACAAACAAAAAAACAGTAAATAAAAAGCTCTTTCTATATATAAATCATTCATAACAAACTTTCAGATTTCAAGAAATGTTCAACTTTAGTAAAGCATTGTGGAGTATCTACAATGAATATAGAGAGGTAAAGTAGATGATGGATGATATCTAGAAAGATAGATCCTCATAAATGGAGATACAAAGAGAGATCTAATATCATACATATATTCAAACTATGGCAACATAGTAGTTAAATAGAGAGGAGCGCAACAAATATTGAGCTTCAATACATGCAATATACACAAATTTATAATGAGGACAATATCATAATAAATTGTTTGTTTTTAACTCCATGTTATATATGCTAATATAATAACATGTAGGTGAAGGTGCTTGGCTTAGTGGTTAGTGTTGGGCTTACAATCGTGAAGTTGTGAGTTTGATTCTTGGACTAGGTGATGTGTTGTGTTCTTGAGCAAGACACTTCATTTCATGTTGCTCCAGTTTACTGAGCTGTAGAAATGAGTTGCGATGTCACAGGTGCCAAGCGGTATTGGCATTAGTCTTTCCCTTGGACAACATCAGTGGTGTAGAAAGGGGAGACCGGTATGCATGGGTGACTGCTGGTTTTCCACAAACAACCTTGCCCAGACTTGTGCCTTGGAGGGGAACTTTCTAGGTGCAAATCCCATGGTCACACATGACCGAAGGAGGTCTTTATGTTGCATGACGAGGCCAACAACAGAGCCTCTATGTTATTGTATGGCCTGCTAAATCTCCATCAAATCCCAATACTACCGTCATAAAAAAAAACAAATAATATTTTCCAACATACACACTGTATATGTAAAAAGTATTGGATAATCACACCTGGAATGCTTTTAATCATAAGTCTCCTTGATCTGGAACTAAAGAATAACAATATGGTGCTGCAAGTTCATCTGTAACAGCAGAACTGATAGGGGGAGGGGGCATCTTAAAAATATAATAGTAAAGAGCAATCCATGTCAAAATAGAAAAATGGATGTTAAATGATGACACTAACTGTGGTGGCTAGGCTTAATATGCTGAATGTATGGAGTGATAGGGAAATAATTGGAAACTTTTGAAAGATATGAAGAATGGAGATTCATTTGATACTCTGTATGATGATGATATGTGAAATCTTGTCATATAACAACCTCTCTAATGTTGATACTATGATGAATTTTACCAAGTACATTCCTCTGTAAAATATAGAAATCATGCCCAAAATGAAACAAATGAGTGAGACATTGCCCTGTGACTTATATTGTACTCGGAATAGGAGGTAAAACATGTCAGCAAGGAAAGCAAATGTAAAATAACAAGGTTTTTTTAAATACCTACAATTTAATTGTGTAACTATTTTGCTGTATGCCCAACCTACATAGGCATGGAAAAGCATATAAAATTGATTGTGATGCTGATCTATAATTTGCACTGATAAAATAATCTGCATTGTTAGTATGTTTAATTTCCATGCTAGCATAGGTTAAATGAGACCTCATGAGGAAATGCTCTATGTTTACATAGAAAGCTAATTTTAAAATGGGCTTAAACACCCTACTAGTTGAAATGAAACAAATTAATTTACAACTGTTTGATTAGTACATGTATATACAATAACTGTAAATTATCATATATGTACATGCATATCTTTGTGTCAAACATGGCTTCCATGTAGCCATCAAAATGGCAAGCCAATTAAGAGAGCAATAACTCTAACTAAATCAGGTTGTGATGGGTAGAAAACAACCAGAAAAGGCTGATACACTACTGTCAGGTGACATATCTCCCTCAATGGTTCACTGTGAGTCAAGACATGGCAATATGGAGGCTAATTAGGATGGAGACTGCAGGTGAAATTACAAGAGTGCTGAACAAAACATTTCTGGTGAGGGGCTCTGTGGACAAGATGTTGATGGACAACAGCACTGCATTTCATTCATAGCTGCTGAAAAAGATGCTCAACAAGTGGAATGTGAGTCACTCTTCTGAGCTGCGTATAGGCCAAGTGTGAATGAGATTGAGGAGGCACATATCTGCCTAATTGAAGCAGTGTTTGGGTACAATATGTCACCCTGATCAAGACAAGCCAAAGAGGCAGTATTCAGGTATGAAGGGCAATATCCAAGCACAGTACCACAGTGACATAAAGATGAGGAAGGGCCTACATTTGTTTAGCCAGACTTCCTTCTTGGATTGGAGATGAAGTCTGAGTAAAGCATCACTCAACATGCCCTGCATATCTCAATAGGGTAGGAGAAAAGTGACAGCCATAAATTCCCAAAACAGCATTTTGATAGAATGTTGCACCACATTCTGCATGTCCACAGGGTTGTCGGCTGATAATAAAGAAGACGGGATCAGCCCTCTTCCAGCCTTGTGAAGGACATAGAAGGAGCAATGTCTGGTCAAGTGGATGGTCTATTTCAACATGAAGTGAGGTTATGTGAAGTGATCAGTGAGTTGTGTAGGGTAGCGAGTCACACACTGGAAAGAACAGGGTCTAGTGACATCACATTAGTGGAAAGGATCAAATCTCTCTCTCACATACACACAGATAGGAGGGAAGGGGGGGGGGGGGGGACATTTCAAAGGGACATGTGGTGTTTTCAAAGGTTTCCTGCAACATTCTAATTTCTGACCCAGTTACACAACTAGATAGAGGGACAACCGAAGGTAAGTGATTTCATGTGTTCTGCCTCAATTCCAAACTTTTACAAAGTTAATGATATGAAACAACTAGTTTAGGTAGGTAATCCTATTCAGGTCACATATACAAACATAAGACTATGTATTTCTAACACAAAAGAATACTAAGCACTTTCATGTTTTGTACATCAAAATAAACAATGTACATACAGACACGCATGTATAAGTACATACATTTATACATAATGGCTGCAAACTTGTGTTCGAGCATTGCCATCGCCCAATAAAATGCTCAAAAATGTGCGGCACAAATGTGGCTCTTTAAACCAGCCAAATACTTGCACCCTCTGGCACACACATGGCAACTGTAGGCTCTTCTGCGACTTTCCATTGCTTTGTTCTGACTGTGTGTTCCCATGCGTCTTTTAAGACCTCCCATGATTGCCACATTCCCTACACCTTTTCAGATCATAGGGTCTACATGAGGTCTACTGATGTGACTTTGTTCATGTCTAATCAAACCAACTTTTCTCAGGCAGACTCGACCACAGTGCTGGCAAACTAGATGATGCTCAACAGCAGGCAGTCCAGAAGTCTCTTCCTCACCTTCCTTTATACATACATACATACATACATACATAGGTATGTACCTATGTATGTATGTATGTATACATATATACATATATATACATATATACATACATGCATCATCATTGTTTAATGGCTATTTTCCACGCTAGCATGGGTTGGACAATACATACAGACAGACAGACATAGGTACATACATACTCTCGGGTCCCAAATAATAGGGGAGTATTGGAAAATCGGTAATTTTTCTAAGTTATCTCCATTAAATTTCTTTAGAAACCAGAATTAGTCGTTCAGTTTACATATTAAGACCCCAACCCATCCTATTTATTATATAATGTATGAGATTTCTAGTAATATTCTTTTTTTGTTATGTATATAGTTTTGTAATGTATAAAGAAAATTAATTGTTGCAGGAATGCTACCACTTAAAATAAAATTTCGCTGAAGATAGATTAGCAAAATGGGGTGGGTTGGAAAAATCTGAAAAATTTAATATGTAGGGGAAGATGATTATTTGAGACCCGTGTGTACAGAGACAGACATACATAGGTGCGTATATACATATGTACATACATACAACTCACACCTAGGGAAATTGCCAAGTAATACTGCAGTGAATCGATGGATAAAAAATTATTCATGGATATGTTGCCAGGAGACTCCAGAGTGAGAGTAATAAAAGATAAGCAAAGTAGTCTATTTTGAACAGCTATATTGGCTCCCACTTTGAAGGATACACTTTTGCAATCCAAGAGCAGGAAATCAACACAAAATACCTAATTCACAAAAGAGATAGCGATGCGGGCAAAACACCTGGATGTGACAACAAATGCAGACTTAACATCAAAGGTGTCACCCATGTCATAAGCAGCTGTCCAAAGATGTCATCCCAGGCATGATGTAGTGGCCGAAACTCTATACAATGCTATCTGTAGAAAAATAGGCCCGACAATAAACATTAATAGTTATAGATATGTGGAAGACATAGACATACATAATATGAAAGAATACTAATGGAATATTCCAGTTACAATCCCAATAAAATGCAAGCATAACAGACACATCCATACTTGCACACACATGCACGTATGCATACATATCTACCTTCTTGATGTTGTCTAAATTCCAAAAGAGTCTGTTAGAAACTGACTCTCTCTATTAGTAAAAAAAATTATAAAATTATAAAACCAGAAGAACATACATATCAACATTGCTTAAAAAAAAAAAAAAAATAAAATAATAATAATAATAACAACGATTTCTAGTATAGGCACAAGGCCAGCAATTTTGGGGGAGGGGAAAGTCGATTAAATTGACCCCAGTGTGTGACTGGTACTTTATTTTATCGACCCCGTAAGGATGAAAGGCAAAGTTAACCTTGGCGGATTTGAACTAAGAACGTAAAGGGCCATAACTCTATAATTATAGGTGCTCTGGGAATGGTAAAAAAGCACGCAGATAGATACATAACCAAAACTCTAAGACTCACAAATATATACAACATAAAAAATAGTACTACTAGGCACCCCACACGTATTACGAAGAGTACTCTCAATATAATGGAACAAACACCAACAAAAACCATACTGCACATACCCAAGGTGCACAGAGCTGTGCTGAGTAATGCAGTGATAACGCGCCAAAAAATAATAATAATAGGAAGGAAAGCAGATGTTAAAGCAATGATGCTATACAGATGCTATACAATGATGCTATACAGATGCACATATGTAACAACAATTGGCACATATATATATTGACACATAGATTATCAGTTAAACAACAAAATCATATCTATACAGCAAAAATAAATTAAAATGACAAGAAAGAGCACAGTACTTACTAAAAAAGTATGAAATACAACAGCTGACCAGTGGTCATGAGAAACACACTACAGTGGACATAACATGGAACCAGAATCAAATAAATCAGCGATAGTGTGGGTGTCACAAGTGTTACAAAACTCTGCGTAAACAGGAGGTAGATTACTGTGTAGAGGAGTTGAACAAGTGTCGACATTGTAACACAAGTCAACAATTAAATTTCAAAAGAAATTTACAAACCTCCAACAAACTTTTTCACATGACTTGCAGAGAAAGGAAGTTAGGAGATAAATGAAAAGAAAAAAAAATTAATAACAAAACAAAACAGAGCAGAAAGAGAACCGAGGTGTGTGGAGAAGGGGGGGGGGGGATATTGAATAAAAAAGAGATACAAAACAAAAAAAAAAAACATACAACAGTTCTTTTATTTTTTTAAAGGAATAATAAATTTAAAATTTACTAAAGTGGGGAACTCCTTTCCTCTATCTGCATTCTCAAGTACTTGATGAAATCTCCTGTGTCTGTTTGTGTGAAGGTGCTGTCTGTGTGTGTGTGTATAAGCAGGATGAGTTAGACTCAGAAACTGAAACTCTGAGCCTGAGTCATCTCCAGATGTATAGTAAATCTAACCCTAGTATATTAAATCTGACTCAACGACCAGTATGGCTGTCCACACAATATCAGTGAGTAAATGTTTGTGGTTATTTATATTTCACTAAGTCAACAACCCCAATATTAACTTTACATATATGATTATATATATATATATATATATATATATGCATACACACACACACACATATATATACATACATCTATACACACACACATATATATATACATACACACATATATATATATATATATATACATAAATGAAGTAATTCCATCGGAAAAGTCCAGGAAAAAAGAGTGCTCTATGTATGCAACAGAGCTTAATTATTATTATTATGTAATAAACAACATAAGGCAATTATTCCATTTACCAGTGGTTTCTTAAAAGCAAAAGGTTTTGCTTTCAATCCTCAGAATGGAAAATCCTGGTTTGTTTATTGAATATGGATTCTAAAAACAAAAATGCAATCTATATGAAAGTGAGGCTGGAAAAGGGAGAAGGAAAGGAAAAATAAAATAAAACTACACATGCAAACACACACAAAAAAACACAAAAGCATACTTACACACACATACATATATACACATATATATAAATGCACGCATACACATATACAAATACACATCTATATATATATATATAAAGAGCGTACACCTACACACACATACACATATACACATACATATATTCATACATACACACACACACACACACACACACATACACACACACATATATATACACATATACATATCCACACATATATATATATATATATACATATATACACATATACACACACACACACACACATGTGTGTGTACAAGCATACACATACACACACACATATATATACACACACATACATACATTCACACAAACATACACATACATGAATGCACTCCACTACATATTAACACACGCAAATAAATATAAGAAAAAAATATATAAATATATATTAACAAATTTTTGACAGCGATACATGCCCCAGCTAACAGGACAGACACGCGTGGTAAGTAATACACACAAAAGCACATATACATACGTACGAAATAGTAAACACATACACACACTCTCACACATAAATATACATATACAAATACATAAACACGTACATACACACATATACATACATAGCTGAACAATTATACACATGCAAATACGTATATATCAAAAGAACGCACAACCAAATACAAACACACACACATACACACACCCACACACAAACCCACACATACATAAAAATAAATAAATACACACGCACACATATACATACATACACATACATATACACATATACATATATACATATACATACATATATATATACACATATATATATATATAAATATATATATATATACACACATACACGTACACATACACACATGCATACACATACACACACACATATACATGTGTGTATGTGTAAAGCTCAGTATTAGATAAGACAAATGAACCTTACATAAGCGTATATATAGTAGTAAAGCCATACAAGGCAATTAATCCATTCACCAGAGGTTTCTTAAAAGCAAAAAAAGTTTCCTTCAATCTTCAGAATGAAAAAAGGCCTGGTTTATCCACATATACATACATATACACACACAAAAATATACAAATATATACACATACAGACACGCACACACACATATATATATATATATATATATATATACATATACACATATATACAGACATATATACATATATATATATATACATATACATATATATACATACATACATATACATATATATACATACACAAACATATACGTAAACATATACATACGTACACATATACGTATATACACACAAAAATACATACACATACACATAGGTATGTGAAGGGCAAAACAAAAAGAATATATGGGGGGGGGGGGCCTAAGAGGAGGTAAAAATATAAGGGGAGGTAAGGGAGAAAAAATTTTTAAATATACAAGAGTACAGAAGGTAGAAGCAGCAAGATAAAAACCGTAGCAAAAGTAAAGAGCAGAGAAGGAGTTCAAGGCGGTTGATTTATCGTAGGAGTGTCAATCCAGTTACAGATCAGATGCGATTTCAGATGAGGACAGCATCTGAAGATCTCAGTCTTAGAGTTAAGGCAAGCGGAAGTGTCTCTCAAGTTTAGCAAAATCCTATACTTTTCTGTGGTACACAAAGAACAATTCTTTGTGCCCCTTTGGTACTCCCTCGAATGGTCTAATATAGACCAATCAATAGAGTACGGGATATTACTATCCTTGAGATCCCATACCTTACTTGCGAGGGCCGTTGATGTTCGTTTATCTGAGTGTTTAAAAGAAGCGACATGTGAGTAAAATCTGGTTTTAAACCTGTCCTGGGTCATACCGACATATCGCTCGCTTCTGGCTGGCTGGTTGTTGATAACTGGCGTTATCTTAGCCTCATAAACGACAGATTTTGTGTTACATTTACCCTGCAATGGGCATTCATCCGGCTTCCTGCAACTGCATCCTGGATTTATCCTCGTACGGTTTGAACTGGTGATTTTGGACTTCATGGATGGACAACAAGAGTAGCTGATCTTAACTACATTCCTATTAAAAATCTTATAATATCTATGAATAGGAGGAAAATGTTTGTCTAATAGCTCAAGGAATTTCCTTCCTACATTAGTTTTGATATTTAGAGAGAAGGGGGGTGTGAACCAAATAATCTTCCTTTTCCTGTTGTTATGGTTAGTTTTAGGGGGGGGGGGGAGTAGGTAAATAAGAAATATTTTCTGTAAAACCGCTGTTCTTAAGGGCTTTATTATAATAAGGGGCGGCTTTATTAAAAATGTCTATAGACGAAGATAAGGTAGAAATCCTACGTCTAATGTTAGGAATAAGATTATTAAAAACTATAGGGGGATGGCAAGACTCTTTATGTATATACCTAAGATTTTCATTAGGTTTATGATAGGGTTTAAAAGAGGCAGTAAGTAGATCAAGATTAATATCAAGAAAGTTAGCATTAGTAAGGTTCGTATCTATAGTAATTTTAAGGTTAAGATTAGCAAAGGTACTAATTAAATCTTTACGGAATTTATCAAGATTATGGCCATTAGTGGTATGAGAAACTGCTAATCCGTCATCACGGTATAAACCGATATTATAGGACGGAAATTTCTCTTTGAGTGTGTGGAGAAGGAATAATCCTACTAAGTCGCACACATCCGCACTGTCATAAGAACCCATTGCAACATCGAAAGAGTTTTCAGGGTTTGACTTTTTAACCCAAATATTATCATTAGTAAAAAGTAAAGTTTTTCTAGCATGAAAGATAATGTCCTCTTCTAATTTGGAGATATTAATGAAGGGTCTTGCAAAATCTAAGGCTTTAGTTAATAAGGAAACAGTAATAGAAGGGTAAAAATCGACAATATCAAATTGGGTAAATCTACACTTATATTTACCTTGTATATTATTGAACCAAGAAATAACAGAGGAAGTATTTAGCCACTGTGAAAGGACAGTGTTAGTTCTAATTTGGAGAATTATTTTTCTTAAGATTTTCTTACTAGCAAGGCCAACCTCGGATTTAGCCGGGTTAATCAGTCTACAACTAGGTCGATTAGTAAAGTCCAATTTATGGTCTTTAAGGGTAATATATGCTTTACGCTTAGCTAAGCTTTCAATCCGGTTATCTATTTGTAAAAAACTAGCTAGTTCTTTAGCTTCTTTATTGATAGTATTGTAGCTATTATTATTAGTTAATTGATATTTATTGGTAATACTATTAGTTAAAAGTTGGTTATACAAATTACTATTAACTTCAAAGAGGTTTTTGGTTTTATCAGAAAGAACGAAAGTGTTTGTAGAATTTCTAAAATTAGAGATATCGTGAGAAAGTTTAGTTTGAAAATTATTATTGTACTTACGAAATTTGATATCACTAATTAGATTAACGAGGTCTAATTCGAAGTTGGCCATGTCTTTAATTCTAGGTGGATATTTACGGGATTTAATGTCAAAATAATCTTTAGTATCAGCACTGAATAGTCCATCGTAAACCATTGCCTTCCATCTCATTCTTTTAACGACTTGCTCGATTTTATCAATGAGGATTTTGGTGTATGTTGTGTTGGAAGGAGTGGGTATGTTTTTGATAGAATAATCCAAATCATAAAGGTCCATGGTGTATGTTGGTTAAATTCCTGAAAACTGTAGAGTGCTCAACTAATCGGGCTGGAAAGTGCCAATCGTATATGTAATATAGAATATGCTGCGATCAATCCCGGTTGGAGCTGTATAAATGAAGTAATTCCATCGGAAAAGTCCAGGAAAAAAGAGTGCTCTATGTATGCAACAGAGCTTAATTATTATTATTATGTAATAAACAACATAAGGCAATTATTCCATTTACCAGTGGTTTCTTAAAAGCAAAAGGTTTTGCTTTCAATCCTCAGAATGAAAAATCCTGGTTTGTTTATTGAATATGGATTCTAAAAACAAAAATGCAATCTATATGAAAGTGAGGCTGGAAAAGGGAGAAGGAAAGGAAAAATAAAATAAAACTACACATGCAAACACACACAAATATATACATATACATATACATATACATACATACATACATACATACATACATATACATGCATACATATGCATATATATATATAGACACACACATATAGTCCTACCCTTGCAAGCAGGGAAAAGTGAAAGTAAAATGATGATATATATATATATATATATATATATATATTGAAGAGATAACAAGGAAGATTGGTTACTCCTTCATTACATTTATTGGTTGGTGACGCGCGTTGGTGAAGGAGTAACCAATCTTCCTTGTTATCTTTTCACTATAATACACTCTGTATAGCTCGACACTGAAGTGAACCTAAACATCGAGTGCTCACCCGGGTGAACCTACAGTAATTCCAAGTTACACTTCCTGGATATATATATACTAGCTGAGGTACCCAGCTTTGCCAAGGTTAACAAATGATAAGACGACCGGCAGAAGTGAAAACGTGTATTGAATGCATTGTCTTGTTTACAGTGTGTGTGTATTGTGTGTGTATGTATATATATATGTATATATGTGTCTGTGTGTGTATATATATATGTATATATGTGTCTGTGTGTGTATATATATATGTATATATGTGTCTGTGTGTGTATATATATATGTATATATGTGTCTGTGTGTGTATATATATATGTGTGTGTGCGTGTGTGTGTGTAAACCACCGTTGGAATCGGAGACATAGGCCGCGAAACACGATCATCACTGACAACGAACTCGCAGTGAGAATCCCTTATGGTTGATTCCCAACCTGCTAGAAATAGCAGTCAGGTTGGTTAGCATACGTGGTATGTCTTTCTTCTTTGGTGTCATAAAATTAGTATCAATAAACTTTCCTGGATATACTCTTATCCCAATCCTGTACACACTTTCTGATTATCACTTTTCGTTTTTTTCGTGTGATACGCGAAGGAACCAACCAACAAACATCTCTCTTTTTATTATGTATAGGTGACTATATCTCTTTTATTTGTTCATTCAAAATATTTTTCAGCTAATTCTGTCGTACAATATACATCAGCAATCGTTATCTAATGTTTAAAACATATGAATAGCTGCGATATATGCACCATATCAATCAAAAACGATATGAGAATTGAATACCATACCAGTAAGCTTGCTAAGAATGTGCTCTGATGTTGGGTTTCAATAGTTTTTAGGATTCCCCAGTTCAGCAGCCAGTACGTTAAAGAAAATTGATACTTACAACAATAAAGGTTGAACAGAGAACACATTTTTTAACAAACTTTACAATAATTTGTATAGCCATAATGGAAAATACATAAATTACATTGTTAGAGCCTCAGAGTATACAATATTTTTTGTTCGGCCCTCGGGAGCAAAGATGAAGAGATTGTTTGGCGAGCTCACCCTAGAGCATCCTACATACAATTGACCATGGTCTTCCCAGATGAAGGTCAGCCACTTTTGGAGTTTGACCCTGAGCTTTGTTGATGGTAATCGCGAAGCTTAGTCTCTCTGTTGCTCTAGTAACATTTTTTTCTTCTGGAAAATCTGATCTTGCGGCCAGGCTAAGACTTTTTGGGTGGCATATCGGCAGTAACAATGACGATAAGCCGTCTGTGCTTTCGTGAAATAAATATGTTTGTTTATATTTTGTTTTTGTGTATACAAAAATATCTGTACACGAATATATAATTATATATATATTAAAATAACAGATTAAAGTTTAAGCAAAGAATCGCTGCTTTCACCCTTAACGGGATCTTCTGAAACTAAAAAAAATCTATCTGTGAATGCAGAAGTAAATATTTCGAAAAACGTTACAACCGAAAGAAAACAGGAAGATGATACTTTGGTTCGTGAAGACGTTAGGAATGTTGTGTAACCGGAAGTGTTGACATTTGAAAATTTGAAAGAAGTGAATATTTAAATAATGTCTTTAATCTTTTAACAAAATTTAGTAGACGAAAATACCCTCACTTTTTTACTTGGAAAAAGTTACATCTATGGTGCAAATTTGGTGCTGTTTGGTCCAGCCGTTTGGCGGAAAGTTTGTTACCTACATACGGCTGTCAGCTTTATAGTATAGATATATATATCCATATCCAGTCCAAACTAAAGAGGTCATGTAGGGGTCATGACAAAAAAAAAAACACACAGTCCACGCTGCAATGTGGTCGTATAGGAAACACGGTAAAAAGGCTCCCAGTCCACACTCTAAATGTAGCTGGTGTTAGGAAGGACATCCAGCCGTAGAAAACCTGCCAGATACAGTCCTATATGAGCGAGACATGGTTACCCGATCAATCTTGCCTCAAGTGGGACAATTCCTGTCTAACCCATGCTAGCGTGGAAGATAGACGTTAAACGATGATGATGATATATATACATATACATACGTATATCGTATGCAGATATAATTGTAGCCATGGAAGCTATGGAGTAGGAAGACCTAGAAAGACTTGGGATGAGGTGATAAAAGCTGACCTTGCACAAATACAGCTCTCAAAGACAATGCCCCAGGACCAAGATCTCTGGCATTATGCTGTAATGCAGAAGACCTGCCTTCCCATATGCTCAGGTTGAAGCAAATTTCTAGTACCCACTACTCTCCCATACCTCCTCCTTCCCTTCTATATACCTCCAACCCTCTATCCACACCTCACCAGATAAGTGCCCCACTTTAGATCTACCTCTCCAACCCCCATGCACCACCTCAGCCCACACTGTAAAGTGGTCATGAAGGTGTTACAACAAAAAGCACCCAGTACACACTGTAGAGTGGTCGTGCAGGTGTCACAGTAAAAAATACCCAGTCCACACTGTAGAGTGGCAGTGTAGGTGTCACAACAAAAAGCACCTAGTATACACTGTAAAGTGGTTATGTAGGTGTCACAATAAAAAGCACCCAGCCCACGCTGTAGAGTGGTTGTGTAGGTGTTACAACAAAACGCACCCAGTACACATCTGTAGAGTGGTTGTGTAGGTGTCACAACAAAAAATACCCAGCCCACACTGTAGAGTGGTCATGTAGGTGTCACAACAAAAAGCACCTAGTTCATAATTGACAGACAGATAGACAGGCAGACTGGGAGACAGACAGTCAGACATACTGGGAGATAGGCAAGCTGACACAGACAGATAAAGAGGCAGGCATTTGTGAGGGCATGTATGTATGTGTGTATATTTGTACATGTATGTGTGTGCACGTCAGTATGTGTGTACTACAACAACTGGATTGAAAGATGAGCAATATTGGTTATTTTTTAAACTTGACATAGTTATAGTTGACATCTTCAGTTTCCTGAATTACAAGGATGAGGTATATATGTATATATATATATATATATATATGTGTGTGTATATATGTATGTATGCATGTATATATTCATATACATATATATAAGCGTGATCCTAGTAAGACTTTGTATTTTTGCATCCCTTTTGTTTTGTTTTATTTGTTCAACTACTACATACACACACACACATACATACAAACATACATACATACATATATATTGTATAAAAGGTGCAGCTGGATAAGTTGATAGGATAGTTGATAGGCTGGTTGAACTAGCATATGTGAAGATTTAGTGGCCCATATTCCACCACAGCCAGTGTTTTGTCCATGGCAAAACACTTAACACTCACTGCAAATAAGTACCATGAGAAAGGAGCTACAATGATGTAGAAATGTATAATTAACAAGTGTTAGCTAGTAGTAACAGAGTTTAAATCATACTATTGGGGCGGTGGATTGGCAGTGTCGGTAGAGCATCAGACAATATGCTCTGCAGCATAGAGTTATGGTGCTTTTTGTTCTGTGTTCAAATCCCACTGATGTTAATTTTGTCTTTCACCTTCACGGAGTCGATAAAATAAAGTACCAGTAACACACTGGATTTGATTTAATCAGCCCCCCCACCCCCACTACTTCAGAATTGCTGGCCTTGTGCCTAAATCAGGAACCATTATTATAGCTTGGAGGAGAGCAGTGGATTGGCAGTGTTGTTAGGTGCCTGGTTAAATGGGGACCCAAACCTGCTTGGCCTGTAGAAGGCCCTGGTGGTGATCTCACCTCGGGCAATCACAGAGTCATCATCAGGATCCCAAAAGCTGCCTGCACTCTCGCAGCCGAAGCACTAGCATCATCTATTGATCAAGCGCTTGACTCTGGCAGTCCACAAGACTGGACTAAATTGTTCAGTTTGCGACCCTTGCACTTAGAATCCCGATGGCTGGGAAGCAAACAGCGGGGGAGGGATCGGGCCCCTCCCTAACTTTGAGGCTCAAGGACAATATCACTTGCTGCAGTGGAAGTGAATGTGCCTTTTGCTTTACAGATGGAGCACTTCCTCTGAGCCTTTCTCATGCATCTGGTTTCTGCTGTACATGTTCCCTCAAAGATTTTGTTTCACCAAGTTGAGCGATCCAAGGCAAGAGGTTCCCAGCTACCAGGATTCATGTTGAATTTTTTAGGGACATTTTAAAATGTTTCAAACTCTCTAGTTGCCTTACCACTACATACAGACTGACAGATCTTATTTATTTATAGTTAAAACATAGCTTACCTTGATTAATTTGTTTATGTCATCTTTAGTGAGATTCCGATCAACATTGAAACCATGCTTGGGGTTGAGAACAATTGCTTTCACCTGTAATTAAAGTTTACTTTCAACATAATCATCATCATCATATCTATTTCAATTAACATATTCATTAACATCATACCAATTATCAGCATTATAATAGCTATAATAAGGATAGGAGGAAAGAAGTTTAGAGAGCTACTCCCACTGTTGACAATAAAAGGTTTCTCCCTACGTACAAAAGGATGGCTGTATGAAGCCTGGGCTGTGTTTGCGGAGGATATGCATAGACTGAAGAGAAATGAAGCAACCATGCTTCATTGGATGTGCAACATAAGTGTGAGAGAAAGGCAGAGCTTGGATGAACTGAAGGAGAAACTGGGTTTAAGAGAAATATAAGTTGGTGTGCTGGAGAGAAAAATTTGTTGATCTGGACATGCATCATACAGTTTGCCTTTCATTTTGAGGGTGAAGCCTTTTGCAGCTAACAGTGGCAGTAGCTCCCTGAACTTCTTTCATCCCGTTCTTACCCTAGTTATTGTACTTTCTGAACACCCACCTCCGCTGCTAATTCAGTCACCTAGGTAGCAGAAGCTGTCTACTGTTTCTACAGAGCCCTCCCAGAGATTGGTGGTACTTGTTTCCTGTGGCTGTTTGATGCTTGCTGTCCCAGCATAGCTGTTACATGTGAAGCCTACATTGTTAATTAAGCTTCCTGAGATCCCGAGAAATGAAGCAGCAATACTCCATTGGAGGCAATGTAAATGTGAGAGAAAAGCAGAGCTTGGATGAACTGAGGGAGAAACTGGGTTTAAGAGCAATCTGAGGTGGTGGTGTGCAGGAGAGACGACTGTGTTGGTATGGACATGTGGTGAAATGCATCATCACCATCATCACCACCACCACCAAAACCATTGCCAACATCATCACCACCCTCAAACATGATAATTACCAACTAAATGAAAGATTAATTAAGATAATTATTAGCAAGTCAAGGCTACTTTTCTCATAGAAGAATGAATGTCATCTCTGGGTGTAGGGTTAGTAGAAAATATTATCGTCATTATTATTATTATTAGTAGTAGTAGTAGTACTAGTATGGCAGTATCAGTAGAGTGTCAAACATCATGCTTCGTCTGTGGTGGTGGTGGTGTCTGTTGAGATGGTAGAATTGCTGATGTCATCAGTTATGACTGTTGTCTCTGCTGTCATAGAAGACACCAATGCTACATGTGGCCATCTATAAATACATTTGCCATGTACACTCACACATTCACACACATGGACACCCACCCATACTCACATTCACATCTGTTGAAAAGAAGGAAAGAGTTACACAAAGTGTAACCAAATCCTTGTGTTGTGTTTGTCTTGTCATAACTTTTTTTTTAAATTAATTATAAAACTTGGAGGGTCAGAGCCTATAGTTTTTTAAAATTAATTATTAGACTGAGGAGGGAAAGAGCCTATAGTTTAATGATTAATTATTAGACTTATGGGGAGGGACAGAGCCTATTATATATATAAAGCCCCAAAGATATACATTAAAAAACACACCAGTTACTACTTACCATAAAAGCTACCAAGGTTTCAGACACAGACTCGCCTTTAGTGAAACATTCTTGAGTGATTTCTCTAATGATATTCTTGATGATGCTTTCTGCCTGTGCAGTACTCATTTTTGTTGTTGGTGAAGGCTGACCTTTGAAATATAGAGTTAGAAACAAGAAGATGAATAACAACAAAGTCAAGAAGAAACCAGCTATAGCTACAACACCTGTCTAAAGAAGCAGCCATTTCTACCATTTCATACAGAAAAATACATAATATACTGTAAATTATATTCTGCACCCATTCAAGCGTGGAAAAAAAAAGTCGTAAAAATGGTGATAGTGGTGGTGGTCGTAATGATGATGATAGCTGCATGACCAGCTTCATCAGAAACCACATATCTTTGAAAATGGAGACTACATTATTCATGATCTGGAGAGAAACATTTATGTAAAAATGAAATGATTGGGTGTGTATTAGACAAGTTTACTGGTTTTTAGTTCAAATTCACTGAAAATATTTAACTGTATAGTTGTGACAAGACATTTTATTATCCATTGCCTTAGTTCATATAATTATTGGAAATAGAGAAAATGACACGAAGTACTTAGTTAATCCCCTTTACATTCTGAGTTAAAAATCTTGCCAAAGTCAACTTTATTTTTCTTCCTTTCCACGTTTCGATAAACCATGTTAGATGTTGCGTATTTATTTCTCAAGCTCTTATTTTATTTGGAAAAAATTTCACACTAGTCGATTGTGAAACACATCAGAACCTTTTATAGCAAACTAAGCTGGCCAGAGTTATGTACCTTGCCTTAAGAACACAGTAGTTCAGGCACAGCCAAAACGTGGCTATGTAAACAATATACATATATGTTTATAAATATATTTGAATTTAATACATTACTTCAAGTTACATGCTATATGCATGCATTATAGTAATTTGATTCCATGTAGGCATACATTAAACGTTATACAAGGGCCGGCCGTCGAAGAAACACCACGCGTTCGGCCAGACCCCTGTATAAGAAAAGAAAATGTTTTTCGAGGAAGTTATTGGATTTTGTTTTTCAATTTAAATATTTTTTTTAGGAACTTTCAATGTTTTCAAGTTTTTATAGGTTTTGCCGTCAGAAGAGCTCAGGTTACAGGAGGGTGTGGGGGCATATTGTCTATATGCTTCAGCTTGTACTAATGGGAGGTCGGGTACTCTGTATTACTGCGTGACGCCAGAGGTCACAGTCGTGTGCCATCGCCTTTGAGAGGTGTAATTGGGTATCTTTTTATATTCAGATAAAAGTATGCGCATATATATGATCTTTCTATCTCTCTGTACGTCTGTATATTCTTCTTCTTCTACTACTACCAGGCCAGGGCTATCCTAAGTCAGCGATCCCAAAGCATCATTGTGTGCAGAGCAGACCAGGTCCACTAGCACTGGCAGTCCTGTGCCGGCTCCTCTGTATCCTCCAAGGTAATGTTGTTGAGCCTCCGGAGATCTTCCCTGACGGTATCCAGCCATCATATGTGGGGCCTGCCACGGGGCCTCTTCCAGTCTGAAGCTGCTGCATCAAACGAGAGTAAGGCCCTGGTAGGATGATCTGGTGAAAGTGAAAGACAAGTCCATACCAGCACATGCAGCGGATAGCTATGAGGTGGGAAGCTGTGGTGGTGCCATCTGATGTTTTTGATGGTCTTCAGGGCTCTGCTACTGAAGCTGTCAATCCTCTTTGCCAGAGTCTTTGTGAGAGGCCACGTTTCTGCTCCATAGAGGACAACGGAGAGGACCGATGCATTGTAAATACAGAACTTTGTCTTTTGGGAGATTGAGCAATGGTGCAAAGGGGCTTCCATAAGGAGTGCATGACCCCAGCAACCAAGCCACATCTGCAGTTTATCTCCAGGGTCAGGTCTCTATTGCTGGTGACTGTCGAGCCCAGGTAAATGAAGGAGCTGACAAACCCCATGGTATTGGGGCCAATATGCCTATAGAGCCGTTGGAACAGGGTTGGGATCTTGGGAGGTGCGCCGACAGGCTGGAGGATTTTCCAGAGGGATGCGATAGAGCACACAAATGTAGAGGCGATGTTGGGATCGCAGAGACAAGATGAATCAGGGTGGGGATGGTACATGGTGTCAGGTCTGCTCCATGATGTCACAACCAGCAATTGATGATCAGTATTGCCAAGTTGAGTACCTCTGTAGACCCAGCGGTTGGTGACAAACGACCTCCAGTGACAGGAGGAACCAGTGCGGGGGAACCAGTTGTTGGCAATACAGAGATTGTTGTAATGGCAGAGGAGCAGCAGACGATTGCCATTGTCATTGGTGGATGTGTTGGCGAAGGTTGTGTCAATGAGTCGATTGGGGCGAGCTTGGTGGAAGAAGAGATGGTAGCATTGGCATCCGTCATGATGATCGTGATTTCATGTGGGATTTGTCCCGAGACCTGTTGAAGTCGTCCTTGACATTGTCCTCTGTGACGTCTGCAGGGGTGTAGGTAACAATGATAGTCATCTTCCTGTGCCGGTGGAGAAAACGGGGGCGACAGTAAACACTCACTCACCAGGTTCCAGCTGATGAGTGACTTGCAGACATGCTTGCGCATGGTCAGTGCCACACCACAAAGGCCCATCCACAGAGCTACTCCAGATGAGGCAGTCGTCTCCTGTGATGAATTACCTACTGCCAGGTCAGTGTGTCTTGTAGAGTTCCACCAATGTGATGTTCTAGTGTGATAACTCTCAGGACAGCAGGGTGGCTGCTCTGGATTGAAGGAGCGACAAGACATTCCATGTGGCAACATGGATTTTATGGCGCAAATCAATGATGATATATTTACAATGTGGATGGTTGCTTTTATTGTGACACCAACATTACCATATATATCATCATCATCATTTTACATCAGCTTTTCCCTGCTTGCAAGGGTGGGATGGGTCCTATTCATCTCTCCACTTGTCACGGTCCTTCGTCATCTCCACCGTGAGCTTCAGCGATCTGAGGTTTGTTCTCACCACCTCCGCCTATGTTTTTCATGGTCTTCCTTCAACTGGCATTTCTTGGCACTTCATCCTCCATGCGCATCACATGTCCATATCATCAGTTTTCTCTCCCGCACACTACAACTTATCCCTCTTAAACACAGTTTCTCTCTCAACATATCCATGCTCGGTCATTCACGCACATTGACATTGCTCAGCCAACGGAGCATGCTTGCCTCATTCCTCTCCAGCCATCGCATATCCTCTGCATTTGCTGCAAATGTCTCTACCATGCAGCATCGTGCACCTCACACAGGCATCATATAACTGGCCTTTTGTATGCAGGGAGAAACCCTTCTTCGTCAGCAGAGGAAGCAGCTCCCTAAACTTCTTCTAACCTGTCCTTATTCTAGATACTATGGCCTCGGAACACCCCCTCCAATGCTAATCTGATCACCTAGGTACTAGAAGCTATCAACCACTTCTATAGCACCCGCCTGCATTTGAAAAATGTGTCTATCAATGCGACTTCTACTGTCAAATTTCCCTGTACATCTACTTCATACGTATTTTTCCCTACCTGTTAGTTTGCCTGCTATCCCACTACATCTCTTGTGTACCCAAGATCTGCATTGTGTATATTTTATAGAATTTATGCCAGTTCCTTTTCTGCATATTGAACATGGTCATTTCCCTGACGGAATCAGAGTTTTGTCCTCTTTTCTACTCATCAACACTTTTGTCTTAGCTAGGTTCACTCTCAGTCCTCTTCATTCCAGCTGTGTTTTCATAGCCAGAATTTATTCTCTAGCTCCTCTACTGATTCTGCTATAAGAACCAGATCGTCAGCATAGAGAAGTTCCCATGGGCAGCCAGTCTTAAACTCCTCTGTTATGGCTTCGAGGACTATAATGAACAAGAGCGGGCTGAGGACCGAACCCTGATGTACTCCTACTTGTATCTGGAATTCCTCACTAAACTTCATTCCTACCCTCACTTTACTGACAGCCGCTCTGTACAAAGCTTGCACTGTCCTCACAAGCCATTCCTCAACACCTAGTTTCCTTAGGGACCACCAGATGACAGATTGGGGTACCCTATCAAAGGCCTTCTCTAGGTCAACAAAAGCTAAGTATAGTGGGTTATTCTTCTCTAAGAACCTCTCTTGTAGTTGTCTCACTAAGAAGAGGGCATCTGTTGTACTTTTCCCAGACACAAAACCAAATTGCATCTCATCTAGTTTGACCCTTTCTCTAATATCCTTTCTGCCATATATATATATATATATATATATATATATATATATATATATATATGAGTCCCGGGTTCAATTAGGGGTAACCACAGTCAGTAAAGTACTCAATACATTAGTAGAGTGTAAAAATCAAGTTTAATATAGAAATAGCTTCTACAGGACTAGAACTGTTTCATTCAAAAGAAATCATCAGGATTTCCTAATGATTTCTTTTGAATGGAAACAGTTCTAGTCTTGTAGAAACCATTTCTATATTAAATGTGATTTTATATATATGTATGTGTGTGTGTGTAAATAAATAAATATATATATATATACACACACATACATACACACATATGTATATATAATTTCAAAATTGGCAACAGATATGGCAGTAAACAGACAAAAGAACCCTAACAGATGAATAAAGAACAAGATTGGTACATTGATGGTAAACATGTACAAAACAAACAAATCTATGGTCATCAGCTGTCGATATGGACTTACAATGTCAACTCATCCTGATAGTACTACTGGTCGATAGGGAGTTACAAAAATACTGTCTTGGAGTATTTTAAAGGATGAGGAATACAGTACAGCAGTACAGAATGCATATAGGAATCATAAAGTAAACAAAATAAAACTTCCCTATATATATATATATGAGAATATTATGTGTGTGTGCATGTATATATATATATATATATATATATACATGCATATTATGTGCATATATATATATATATATATATATATACATGCATATTATGTGCATGTATATATGTATATATATATATATATACATGCACACGCACATAATATTCTCATATACATACACACACACATAATATACTCATATATATGTCAATATACATAAATACACACACACACACACACACACATATATATATATATCATCATCATCATCATTTTACATCCGCTTTTCTCTGCTTCCTCACACACCAAACACCCACTCACATATATACTAAGATACATATAAAAAGATACATAGATATACACAATTTTACAGATACATGAATACATGTTTATTTGCAAAGCATCTGTTTATGGCAGATATGAAAAAAAGTACAGGCAAAATGGGGAACTCCCACAAACTGGTTTCCTGATCCAGGAAAAGGAAGGTATATATATATATGATTCAGGAGTGGCCACTTATCATCTCATCAACTTATTAAGCGCAACTTTCCCTTAGTCATAACAACATTATTAAGGTTATCTGCTATGTGTACCACAATGTTTTAACCATTTCATGACTGCATTTCTAATGTCTAATGAAATACACTATACTTTAATTAATTTATGAAGAATTTGGAGAGATTTACTAATATTATTAACTATTTCATTACAACTTGTTTCTACTTTTAGCACAAGGCCAGCAATTATCCCAGTGCATTACTGGTGCTTTATTTTATCGACCCTGTAAGGATGAAGAGCAAAGTTAACCTCGGCGGGATTTGAATCCAGATCGTAAAGAGCCGTAACTCTATGCTGCAAAGCATGGCATCCAACATTCTACAGATACTAAGTTTCTTATATAAAATTATGTTGGAAGATTTTAATTTAAATTGGAAATATTTAAAATCAGTGGCTTTATTTCATAGAACCAGAGCTGGTTTGGGCTGAGTTGGTAATGTAACTTAATGCAAGGTTCTTATGTAAGATTATGTAGGAATTCAATTTAAAATGGATGGATTTATTTCATAGAACCAGAGCCAGTTTTGGCAGGGTTGGTAAGATAGTAACATAATGTAAGTTTCTTATATAAAATTATGTTGGAAGATTTTGATTTAAATTGGAAACCTTTAAAATGGGTGGTTTTATTTCATAGAACCAGAGCTCGTTTTGGCAGGGCTGGTAACTAAACAGTTAAATATATTTTATTAGAGAGACTGAAGCTTTAACAGAAAAGTATATGTTGACTAGAAAGACATACTGTATACTGATACTGACTAGGTTGATATTATCTTTTAAGGCTGTCTGGATAAACATAATATGCAGACACATTAATTTTTTTTTTTTTTTGCATGGTTTAAACACAAAGACTGCTTCTTCTCTAGAGCTAGAAAATATTTCAGCATACAACAATTAATGACTAAAGCTTAAGTAAGACCAGCAATGGACAAGTGCTTCAATATCTGAATGGTGCTGCAGTTGCACACATTGACATCCTAGACTATATCCAGAGAAAAAGATTGAGTTAATCACAGACACACTCCAGCCGTAAGCCCCACAGATGCACTGACTCCTCTCTCTTTTTTACTGCTACTAAAATGGCTTCTGCTTCTTGGAGCTTGCTGGTCTTATTCCACCACCTCTCAGGCACTCCCAACTCACTTGTTTCTCCTCCTTACATCACTCATATTGTATAAAGTCCTCCTCCAAGCCTTGCACTAAGCATGAATCCGAGTCGTTCCTCCCCAAAATGCCATCCCTCAGAAATTCTCTTTCTGCTAATATCTTTTCTGTAGTTGTTGACTTGCAGCATTTATGCAGAACATTAAAGTGTCTATGATGGCCATAGACACTGCCTCTTCTTCCAGATCTCATAAATAATTAAAAAAAATATTTGTATATATCAACTTGATAGGCAGTGTATAGATGTTCATTGAATAAGTTTAGTTTGTAGATATTAGATAGTTAATTCTTATTTGTAGATGTTGATGACGAACTACATCAAGGCAAGCAAAACCAAGGGACCCACGATAACGCTTCAAGGACCAACTCAAGCGCCAGCTGGTGCAAGGCAATATTGATCACAAGGAATGGGAACACCTGGCAGAAGACTGAGAGAAATGGAAAGCGACCATAAAAACAGCTGCAGCCAGCTTTGAGGAGGGCAGGAAGGTGGCAGCTGAAGAAAAACATCAAAGAAGAAAGCTGTCCACCACCCAACCACCAACTGACCAAGCACACACTTGCCCCAACTGTACCAGAGCCTGCGGGTTCAAGATTGGCCTCTACAGCCACGTCAGGGCGTGCCACTGCACGGAACAGGACAACAATTCTTCCCACTGATCTTCGCAAGATATTCATTCATTGAGATGTTGACTGCAGAGACACAAACTTTAGATCATGGGTTTCAAACACACAGTTCGTGGGCAGCAAGTGACCCTCAAACTACTTTTCGATGGCCCATGGCAGAATAATTTTCCTGGCTGATATAGTCTTAAAACTTGGTAATTTGTCTCTATTTTAATAACATTTTTAGAACAATTTTGGAGGGAATTTACAAAAAAAAAAAGAAAAGAAAAACGGTATCTATCAAAAGGGAAAACAAAAAAAAAAGAGAATTTATCAAAAGTAAAAATGGAATTAAGGAAAATTTGAAATGAAAAAGTTGTCTCCCTACATTATGTACTAATTCACATATCCCACATACTATCATATTTTTATTTTGATGAAAAAAAAAAAAAATAAATAAATAGCAGCTTATCAGCTGTTTTGCAGATTAGGAATACAACTGTTGGAAATCACTCCCTCCACCCCAGAATGTAATGGCTCTTTTGAGTCCTTGAATTTAAGACCCCTGCTTTAAATGACCACTGGATCAATTCAGCCCATTGATTAGTAGACACTTTTTCACCGGCTAGATAGTCTTTAGATGTTGGCTTAGTGGATAGAGCATTAGGCATACAATCGTGAAGTTGTGAGTTCAATTCTTGGACAGGGCTGTGTGTTGAGATTTTGAGCAAGACACGTTGCTCCAATTTACTCAGCTGTAGAAATGAGTTGCGGCATAATAATAATAATAATAATAATGAAATTATTGTGTACAGTGCTCAGGTGCACTACAACTCATCAAAGGTGCATGTATAGTACATAGAATAATGTACAAATGTCAGGAAAATGAACAGTGTATGAGTCATGATATAATAATAATAATAATAATAATAACGAAATATTGTGTACAGTGCCCAGGTGCACCACAACTCATCAAAAAGTGCATGTACAGTACATAGGGCAATGCACAAACATCAGTAAAATGAACAGTGCACGAGTCATGATACACACATGTGTGCATGTGTATGGAAGGGGTACATCAGGTGTAGCCTTGGCGTATTTCGGGGAGCATGAGTGTCTTAAAGGATGCAGTGTCTCGGCAGCTAACAACTGACGCAGGCAGTTTGTTCCATGCTTCAGCAACTCTGAGCGTGAAAAAATGTCTACGAAAGTCATGGGAGCTGTGCTGTTTTCTGATCTTGTAGGCATGTCCACGTGTGTTAGACACATGGAGATCAAAAAGGTGCTCAGGGTTGCAATTGGCGAGATGGTTAAAAACTTTATGGGTATTCACCAAGTCCATTGCCAGACGTCGGAGCTTCAATGAATCCATGCCCAGGGAAGCAAGGCGTTCAAAGTATGGTAGGTGTCTGATGGAGGGTATGCGCTTGGTTGCACGTCTCTGAACAGTTTCCAGGAGGTCAATGTTCTGAGCAAGATAAGGGTTCCAGACTGATGATGCGAATTCCAAGTGTGGTCGTACCATAGCTGTATACAGTTTTAAATAGATGGCTGGAGAGTGGCTAACAAAGGTCTTGCTGAGTGATGCCAAGACACCCTCGGCCTTCTTGACAATCTTAGAGACATGCTTTGTCCAACGCAAATCGCTGCTGACAGTAATGCCCAGGTCATGTTCACAAGAGGACTTCTTGATATCAGTGTTGTGGAGGGAGTATGTGGACGCTGGATTTTACCTTCCAAAATGCATGGTGGTACACTTGTCCACAGCCAGCTTCAGTTGCCAGTCTGTGATCCATTGCTGCATTGTGTCCAGGTCTGATTGTAGGAAAGAGTTGTAAATTTCAGGATCAGTCCTTTTGATTTCAAGGTACAGCTTGATGTCATCTGCATATTTCAGTACCGTGGCATTCTGTAAGTTGGCATCTATGTCATTAATATATGCCACAAACAAAAGGGGACCAAGAAAAGATCCCTGTGGTACACCAGATGACATCTCATATGGTGAAGAATGCTGTCCTAGAACCGTGACTACTTCTTTTCGGCTGAGAATGAAGGATTTCAACCAGTCGAAAAGATCATCCCTCACACCCATTGCAAAGAGTTTTGCCATAAGTCTTTTGTGTGGCACAGAATTAAAAGCCTTAGCAAAGTCAAGGTAAACAACATCCACCCATGAGCCGCTGTCAGTGATCCAGGTGATGTCTTCAAGCATCACTGGTACCAAGCTGTATTGGCCTTTGCTTTTCCCTTGGACATCATCAGTGGCATGGAGAGGTGAGGCTGGTATGCTTGGGTGACTGCTGGTCTTCCACAAACAACCTTGCCCGGACTTGTACTTTAGAGGGGAACTTTCTAGGTGCAAATCCCATGATCACTTGTGACTAAAGGGGATCTTTACCCTTTATATATAGTCTTTAGATGTTGGTTGGATAAGCATAAACTGTAGATACCTATTCACAAAATAGACACAGTTTGCAGATATTTAACCCTTTCATGACTGTATTTCTAATGAAATACACTCTATTTTAATTAATTAGTGAGGAATTTTGAGGGATTTACTAAAATTATCAATTATTTCATTACTAATATACCTGAGTCTATGGAACAAAACTGTTTGTTTTGAAAGTGTTTATATTTATATGAAAACCTTCTTCTTGAGCATTTGAGTGGATTCTTTTCCTTTAATTATATGATTCCTGAGAGGGTCATGGGGGAAGAGTACTCAAACACTCCTTCCAGCATGTCCTGTAAGAAGCAACTATCTCCAATTAATCCAGATGGACTCCCAAGTGGAACCAGCTGAGCTCATGGATGTTATCCAACCATCTTGCTTGGTGCCTGAGTCTCCTACTGGTTGGTTATGCCCATAAAATCTGTCCAGCAATTCTTTCCTGAGACATTCTAACCACATGCCCTGAAAACCTCCAATCATAACTTTATGTAAGAAACTCTGTTAAGTTAGGTTTCAAACACCAGCTTAATAATGACAAATTTAGTTATATTACTAAATCTCACTGAATTTCTGGTGGTTTTCAAAATCATTTGAGTATCCTAGACAGTGTTTTTCATTATAAATGTGATAAGAAAAAGCCTAAACTAGCTCATTGATAAAAAGAGTACCAGTTGGATACTGGGGTGGATTCTTCCTCTATATCTCTTAATAAATCTGGAATAAATCTGCTGTGTTCAGACCTGGAAAGGAAAAGGCTCTGCCAGGTTTAAAAGAATGCCCTAAAAAACACTGTATGCCTCTACGGTGCCCCTACCACTCCATCAAGAGTTACGGGACCATGTATGCATGCATATATATGCATGTGTGTATTGATTTCTCATTTAAAAACAAGTTCTGAGATTTAACTCTTTCATGATCTCATTTCTAATGAAATACACACTATTTTAATTAATTAATAAAGAATTTGAGAGATTTAATAAATTATTAATTATTTCAATTCTAAACAAAAATAGTAACTTAATGTAAAGTCCTTATGTAAAATTATGTTGGAAGATTTTAATTTAAATTGGAAACCCTTTAAAAGGGTGGTTTTATTTCATAGAACGAGAGCCAGTTTTGGCAGGGTTGGTAACTAAAGGGCTAAATAGAAACCCTTTAAAATAGGTGGCTTTATTTCATAGAGCCAAACTGAAGGCTTAAAGGAATGAAGTAAGATGAGATGGGATTGGATGATGTTATGTCTTTTCTAGGAGGTATTAGTTAAAAAGGTAATGAGAGATGTTATGTCTTTTCTAGGAGGTATTAGTTAAAAAGGTAATGAGAAATATTTGGATATTAAAAACGAAACAAGGCTAGAAAGCTATGATATATCAAACTTCTAAAATGACACCATAGGAAAGACAAAAGAATAATTACTCAAATCTATATTGCTGACCTAATTTGAAGTTAACCTTTCATAAACTCTGCTCTTCATAATATTTCTAATGCACTATATGAAAATAATATCTACATCCTGTTGCTGACTGATGTGTGTATATATGTATGTATGTGTATATATGTATCTATGTATGTATGCATACATACATCCATGTATGTATGGTTGTATGTATTTGTGTTATGTATGTGTGCTTGTGTGTTATGTATGTTAAGTGTGTATGTTAAATATGTATGTTAAGCATGTATATTAAGTATGTATGTGTGTATATATGTACGTATATTGTGTATGTATGTATGCATTTCTGTCTAATAAATCATTTAGAATCTACTCATGTATTGAGTCCTTTTCCAGAGAATGTTAATTGTTGCTTTTAGAAATATTATTAATAATATTTACTTAATGACAATTTGGCAGGAATTGTTTATCATTTAATCAGGACCACCATTCCATCTCTGCTAAAATTGTCATCTTATTATATAATAACCACCAATTGGCCACCTATGTCGTCAGAAATCATGTCAGTACTCATTTAATTGGAGCTAATGACCTATATAAAAATCCTTCCACACGTTCCAGATGAATAGGTCTTTTTTGAGAGTTCTTTAGAGTTTCATAGGTATTCACTTTAGGTACTCCTGGATCCCAAATAATAGGGGAGGGGGATGGAGTGGAAAATTCGTAATTTTTCTAGGTTGTCTCGGATCCCAAATAATGTAAAATGATGATGATACATACATACAAAGAAACAGAGCTAGAACAAATACCACAAGGTATCACATCTGAAAGCACTAACAATCTGTTGACTAATACTTTACTTATTGACCCATAAAGGAAGAATGGTAGAGTTGGCCGTAGCAGGAATTGAACTTAGAGAGGAGAGAACCAGAACAAAAACTAAAAAGCATATCCTCTAATGACTGCCAATTCCCAGTAAAATATTTATAAAACTAGATCTTCTTTCTATTACTAAATCACTTAACTATGGAGGTGATATGTCAGTGTAACTATTTTATAATGAGATAGACTGAATGAACCATACAAAATAATTCTTTCTAACATTGTTACAAGGTGGGTCAAGGGAAGTCTGGTATTCAATGTTTTTATTGAAACTTCAGGCAGAGTTGGATTTAGACCTAGAGGGGGCCTGGGACACTTCATTTTTTTTTGTTTTTGGCTCATACACAAAAAATTATAATCTTATATATTAAAATTAGCTTCGCACAAGTAATTGGAATTGAAAAGTTATACATATAGGTACTAAATTCAAAAAGTTTAACCACCCTAAAACAAAAAATTTCAGCTGAAGGCACAAATAAATTACTACAGCCGTCGCTGGTGGGGTCCGCCCACTGCAGGGGGCCAAAGGCAATTGTCCCCTTTGCTTCCCTTTTAAATCCGGCCCTGCCCCCAGGAGAATGAAAGGTAAAGTTGAGTTGACCATGGCAGGTTTTTACTCAGAATTAAAAAGTCGTAATTAAATGCCATGAAGCATCTTGTCTGATGCTCTACCGACATTGCCAAATGCTTACTTGCTAAAGACACCGCAACACACTCACTTTATCATGAAACTGATGATTATGATAGTTTGGAGAACATTTTAATCAACGATTCTCTACCGATTCTGCCAAATGCCTACTTGCTTAAGAGGTCACAACACATTCACTTTATCCTGAAACTGATGATGATGATGATGTTTTGAAGAACATTTTAATCTATGATTCTGTAGCTTATTTGAGATTTACATATGCTTACACTCGGGTCTCGAATAATCGTCCACACCCACCCTCCGCTTATTCTATCCCAAGCCCCTATTATTTGGAAACCCGAGTGTATTTAATGAATAATAATTAGATAAGAGAAATGAACCACAATATTAATGAGGAAAGTAAAGAACATCTATTAAAGCTGAAATATTGAATAAATCTATTTTCTTTCTCTTTCAGCAGCATTGTTGTGGTTTGCATAATGTATTTATATTTTAGAATTCATTTTTTTCTCTGAGCTGTATTGTGTTAGTGCAGCTGTTGTTATCAGAGCACCTGTTTTTCTTGCATAGTCTCAGAACTGAGTACTGCATATCAACAATGCAGTTATACAATATTACAGCCTCTTTGCTTGGTGCCAAGAACATTGAATTGCACTTCACTTTATGATGATCATCATCATTATCAACATCACCATTAGAACAGTGGATTGGCAGAATTGAAGGAGCATCGGACACCCTGCTTTGCAGCATAGAGTTACGGCCCTTTATGTTCTGAGTTCAAATCCCGCCGAGGTTAGCTTTGCCTTTCTTACTTACAGGGTAAAAAAAATAAAGTAGCACAGAAACCAATAACACAGTGGGGTTGATTTAATCAACTTTTTCCTCTCCCCAAATTGCTGGCCATGTACCTAAATCAGAAACCATTATTAACATCACTATCATCATCATCTAACATCTGTTTTCCCTGCAAGGGTTTGATGGGTCATCACAGACCAAACCAGTACTTAAACAGAACTACTGACCTTTCAAACAGGCTGGAAACCTGCATCTTGCTTACTCATGTAAGCAAGATGCAGGTTTCTGAGTGCATTCTACTGAGTGCATTTTAATGTGGCACCAGCACCAGGGAGTTTGTCATCATTGATGCAGCTGAAGAGTCTTTCTGACCATTTGTTTGGCAAGTCTTCTGTGGTGAGATGCCCTTTCTAACACCAACCACTTTACAGAGTGTACTGTGGCATTTTATGTGTCACCAATACTGGAAAGATTTCCAGGCCTTTGATACAACCAAAGACTCCTTTTGACTCTTTTGACCCTTTTTTGGTGATAGTTTAATTTATTTGAGTTATCAGAATAAGAATTTAAACTAGTGTGTCAATTGATGTTACAGCTTATTTTGGTGTATATATGACTTCTTTTGAAAAAGTATCCAATTTTAGGCTGGGGAAAAAAATTTAGTTGGCGGGGTTCAATTGATAATCCCCTTCAAAGTAAGCCTAGCATACCTCCACACACTTATCCCGGCGATCCTTCCATTGTTTGAAACACATATGAAATGCTTCTTCTCAAATGGCTTTCAGTTCTTCTCAGGTTTCAAAGTTTCAATGACATCTTTATTTTAGGGACCAATTAGAAGTCAGAAGGAGCCATGTTTGATGTTGGTGGATGAATGAAATGCTTTTCTTTGCCAAGAAAACTTGGATTAGCTGCAATGGATAAGCCAGAGTACTGGCATGATGCAGCTGTCAGCTTTATAAGGTCCACAGATTCAGTCTCGTGTGTTGAACTGCACCATGAAGACGTCAGAGGACTTCCTAATTGTATTCCTTTGTAACTGTTTGTTTTCAGGTGAATATTTATTCTGCAAAACCCCTCGATAGCTGAAGAAAACAATCAACATCACTTTTATTTTACTCTGCACCTTGGTGATGTTGGATACTTCAATTGTGATGACTGAGTTTTCATTTCCAGGTTGTGCTCATATATCCACATCTCATCCCCAGTTATCATGGTATTCAAAAACTCAGGATCCTCGTTGATACTATCATGTGAAATGAAAATCAGATAAGTAAGTAGTATAGTTCCTCATATGTTTGTTGCCTATAGCAATTGACACAGCCACTGAGCTAACCAAACACTACACATGTACATAAAGGTATGTGGTTCCACTCTGTACACTTTTGTCTGTCTAATGTCATTACTCCCTATGGGAAAAAATATAGTTGGATTCTTTTTCAATAAACCACATACATGTCTCTCAGAATCAAGAATGAATGAATGCAATCACATTCCATAATATTGTAGCAGATTTGTTAGTAGATCTGACATTGAACATAGCAAATACCATTTGAGTTGCCAAAAAGGGAATTAGAGCAATAAAAAAACAAAAAAAAACAGGTATGGAATTAAAGTAAGTAGCTCACTCTGTGAGGTGCAAGGCTTAGTGACTTAGGATCATAATGTGGGTTCAATTCCTGAGCTGGGTTGTGTGTTGTGTTCTTGAGCAAAACATTTCATTTTATGTTGCTCCAGTATACTCAGCTGAAAATGGATATCACAATAGCTGGAGGTTTAACGCTGTGATGGACTGGCATCCTGTCCAGATGGGAGTCTTGTACTCTGTTGCTTCACGCCACGGACCAGCATACTGTAGTTCACTCTGTAAAGTAATAATGCTGCTACTATGATAAAAAGTACCCAGTGGTAGTGGTGGTGCCATGATATGCGCCAGGTACAAGCCATGAAGTAGCAAGTGTTAGGAAAGACATTAAGCCATAGAAACCATGCCAGAATGGAACGATGCAGTCATCTGACCTGTGCAGCCTCTGAATATGACAACCTGACTAATCTAATCTATGCAAGCATGAAAAACATAAAACTGTGATGATGATTGTGAATATTACAGTAGTAATGAATGATTTTTGAACATGGGAAGACTATATATCTGAAGAAGAGTTAGTTGCAAGTGGCTGTGATAAAAAAAAAAAAAAACAGCATGGCAGTTTACCATTGAAAAAAGGTCTGTGGTTTGTATCCTGTAACAAAGCACTAAACTACCAGTGCCTTAGTTGAGCTAGTCTTAATATATTTAAATCAGGAAACATTAAAACATAGAATTAACACCAACTACCATTTACCAATAGGAGAAAATATTATTATTATTTAATAGGGCAGTGGATTGGCAGTATCAGTAGAGTCGGATGCGATGCTTTGCAGCAAAGAGTTACGGCCCTTTATGGTCTGAGTTCAAATCCCGCTGAGGTTAACTTTGCCTTTTATCCTTACAGGGTCGATAAAATAAAGTACCTATAATACACTGGAATAATTGCTGGCCTCATGCCAAAAGTAGAAACAATTATTATTGTTATTTGAAACTTCCTTTGAGTTCTGCTTCTTTCCCAAATCGTGCCCAGTGTCAATATGGCACCTGAAGCAAAATTTGATAATACACACATTTTACAATCAATTGTCATATAAATAATTGTTTCTACATTTGGCACAAGGCCAGCAATTATCCAGTACATTACTGGTATTTTATTTTATCGACCCCGTAAGGATGAAAGGCAAAGTTAACCTCGACGGGATTTGAACTCAAACCGTAAAGGGACGTAACTATGCGGGAAAGTAAGGTGTCCGACCCTCTACCGATACTGCCAATTCACATAAATAATGCCACAAGGGCACACACAACAGTAAATGTCTTTGCAAGGCTTTTAAATTGATAACGCTGTTCTCAGGACATGGACAGTGCCAGTCAGCGCTATTTTCTGTATCTCTTGCAGAGATGGTTTTCTAGGTATCCAGTCCAAATATTTTTCAGTTCTCTATTATTATAGGACACTTGCTCTGGCGGTTAGGGTGACTGTGGCTTTTGTGGGCTTTCTCCATGAGTAACCCTTAGAATTCCCCAAGGAATTTTCTTTAGTTTCTATTTTTTTTTTTTTTGTTACATCCTTTGTTTTTGTTTTATGTTGATTTTTACATGCAGAAATCCACATTATACAGTCCTGTGCTGTCCTTAATATATTTTTTGTAAACCCTTTATTGTCAATAAAGAAAACATTTTTTATTGTTGTTGTTATAAATGAGCACCAATGGTTGTTATAATAGTACTTGTACAATTAATTTACCAGCCTTTCATTAGTTTGTAATGCTGAACTCAAATTCAAGTATTAGCCTAGAGACGGGAATTGTTAGAGAACAAGATACTCAGAAGTGGTTCCTCATTGATTTTGTTTTCTTTCTTTCTTTTTCTTTCTAGGTTCGTTGGAGAATTTGGATTCGAAGTTGTTAAAACAGAAGCTTTCGATGATGTTGGCTTAAACTGAACTTACGGAGGGTGGGGCAAAAACACTCTAACTTTCAAAGGACATGGACCAGTCAGAGGCACCATATTTTCTTAGCAAATAAAACAAATAATTTATACAATGATGGAAATATGAAAAAGAAAGATTAAAAACAAAATTAAGTAATGAGAAAAGGGGCAAGGGTAGCTAGCTTACGTTTTAGAATACGGACATGTTTGGAGAAATAGCACCGCCATCACCCTCGGTAATGCCGCGAGCGTGTTGGATTGCCTTAAAAATTTCCGTTGACCCTTGTGCTATGATGTGTGACTGATTGTCGCACTTGGTGGTGAATCGATGGTTGTTTTTTTTTTTTTTTTTTCTTTCTCTCGCTTTGATATATTTTGGTGGATTATATTTGTGAGGTCCCTGGCAATAGTTAATTGTATTAATTGTGTGTTTATAGTTTCATTCTGAAAGAATTATGAACAATGGCAGTGCCCCAGCAGGGCCTGTCGGCTGGAACACGTAGTAGAGAACAAAAAAATAAATAATTGTGTAATAATAAAAAAACTAAAATTGTCCACTCACCTTTCTTGTAGATCTTGATAATCGACCCTTAGTATATTACGGGTATTATTTTATCGACTCGAGAGTGATGAAAGACAGTCAGCCCCAGTGGAAAAGTATTTAGTCTGGCGTTTACATTAACCTTAATATAAAACTGGTACTTATTTCACACACCCCGTTGTGAAGAAAAGCAAAAGCAACTCCACATTAGATTTAACCATAAAAATATTACTATTACTTATAAATTTTTTTCCAAATTGATTTTGTTCGAGGTTAATTTAATTTTACAGCATAAGAGAAATAAATATTACAAATTCGTTTAAATATATAGATAGATCGATAGATATATAAATCGATGATTATCCTATTCTTCAAATTTAACAAAGTTAAGAACCCCTCAAAAACGTTTGTCTATTTCAAAATCAATTCAAACAAAAATGAATGCAAGTTAAAAAAAGAAAACCATGTAGTGACTTCCTAACACAATACACAAGAATCGTTACTACGATAGTTTTATTTACATTTGGTTGTTGTGGCAACGTCTCTACCGTGTAATATCGTCGTGCAGACTTTAAAGGAAGTGACGTCAGAGCAATGTAAGTTACGATGGTAGTGGTGGAGTTGGTGGTTTGTCGTACTTGCCCTCCTCCTTCTCCTTCCACCTTCGTGGCTCTTCCGTCCAGATGCCAGGTCACGTGACAAACAGATTTCAAGATGGCGCTGAGTAGGCTGCAGTGTCGTAACTGTCGCGCTAGCAGCAGTATGAAGTTTTATAGTAATAATAATAATAACAACAACAACAACAGCAACTACTGTCAACCGATGACCGGTTGTCTTTCTCGTGTATTACCGCTTTTATTATTGTTGTTATTCTAGTTGCTTTAAAGAAATACAAAACCAACCAAACAAACAAACGGAAAGTCAATATATTTACTATTTTTACCCTTGTTTGAATGTGTAATTATTATCAACCATGGGGAAGTGGAGTCCTACAAATGCCAACGAAAGATTTGGAGTCGGTAAGTGTATATGATATATATATATATATAACTAGGTATATACATAAATATATGAATACTTGAGTAGTTTCCCAGCACGTTCATCATTAAAAACTCTTTTTATAATCATCGGAGGTGAATTCAAATTCCATTACAGTCAATATTTCATATTCTAGTTCCGATAAATTAATACCGATTTATAAACACTTAGATTGGTATCTGACCTGAAGAACTTAAAAAACTATGCCAACACTGATAAACACGCTTCAATGAACAAACAATCTATGCAACAGTCAGTATGTTTTCAGTGAAAAGCATGCCTCTATAATCTATATTGTTACTGATTATTGTCATTAAACATTTTATCAAGTTTGAATCTGTCACTGTGGTGTTGTGGAAAGTTCTGCTAGACTCACTCAGCTCTTGTAATATATATATATATATATATATATATATATATATATATATATATATATATATATATATATCTTGTTTAATATAGAAATGGCTTCTACAGAACTAGAACTGTTTCATTGAAAAGAATGAATCTACTAATGTATTGAGTACCGGGTTCAATCGGGGGTAATTGTGGTTACCCCCGATTGAACCCGGGACTCACACACACACACACACATATATATATATATATAGAGAGAGAGAGAGATTACTCCAATAAATAGTATTAATTAAACAAGTTTTCAAATAGTAAATTCGAAAATCTTGGATTTAATACCCCACCCTCTCTCTCTTTTCCGCATGCTTTAAATTACGCTTGTCATTTCTTTCAGCAAGTAATTTTTATGTATGGATAATATTTCATTTAAAAATCGTCATTTTTATGAAGTATTAGTAAAATCAACAACAACAGCAATGATAATAATTCTTTCTTTATTGACCACAAGGGCCTACAATAATAATGGACTGTGATTGAACTGTATGACTGTTATATATATATATATATATATATATATATATATATATATATATATATATATATATATCCGTATGTGGTTGACGGCTGAGAGAAAAGAATACTCAATACCAAAATTCATTTTTATTAAGACAAAATAGTGAGTCTTGTTATTCTGGAGTTTCGCATGTTTATCACAGGATCATCAGACTGATAAACAGGCGAAACTCTAGAGAAACGAGACTCATTTTTTAGCCTTAATAAAAATGTATATATGTATATATATATATATATATATTGCTTTCTATTGATCAGTTAAATTGAAAACAAAGTATTTGCTTTCAATTAAACTAAAGAATGTCAGAATAGGTTATCCTTTTGGTTGTCACCTTTTATATGTAATGTCTTCGTGTTTCGACACTCACAAATATATCTATATCTAATGGATCTCTCCGAGATCTAGATGCAGTTAGACAGGGTAGGGAAGAAATTCTGTCGTTGTCAGGAATGTAGTTAAAACTAATGCAAATACGCTGTCTTCGGTGAAGCAACATTAAGTCATGTTAAAGACTAGTTATTTTATTTCACATCATCATAGTGAATATCTTGGACCTTCATTTTTGCTTCATCTCTCTTGTCATTTCTTATTCTCATTTAAGTAATTCTTTGCTGTATTTACATTACTTTCTTTCTCTCTCTCTCTTATATATATATATATATTAGTTTTGCGAAAAGTTCTAACTCATAAAAAGTTTGTCTGTTTGATGTGAAGGTTTAGTTTTGTTCGTGTGTCCGTTATTTAATAAATGACAGTCGTTTAGGCAATTGATATTGTATGTATTTGACAGATCTTTTCGGTGAAACTTTACACACACTCAACTACTCACTGTCGTACGTATAGCTTGAATACGTCTACGCACGCACGCATTCATAAGTGTGTGTGTATATATGTGTGTGCATAGACGTTTAGTACACACACACTTATATATATATCTTTGTGTATATATTTATCTCGCTCTAGGAGTGCAATTTTCACACATTGGGCATACAAAAACACACAATGTTATGTGTATTCAGTGCGCGCTCTTTCGAGTTAAGCGTAGACGATGTTGAAAGAATGAGATGAAGATCTGCAGAAAAGAGAGAGAGAGATTCACTCTTGAGATGGGAATAACTAAGTTTGTTGTCAGTTAATATATTTACCAACATCAACATCACCACCGTCTTCGTCAACAATGACGACGTCTTATCCATCACCTTAACATTTCAGCCGATGAGGGAACCTCTCTGTGCTACATCGCTCGGTAATGCTAGATTTAGTAGACTAACATCCCTCCCCCAAACTAATCCCAACTATCTTAAAAGGAAAATGACATAGGATAATGTGGTCATGGAGATCATACATAGCGCCTGAAAAAAAGAAGAAGACATGACTTAAACTCTTTTGATCATTGGTCAGCTCGATCAAGGCTGGCCTGGGGTCAAATGTCTTTTCTATTAACGTTTGCCTGACTCTCTCGAGGAATCTGTAATTTTTGTTTGAGAACAAGCATGTTCTTGCCTTTTATAATTTATCGAAACTCAGATTTTATTGTCAGTAAAATAAAAAGCAATTAATAAACTGGTGTCGGCACCATAGCATATAATTCCTTTAACAAAACCTGGCTAGACATAATAATGAGGAGGAGGAGGAGGAGGATGTTTATTTTCCACCAAAACAGGAACAATATTACATTTCAATACATTAAAAAAATACAATATAAAGGTTAATGTGGCGAAAAGAATTCCTTATGATCAACTTGGAACTCTGTTCGTGTCACTGCTTCTTTGTATTGCAATTCATATGTCCCTGTCACATTTAATTAATTTCCATATTCGACACTTGGCTCAAAATTATGGGATTGGACACTGTCGATTAAATTAACTGAAGTATTCTTAGGTCCCAAGTAATAGGGGGTGAGGTGGAAAATCGGGAATTGTTTTAGCTTGAATTGAATTTTTTAAAACCAGAATTAGTCGTTTAGTTTACATATTAAGACCCCCTCCCAACCCATCCTATTTATTTTATAACGTATGGGATTTCTAGTAATGTATTTTTTTTTTGTCGTGTATGTTTTTTTTAATGAATAAAGAAAATTAATTGTCGCAGGAATGCTCCTACTTAAAATAAAATTTTGCCGGAGATAAGCAAAATTTAATAAGCAGTGCGGAAAAAATCCGAAAAATTAATGAGCGGTGGGAGTGGGGTCATTATTCGAGACCCGAGTGTACATGGCTGATACTTATTTTTCAAACTCAACGAGATTTGAACACAGATTCAAGGCAATGTTATCTATTGAATCTATTCTCACTCAACCACTCTCAAATAATAATTGTTTCTACATTTGGCACAAGGCCAGCAATTACTCAGTACATTACTGGTACAAGGCCATACTTTTGTGGGAAAGTTATATATATATTCTGTTAGGTCGAAGCTGTTAATTGACTGGTACGTTATTTTATCGATCCCGGAAGGACGAAATGCAAAGTTAACTCCGATCGATAGAATATCAATTCAGCGTATTAGTAATATTTGTTTTGTCGATCTCTAGAAGTGCCCTTTCCAAATCCCAGGCCATAGACAATAACGATCTCGACTGCATTTGACCTCAAAATTTAGTGGAACAAAATTAAATATGTCATTTCTGCAACCATAAAGTTGAAGTAACCATCTCGTTGCAAAAGACATAAACAATGTCATTTTTCTTTCCCTTATTAATCAGAGCCCCAGTGTGTATGTAAGAAATCCCTGTGAGGAATCGCCGTAGTTTACTAGTTATTTTTTTGACAGACTGTGTTCCCGATCCTATTTCAGTTTCCAGTTTAAATCGTTCCCTTCACTTACATCGTTCAAGCTGCTGCGAAGAGCCTGAACCTTACATCTCCCATTTCTCATAACTCAATAATCCTGTGGGATTATAGTTTTGTTTATTTATTATAACTGCAACACACACATGTGTGTCTTGTACAATGTGTGGATGTATAGTATTTCCGTGGAGAGGGAACATTTAAAGAACCCTACATATAAATTTCTCTACACCCTTTTTTTTTTTTTTCAACTTCAGAGGGCATTCATTCTGGGTGTGGTTTTTGGATGAGAAATAATACCAGTGTTTCTTCACTTTGAATTAGGTTTTTCTATTTTATCCATTTTCTAACTCGTTGCCTGTTTAACCATTTCACTTCCCACAAGTTACACGAATCCTCTTGGGGTGGTGGTGATGGTGGGAGGCATGAACGTCACTCAACCACAGCCAGGCTTGTTCCTATTTAACACCTTGTTCCTATTTAAGCAACAATGTTTCAAACATCTATTCGTTACATTTAAGGGACGTGCCGATTTGAGGTTGTGATGTGTATGCTTTTCTTAATAGGATTAACGAATAACATATCTATATTATATATGTATTTTCTGTCCCGAATCTGTTCCCACCAGAACTAGTTACAGAGACGTGAATTGGTTGATGACTTAGGTTCAACAGCTACTTTTTCTTTTCTTTTATAGAATGTTTAATCGATTGTGTAGATCTCAATATATTACTGGTATTTCTTTTCATTGGCTTTGTATTTAGAGTTTGAGACTCGAAATACGGAATTTGACATTGTAGTAATAAATAAAAAATAATTAGTCATTAAGTATGAGACGTTGCATAAAATGCTATAGTTGATGTCTTTGCTGTCATGGTTGTTTTCACCTTAGGTCGACACTGCTGGTGGTATATTATATACTGTATTCTTCTTTCATTCAGACTAGTAGGTTGCGTGTGTGTTGTGATTCGAAGGTATTGGCTGCTATTTGTCGCAGATCAAGTGTCTATAGTTACGTGAGATGATCCTAATACGGAATCAAAACCAGTATCACAGACTCAGTTTTTGCCTGAGGACTAACTGTTATCATACGGTCACTAATAAATATGAATTATATAATATATGACAGCTATATACTATAATGTCGTAATGCTGGTGAGAAAAAAAACTGTTTCAACTTTTACTCTCTGGTCTCGAATAGTCGCCCGTCCCTCCGCTTATTAAATTTTGCTAATCTATCTCCGGCAAAATTTTATTTTAAGTGGTAGCATTCCTGTGACAATTTATTTTCTTTATATATTAAAAAACATTACGCATGACAAAAAAAGTACATTACTAGAAATCCCATGGGTTATAAAATAAATAGGATGGGTTGGGTATCGCCGGGATCTCTATGTAAACTAAACGACTGGGTTTTAAAAAAATCAACGAAGACAACCTAGGGAAATTAGCGATTTTCCAGCCCCCACTTATTCCAACTCCCACTTTTATTTGGGACCCGAGAGTATATCATACACACTCTTTTGCATGTTCCGTGTTGAAATATTCTAGGAAACCGAATTGGTTTAAACTAATTATTTCAGAAGCAGAAAACTTTGGGGTTTCTTTTTCTTTTTTTGTATAAATATCAAAGCAACTGTGGCACAATTATAGTTGTCAACACAGACTATAATAGATAGATCCGTGTGTAATCAACTTGATCCTATCGCTACTGACCTCTTCGCCACATACACACATTGTTGGTTGTTGGTCTTCTCTTCTCCCACTTCGAAATAGTCGAATGTTTATGGTGCGAAGACACCTTCCAGTCTCTGTCAAGTGCTGTTTCGTGACATTTCCTTTCCAGTTGTTTGTAGCCCACTATTTTCTCTTGCTAAACTTTTTCAACGCACACTGCTGGTTATTTTTCATCTCTCTCTCTCTGTCTGTCCGTCGCTCTTGCTTTTCGCTCTTTCTTTCTTCCCATCTCTCCCCCTCTCTATCTCTCCACTGTCTTCTCTCTCTCGTATATTTATTTATTTATCTTATATCTTCTTACTCATACACTTACACCACTACCTACGACAACGACACACCATTCTTGATGCACTTGCTCATATCTTTAATTACAAACTTTTGTTTTTGGTCACCCACTGTTTGTTTTGTGTCTGGGTGACACAAAAAATAAAAAAGCTATTAACGATGGTGGTCATCATACAGATATGTAAATAATTACCTACATCTTTCTTTATTTTACAGACACTACACGTATATATGTGTGTATAGCAACGAAGTTTATACTAGCACACAGACAGACATATATATATATATATACTGTATATATATATATATATATGTGTGTGTGTGTGTGTATAAACTTCGTTGCTAGTCATTGCTTACATTGGAATTAGAAAACACTCCTTTCGTGTAAAGCTGTTCGGATCATTCGTGGAATAAACATTACTTGTGTGTGTCAGTTGAGAAACTTACAAAATTATGGTTTTCTAATTAACATAGTCGATCTGGTTTGCACTCCAATCGCAATATTTTCATGATTCAGTAAGTAAAAAAATAAGTAAAATAAAATGAAACGAACCTGTAGATGAGAAAATACTTAGAGAGAGGCGAATCAATAAGTTATTTATAGGAATATGACATGGTCTAATTTAACGATTTGGTCTTCGGTGGCACGAGAGTGCTGTTAGTAAATATATAAATATATATATATACACATACACACTTGTTTTTTTTAACGCGATTAGGGTTTAATAGTATTTATCAAACATGACACACATCACTACTCTTTTAAGCACTTAGTTTTGCTGGCCAGGAAATGTAGGCTCTTGAAGAAAATTATTACTTCGGTAAAAGTAGTTTTTAAAAAACTAGGTTCCTGTGACATATTTGAACCTTGAGAGAATCTAATTCTACTTTTTGACCGTTATTAGCTAGCCACTATTGTACATTTTTACTGTTTATTTGGTATTATGTATGTCAAGTTATAAGAAGCACCGAATTATATAAAGCAGTTTGCACAGAGGAAATAAAATAATTTTACTTAATGCAGCCTGACATTTTATTGTGTCTTCATGGTCTAAAACATTACACCATTATATTGAGTTAAATAGAAGTTACTAAGTGGTGATAAAAAAATAAAGAACTTCCTCCCCTCAACAATTTGAAAGCTACTGAGTAATATTGTCTAAGATTTTATATGTGTCAGCGGGTAATATAGTTGTTGTAAAAAATACTTCTTAGTGGTTAGGTTGCTCGACTTAGTGGTTAGGTTGGTCGTCAGGCCGTGAGTTCGGTTCCCAGACTGTGCGGCAAGTCAGCTTGACAAGTCAGCTTGACAAAAATGTGGTGATAATTCTTGTATAAATGTCCAAATTACAACTCCCTCCATTCCAGTTTATTCACTATGTATATTTGTAGTGGTTAGAATTAATTATATGCCCAGTATTTTACATATTAAGCTGTTTATTACATTTATATATTTTTATGCTCTTAGATTTAAATCTTAAAATAGCAATCTATAGAATCCAAAACGCTTCCTATATATATATAATTGTTTCTACTTTTGGCACAAGGCCAGAAAATTATCCAGTGCATTACTGGTACTTTATTTTATCGACTCCATAAGGATGAAAGGCAAAGTTAACCTCGGCGGGATTTGAACTCAGAATGGCAAGGGCCGTAACTCTATACGTCAAAGCATGGCGTCCAACCCTCTACCGATACTGCCATCCATTCCTATATATATATATAATTGTTTCTTATATGGGCACAAGGCCAGCAGTTTTGGGGAGGGGGAAGTCGATTAAATCGACCCCAGTGCGTGACTGGTACTTTATTTTATCGACCCCGTAAGGATGAAAGGCAAAGTTAACCTCGACGGGATTTGAACTCAGATCATAAAGGACCGTAACTCTATGCTGCAAAGCATGACGTCCGGCCCGCTACCGAAACTGCCAATCCACCGCCCTTTTCCTATATATATATATATATATATAATGAGAGAGAGAGAGAGATGTAAAATCCTAACCATGACGCCAAGTGGTATCAGCTTGAGTGACAAGGCTTGCTGAACACTCAAGACGTAAATGCCTGGTCCACAGTTTGGATTTTTCATATCTCTATATCCACTCTACATCTCCACATGCATTGAGTACTTCCATGATTAGTGGTTTCGTTGGTCTCAGCACCACAGACTCTCTCTCTCTCTCTCTCTATATATATATATATATATCATCATCATGATTGTTTTTACATCTGTTTTTCTACATGTGCATGCATATATATATATATATATATATATATATATATATATATATATATATATATATATATATATGTGTGTGTGTGTGTGTGTATCAGACAAGCTAAGGGAAATTTTATTGCTGGCAGGAACACAATCAATACTAGAAAAAAATATATATGAAATTTATCACTTAGATTTAAATGAAAGTTCAGGGTAAATGAAATCAAGTGACCATGAAATGACTGGCATAAGATCAAGTGACCATGAAATGACTGGCATAAAATCTAGTGACTATGAAAAGAATAGCATGAAATTGGCTGGTAACTCAATGCAATTTTATGATATTCCTAGCTACTGCAGTGCAAAAAGAGCAGCTATTAAATTGTAGATGTAAGATTAAAAAATAAATGCATGACTACTCTATTGAAGAGGAGTGAGTTCAAATTGAATGATTAGGCATAATTACATCTTCAAGAAGATGTCTGATATTCATTCACTTTCGGTGAACATAGCCTTGGCCAGGGGGGTGTTGGTATCATCAGACAGTGTCCAATGTTTATTGGGTGTTTTAACCTTCAACCGTTACACCCTCTTGCTGGTGGGTCAGCAGTGGTGGCCAAATTATTACCCATCTTTGCCTCTGGGCTTCCAACTTATCTCCTCCCTTGAACTTCTTCCTGTCATTCCAAATAAATAAATTATTCTCAACATTATAAGCAGGAATTTGAGACAAAAAATATCTACAGACCTACCAATAGTACTGAGAACTATATATCATTTACTGAGTAACAACAATCTTAATTACATTACAAATGTTTTGCCTTTGCATCTTCTCATATCCAGTGCTATAAATTATTTCTGTTATTTTAACTATTTTGTTACCATATTTCTAATGAAATTCCAATGTGTTTCAATTACTTTTGGAAATAATAGAAAATTTGGAGGAATTTAGTAAAATAACACTTTTGTTATTAGGTTGGTTATTTTTGGAACATAACTTAACAAAAGGTTCTTAGATAAAATAATGGTTTCTGATGTAGGCACAAAGCCAGCAATTTGGAGGCAGAGGAAAATCAATTAAATCAAACTCAGTGCTTGATTGGTACTTTATATTATCGACCCCATAAGGATGAAAGGCAAAGCTAACCTCAGCGGGATGGGGTTTGAACTCAGAACGTAAAGTGCCGTAACTCTATGCCACGAAGCATGGTTTTCAACATTCTACTGATACTGTCAATCCACTGTTCTTAGATAAAATAATGTTGGAAGGTTTTAATATAAGTATGAAAACATTAAAATGGACGGTTTTGTGCCATAGGACCAGGGGCGCTTTCAGGTAAATTGGTATGAAAAGTGTCAACTATTTTGTTGAACTATCTGTCACCCAATAAGCAATAGCTTTGTAATTTTAGTCCTATCAGGGAACATTTTTTGTGGCTTGATCAAAGGAAGAAAGGCAGCATCATTACCCTTTGCAGGCCCTTTGACTGAGACGAAGGAAGGGAACTATCTGAAAGCCTGAGACATGGTCTAAATACTTTCATCAGAGTGAACTCTACTAAAGGCACTCAAGGACCAAATATTTGTTGTGTCAAACCAGGTAACTGTTCCACCCAGTTAATTTTTCTGACTCATATTGGTAAATATAATCATCATCAGTTAACATCTGTATTCCTTACAAGCAAAGTTTAGGTGGATTGTTACAGACCAAGTCAGTACTTAATCAATGCTATGGACCATGTATGTCTCTTTGTAAAAAAAATGTTTGTCTTGCCATGTTGAGAGACTTTAGACTGTAAATGTTTTCTCTTTTGTAAAGGGAAAGATCAAAAGTATAATTAATTTTATAACAAAAAAAAGTTATTTTACATTTTTATTTTGCTTATAACGAAAAACCATTAAAATAATTAAAAAAACAAGCTGTGCCGAGAGCAGTGTATGATCATAGCTTTATTTTTAAATTGCCCTGGTTTGCAAGATGTATAGACATTCCTAATTCAATGTGCTTTCCAGAAAAGGTTTGCTGACCACCGATTTAAAACATTGTCATTTTTGGTTTATTGTTTTATCATTACCTTTCTCAGAGATTCGGATATCAATGGCATGAAGGTATCTTTCGGTTGTGACCTAGTATAAAAACTTGCACCTGAAGCCTAGTGGTGATATTTAAAACAAGGTAACAGATTAACCCTTCAGCATTTACATTACTCTATATATACTAGTGTATTTTTGTGGTAAAGGCTTTATCTCACATAATATCAAATCTATGAGATTTTGAGAACACTACCTTAACATCAGTATGAGTGGCCGACTAATGACTAGTTTGAACAGAAAGAGGTAAGGGATTTCTGGCCGGATATGGCCAGTTTAAATGCTAAAGGGCTAAGTCTGTTGCTTAAAAAAAAGAAACAGAAAACAGGTATCTTTAACTAATTTCACTCAGTAGGATTTGCTCAACGTCCTATGTAGTGGGATTGAACTCCAAATCACTACTATAGTTGTGAAGTGAATGTCTGCACCCATACACATATGTATTTATTTCCCAAATACATACACATACATACAGATCTCTCTCTAGGTTTAATCAATACATATAAATTATATATCAATAATGTATCTCAGTAAAAAGCTCAATAAACTTGTTCAGAGCATCTATATATATTGTTGTATTTGGGGATAGTCATGTTGCCAATAGAAACACATGTACCATATGATTTTCACTTTAACTTTGTTCATTTGTCAAAGTTCTTTCGTCACTCATTCTATAACCTCCTCAATGACTATCTGTTTAGTGCCTATTCTTTTTCCTGGTCTTAAACTTCTACTCCATCTTATCTTTGTCTGTTTTGTGGTGTCTGTGCATGTGTTTGCACCTGCATCTCTGTATGTGTTTTTGTGTTTGTCATGTCTATGTATGTGTGGGTTTGAATCGTTGGCTGTTTGTATTTTCTTTATATATATATATAAATATATATATATATATATATATATATATATATAATATATATATATATATATATATATATAATATATATATATATATATATATATATATATATATATATATATATATATATATATATATATATATTTGTTGCTGTGGTAAGGCTGCTGGACCGTCGGGGATAGTTGCTGAGATGCTGAAGACATCAGGGGGACGTAGGCACTAAACTGGTTGCACGCATCATCAATCAGGCTATATATGGCGGTGTCATACCCAAAGACTGATACAGCAGTATTCTCATAAATTGCTACAAAGGTAAAGGGGATGCTCTGGAGAGGAGCAATTATGGGGGTATAAAACTGATGGATCAGGTTATGAAAGTGGCAGAAAGGATTTTAGCACAACTAATTAGAGAAAGGGTAAAACTAGATGAGATGCAGTTTGGTTTTGTGCCTGGGAAAAGTACAACAGATGCCCTCTTCTTGGTGAGACAATTACAAGAGAGGTTCTTCGAGAAAAATAAGCCACTATACTTAGCCTTTGTTGACCTAGAGAAGGCCTTTGATAGGGTACCCCAATCTGTCATCTGGTGGTCCCCAAGGAAACTAGATGTTGAGGAATGGCTTGTGAGGACAGTGCAAACTTTGTACAGAGGTGCTGTCAGTAAAGTCAGGGTAGGAATGGAGTTTAGTGAGGAATTCCAGATACAAGTAGGTGTACATCATAATTCGGTCCTCAGCCCCTCTTGTCCAAGCCATAACAGAGGAGTTTAAGACTGGCTGTCCATGAGAACTTCTCTATGCTGACGATCTGGTTCTTATAGCAGAATCAGTAGAGGAGCTAGAGAATAAATTCTGGCTATGGAAACAGCAGTTGGAAGCAAGAGGACTGAGAGTGAACCTAGCTAAGACAAAAGTGTTGATGAGTAGAAAAGTGGACAAAACTCTGATTCCGTCAGGGAAATGGCCATGATCGATATGCAGAAAAGGAACTGGCATAAATTCTATAAAATGCACACAATGCAGATCCTGGGTACAGGCAAACTAACAGGTAGGGAGAAATACGTATGCAGTAGATGTACAGGGAAATTAGACAGTAGAAGTCGCATTGATAGATACATTTTTCAAATGCAGGCGGGTGCTATAGAAGTGGTAGATAGCTTCCGGTACCTAGGAGATCAGATTAGCATGGGAGGAGGGTGTTCCGAAGCCATAGTATCTAGAATAAGGACGGGTTGGAAGAAGTTTAGGGAGCTGCTTCGTTTGCTGACGAAGAAGGGCTTCTCCCTGCGTACAAAAGGCCAGTTATATGATGCCTGTGTGAGAAGCGCGGTGCTGCATGGTAGTGAGACTTGGGCAGCAACTGCAGAGGATATGCGACGGCTGGAGAGAAATGAGGCAAGCATGCTCCGTTGGATGTGCAATGTCAATGTGCGTGAATGACCCAGCATGCATGTGTTGAGAGAGAAACTGTGTCTGAGAGGGATAGAATGTAGTGTGCGAGAGAGGAGACTGCGGTGGTATGGACATGTGATGCGTATGGAGGATGACCGATGGGTGAAGAAATGCCAGTTGAAGGAAGATGTGGTAGAGGTAGACCACGAAAAACATGGGTGGAGGTGGTGAGAACAGACCTCAGATCGCTGAAGCTCACGGTGGAGATGACGAAGGACCGTGACAAGTGGAGAGATGCTGTGCTGAATGAGACCTGTCCCACCCTTGCAAGCAAGGAAAAGCGGACGTAAAATGATGATGATGATGATATATATGTGTGTGTGTGTGAAATACAAACACACACATATCTCCTATGTTCTCTAATAATAATAGATTTTGCTAAAAGCTTAAATATTTTATTTTAATCACTTTTGTTTTCTTTTTTTATTTCTGTATTTATCATTAAATAAGTGCATACTTTGGTTAATTCTGTATATGACTTTTATATATGAATTCTTGGCCAGAGATATTTACTGTTTGATGTTCTTCCTATTACTAACTTCTAGCTAACAGAATATCTCTACTACCATAGTGTTACCTCAGTAACTTGCTGTTGTCTTTTCAACATAATCATGAAATCTAAGATTACTTCATGAAGAGGTAGAGATATTATCATTGTTATTTTATGTCCATTTTTCTATGTTTACAGAGGTTAGATGGTCTTCTCCAGCATAAGTTCCCTCCACTTGTCGTTTTTCTTTGTCATTGTCTCTGACAGGTTCAGTGTTTTGAGATCAGCTCTCACTATTTTTGCCGAGGATTTCTTCTGTTCCAATGTATTTCTAACTTCTTAAGTAATGCAACTGGCAATTAAAAGTAGTTTGTAGTTTTACTTCTCCAAGAACTAAGAAGACCTTAACTTCACCTTCCTGTGTGATTGCTTGACCTAGTAGAAGTGGCAGTCAAATCTTTCTCCAATCACTCAGAAAAACACATTTGATAATGTAGTCCTAGATACATTATGCTAAAAAAAAAACCCATAAAAACCTGGAACATCTCCAATAATAGGATTGATCAATCAAAGTCTGACATTTTAGAATTGTTTTTGTCAGGGAAGGAAGGGCAGTACTTATGACCTTTTGCAGTGTCTCCAAGACTTAGTGAAAAGAAGAAGGTATCTTCAAACTGGAGACCTAGCCCCAAAGCTGGCGGCATGGTAGACTCTACTAAAGCCACCCAAGGACCAAGTGGTGGTGTTAAACCAGGCAGTTGTTAAGTTACATACCCAAGTAAGTCACAGTGAAATATGAACAAATACTGCAAAGCATCTCATCCAAAATTCAAACAATTTAGTCAATTCACCATCGTAGACTTGGATTTCATTTTGTCCCAAAAGGATAAAATGCAGAGTTGATCATGATAGGATTTGAACTCAGAGGGCAGAGAGCCATCTATGGTCATTGAAATAACTAATACAGTTGGATCTAAATTGATTACAAATTTATTGGCCCACAATGTCTTCATCCATAAAATGTATGTATGTGTGTGTGTATCTGTACACGTTTGTCTATGTATATAAACAAACTCCATATATGCAAACTTATTGAATATATTATTTACTTTTGAATTGTTATTAGAGCAAGTAAAAGATTGCACTGAACATTTTTTAAATTGCACTTTTCAAACACAAATCGAATGCGCCTGTGCTAACTACTTGGAAGCAGACTGATGGATGGACGCGAAACCGATTTTATTATTAAAGATATGATAGCTTTTCATGTTCAAATGTCCAACAAAGCTTTTGTTCGTCATCATCATTTCATTTTACGTCCGCTTTTTCCCTGCTTGCAAGGGTGGGACAGGAACTGATTCTGGCTTGATTTCTACAGCTGGATGCTCTTCCTAACACCAACCTCATTTACAGTGAGTGCTGGGTGCTTTTTTGCCGTGGCACCTCCACGACCACTTTGCAGTGGAATGATATGGACCCCAGTCCCTATCATCTCATTTCTACAGCTGAGTAAACTGGAGCAATGTGAAATAAAGTGTCTTGCTCAAGGAAACAACACATCACCCGGTCTGAGAATTGAACTCACAACCTTTCGATTGCAAGGGCAATGTCCTAACCACTAAGCCATGTGCCTCATAGACGTATTAATAATAAAATAATGACCATATTTCATTCCCCCCCCCCCCCACACACACACACACAAACCTTGTGCCAACTTAAAAGGAATCAATATTGAATGTAATATTTTTGAATATCAGTATGCTTTAAGAAAAAAATATTTTATCTATAATCTTTAACTTAGCTGGGTTATCTATTTGTTTTGTTTGTGTAAGAACTGCTATGTAAATGTCAGAGAACAATATGGTACTCTCAGTAAACATTGGGGTCACAGCATATGATATATATGTGTGTGTGTGTATATATATATATATATATATATATATACACACGCATGTGTGTGTGTTGCCACAACCAGCATGAAGTAAACTGAGTAGCTAAGGTATTGGAGCATTTATTAGTGTATATTCCTTTCAATTCCACTGCAAGTATTTCATTGTGCTTTGAGATGACGACACTTCATTCATCATACTGTTAAGAATAGCTCTAGCATTCCCTTCCAAGAGAAAATTTAAATCTTATGTTTAATGCCAGAGAATCCAATGCACATGTTACCATTGACCACCTGACATGGAAAGGAATGATTAGAAGGAATGGCGACCCTCATCTAAATACAAATGAAGAGACCTTACTCGACTTCTGTTCTAACAATGGACTCTTTATTGTGAACACTTTCTTCCAGCTCAGAAACATCCATAAATATACATGGTATAAGGGGAATCAGGGACAGAGATCAATAATGATGTTTAATGCCATGAAACTAGAACAAAGCATTACTATACTTATGTTGTTTATATTACTACTATTAATGTCAATAGTGGATTCAATATCTTCATTGTAAAATCTTAAAATTGCTTATTTGCAAGTTGTTTTTGTGCCGGGAAATATGGTACATTTGTAACCTCCATGATCACAAAATATGATTATATCTCTTTTATGTAGTCAGTAGTTTGAGACTGGTAAAATAATACACATTGTCTTTGAACATAGTACAGTATTGATTTGTAATATTGGTACAAGGCCACATATTTATAGAAAAGGAGTATAGTCAGTCGAACCACCCCAGTACATAGCAGGTATTTATGTTATTAAACCTTGATATATGATAAAACAAAGTTGACTTTATCCCTATTTGTGTGCCCTATATATGAGGGGTTGCTGAAATGTTCCTGGATTTAAGGATAGAGCTGTTACTTTTATAGGGGAGGTTGGACCGCTGCAATAAGTGACTCTAAGAGGGCAATATGTTGCATAAAATCATAATTAACTGACCCCCTCCCCATATTTTCTTGTAACTGACTCCACTATATTTTCTTTTAACTCATCCTCTTGTATTTTGTTTTAACTCATCCTCCTGTATTTTATTTTAAATGATCCTCCTGTATTTTATTTTACCCTAAGCCAGAAACTTTTCAGCAGCCTCTTATAGTAATGGTGTTACTCAATATTATAAAGCAACTAGCCTTCTGCTTTGTTGTTTTGTTTTTCTTATTTTTCTACCTTCACTATTGATTTCCCATACATGTTCTGTTACCTTAAGTTCTCAGCCATATCTCTCTTCCATCTACTGCTGCAACATCAATAATATCTAAAATAAAAATGTGAAGTTCCTTTATTCAAGCTTCTTTGTGACAAATGTTTGCTGAGTAATGTTTTATCATAAAATATAGATCAATATATCTACCTAATCTTTATTGTGATGGTTTATTAAACAATAAAAAAAAAGACATGATCTACTGAATCACATTTTGCATGTCTTATCATAGGAGATTGTGCAATAATAGACTACAGTAGAGCCTTGTACACCATATTGTTGAAAATTGAACCTTGTAAATGTGGAGATCAAATTCATTGCAGTCGTTTGGCATTTTTGGCAATACGGTGCTTTGGATTGCATTGATTTATTTTGGACATAATCCATTGAAAGAGTGTATGATCAGGGAGAGGGTAGATGCCAAACTTTGTCAAAGACTTTTCTGTGGAGGATACTCATTTGGACGTCAGTCACACACTTGCTTATACTTCAATGAAAATTGATAGCGTTTTCGTGATTTCAATGCATTATCAATTAGGCACAAGGGCAGCAAATTCATGAGAAGAGCAAAGTCGACCAAGTATAAACATTAATGAAACTCAAGAAGAGCACTTTCTCAAATGGCTTAGTATCTTGCTAACAATAGGATTCATTCCAAGCTTCAGTTTATTCATGACAAGAGTTTTCCTTTTGTAGGATGTCTTAAGAGTTTTCTCTTCAATAGAAGTTTCCTGAGAAGGTTTATTAGCAGAAAGTAATTAGTGTTAATACAGCAAATAAATTATCAACTCTATAGCTATTTGAAGTAGCTGTAGGGCTGTGAAATAAATATTGATAGATCTCGTTTTATAAACCTCACATCTGAGTTATAGTGTGACAAAAGGATTGTAAAATAAACATTGTTATCACATGACCACTGCATTAAACACTTAACACTAAGCCCTTGTAATGACTAAAAACCACGGAGAATAAACTGAGGGTTTGTAGGTCTAGCTTGATAATTCCTGCTTAATCATTTCTTTTACTCCTTCTTTTATATTCAGTGGGGATTAATTTTTAATGTACTGTAGTGTGTGTGTATATATATATATACACACATGCACACATATACAAATACGCATCTTACTACAGTATATTAAAAATATATATTTATGTGAGTGTGTGTGTATAAACAGAAAGCAACTTTGTTTTCAGACATGTTATATTAAAGACACACACATAAAAATACAAAACGTCTTAATGATCTGTGTGTGTGTATATATGAATGAATGTATATGTTAAAACTGATATTTCATAGCACACTCAGAATAAGCATACCACAATTATGTTATTTTACATAGTTCTGTTAGAAAAGAGGAAATGTTTGATATAAAAAATTGCACGTGAGCATGGCACTTGTGACAAGGAAGTAGGTTACTGAATCATGATTCTTTTTGACAAAACACTATGCCAATGTTTATTATACATCCTTTTTGAAGCTGCAATAACTATTCTGGAATATTTATTTCTACTTTTGGCACAAAGCCAGCAATTTGAAAGGAAGGAGGGTAAGTCAATTAAATGAACCTCAGTGTGTTACTTGTATTTTATTTTATCGACCCTGTAAGGATGAAAGGCAAAGCTATAACCTCTGCAGAATTCAAACTCAGAATGCAAAGGGCCTAACTATATGCTGCAAAGCATTTTGTCTGATGCTCTAACGACTCTGCCAATTACAACCTTTGTGGAATTGCTGTGAAAAACAGTATGTTATTATTGCTTTTGATTACCTATATCTCAGTCAACTTTGTTTGAGCAAACCTTGACCTATATCATAGAAGGCAGGGAATTAAAATAGGGAACTTGTTCATGGAAATATTGGTCTAATGTTTAAGAAGCGCAACAATACGATATGGCAGATTTCATGGACTCAAAACTATATAGAGAAAAATATCACTAAAATTCAACAAAGCCTTTGGTATTTTGTGTTGGCAAGGGTCTGTATAGTAAAAGCCCAAAATGTATGTAATGTATTTCTTCTCATCCCAGCTCACTAACATGCCTCATTTTGTACCATAAGTACAGTATAAAACTAATGTACTGTGTACAGAATAGCTGAGTATATAGGGTATTGGACTAGCATGGGGTTGTTGCAATTAAAGTTCAAATCTGTTGTATGCATATTGTTTTGTATATAGGCTGTGCAATATTCTTAATTCTGTATACATTAGGAAACATGGGGAAAGAGACTGATATCCTATACAGAGAAATATTTATCTACTAAGTATAGTGAAATCAGAGATAAGTACTCACCTTTAACAGCCCCTTATGGCTTGCTTTAAACAATCATTATTCTTATCACTGACTACAACTTGCGCTTGTGACAAGTCCAATCACAGATGTGCCACATATTTCATTCCATTCTAGGTGTCCTAAATTCATCACCTACTATTCCATCTTCAGTGTCTTCTTCATAGTTTTGAAAGAACACCTACAGATCATCCTCTCATGGTCAGTCCCCCAATTATAACTTGGTTAGAGGGCAACTATGTGTGTATCACAGGTGCTGAACAATCTTCAGCCATCTTCCTGTAATCAAGTATGAAACTGTCACCCCATGCTAAGTTCTTGACCAAATTGGTTGGTGATAGGAAGGGTGCCCAGCTGTAGAAATCTTGCCAAATAAAGGGTTGGGAGGAAATCCCTCAGTGGCTGCTACATTTCGATAGTCTAGATGGCTTTCAATGTCAACTGGATCTAACTTTATGGTGACTGCCCACTGAAGACCAATAGGCTTTAGTGACACTTTTTCTATCCTCAAAATTATGATATACAATGTCATACAATATATTTATATATATCATTGTGTCCTCACTAGAGTCTGGTATCATCATCATTTAGCATCCATCTTCCACGCTGACATGGGTTGGATGGTAATAATACTGTATATTCAATATGAAATCTCTTAATAACATTGATTAATTTTGACTGACAGCATATAAAAAACACTACTGCAGAATATAAAATAGTATCTAAATATTTTCTAAATCCTCAACTGACATTTTGAAGCTGGGGTTAGCTCCAGATATGACACCAGTCTATCTTTCACAGATACTGTATTATTTGCCTCTGTTGAACCTTTTCTTTTAAGAGGAGAATGAAGGAGAGTTAATTCTATCTCTTTTCATATCAATTTTGATACTTTTCAAGGTTCCATTATCTCCTTGTTTTTCTGTAGAGAGTGTTACTACATCTTTATTTTGAAGTGTGATCATATTGTGTTTATATATGCATGTTTCTATGGATGTTAGAGAGAGAGAGGGAGAGAGCTTTCTGGGTTCACAAATTTTGGGCTTGCTTTTTTTCTTTTCTTTTACTAAAATCACAACACCAATACAATAATGAATGAGTGTTTATATGCAAATTGAGATGGTATTGCAATAAGTGAGTTTAGTCTTGTAATTGTTATTTTCTATTTGTCTAATAAGTTGGGTGACATTCAGTGTGTAAGATCAGGTTGAAATGTCGTCTGGTGCTATGTTTAGTGTATCAGGAAGCTGATAGTTAATAATGTTCTACTCATTTATTGGGTGTGACTGAGAAAATAATCTGTGATATATATATATATATATATATGCATGTGTATACACACAGGGTGTCCCCAAATATTGTATACACATTTCAACAGCATTCTAATAAATATTGTCTGTACAGGTAATCAAAGTGTATGTACATTTTTTGATAGGACACCCTCTGTCTGTGTCTGTGTGTGTGTGTGTGTACTTTTTGTGTGTGTTTTGCATGGAGCATATAAAACAAAATGAAAAAGAACGGAGCAATAATAGTCACTGAGAAAGTCACAGATTGTGTGGCAAAAGGGTTTTAACAATTAAACAAACATCTGGTTACTAAACTAACCAATTACTGCATAGTGTGTAATTGGTATACACACACACATATATATTTATAAAATCAGTTACAGCATTGGCATTATGCAGATACTCTGCCATCTATGTGTGTGTGTATATATATATATTAGAATGTCTTATGGTATTCATTCTGGCAATCATCACACTGAGTTCAAATCCCATTGATGTCAAATAAAATATGAGCTAGTTCAGTTCTGCATATATGTATATTAACCCTTTAACATTACTCTATATATACTATTGTATTTTTGTGGTAAAGGCTTTATGTTACATAATTATCTTACATAACATTGAATCCATGAGATTTTGATATTATTTATTTTGAGCACATTACCTTAACATCAGTATGAGCGGTCGGTTAGAGCCAGTTTCAATAGGTGAGAGAATCCTTCACCCATACTTCATTCAGTTAACCCTTTAGCATTTAAACCAGCTGTATCCGGCCAGAATTCTCTCACCTCTTTCTGTACAAACTGGCTGTAACCAGCCGCTCATACTGATGTTAAGGTATTGTGTTCAAAATAAATATCAAAATCTCAAAGATTTGATATTATGCGAAGTAAAATCTTTACTGCGAAAATACAATACTATATATAGAGTAATGTAAATGCTAAAGGGTTAACCTTTTCATAACCATATTTCTAATAAAAATCACTTTGAAAATAATCAAGAATTTGGTGCATAACTTTAATACGGGTTCTTACATAAATTATGATGAAAGGATTTTAGAAAAGGTGTTAGGTAGGGCATCCAACTGTAGAAACCAAGCCAGAAACAGTTTTGTATGATCAAAGCTAGTCACCTGATTTGACTTGCCTCAAACGAGACAACCCGTCTAACCCATGCTAGTGGGGAAAATGGACATTAAACGGTGATGATGATGATAAACTCTTTCGAATAATCAGCTTAGTATCACAGAACTAGAGGCAGTTTCAGGCGAATTGATAACAAAAGGGTTAAAGTTGATTTCTTACCAAAACTCAAGTCAGTCATTATGAGAACAGAGAAAACAGTTCATTTATCACCCCTAGAGTATTGCTGCTACTTATTTTATACAACCTTCAAGGTAGGAACTTAGAATTATAAGGCCCCACACTAAATACTATAAAATCTCCAATATAGTACTGCTTTTACAGTTAAATACCAAACTAAGAGCATATAATATAATTTAGTTTGGCAGCTACATATATTTTCATTTTGGATTGAGGCAAATAAAAACAAAGATTATTGCCTTATTAACCTATATTCAAACTAATTTATGTCTATTTGACCCTATTTCTATTTTTTTTTTCACTCTAGCATTTTATAAATATATATTGCTTCTCACATTATCTGTAATCTCCCTTCCTCCTCCCATTTTCTCTCTCCCCCTCTCTCTCTTTCATTTTAACCTTTTTCTTAAATATTATACTGAATACCTATTTATTATACTTTCAATCTTATAGACATTTTATCTGACTATTATCTATCATCATCATGGTCCCTTAACCCTTTTCGGGGTCATTGGGATGCTGCACCAACTGCCTCCATCTCTGGTGGTCCTGAGCAAGTGCTTGGCTTGTGGTAAAGTTCTTTCTCGCCCACTCAGCTATGTTGTCTGTCCACCGCTTCCTCTGTCTGCCCCGTCCTCTCTTTCCTCACACTGTTCCTTGGAGAATTGTCTTAGAGTCCATCCGATCTTGTTACATGCCCATACCACTTCAGCTTCCTCCTCTTCATTGTGATCAGCAGATCTTCATAGTGGCTCACGAGCTGGTGCTGGGTGATTCTATATCTATATCTCTGTGTAAAAAAAAAGAATAAAAATGTGTATTTTAATCTGAGTATCACCATCATCATCATCATTAGATTATTCCATCTTCCCTTTTAATTTACAGATCGAGTTAGTACAGATGTGGCGATACTGACCTTATAGATGGGCTGGGGGCCCAACATCTTGCTAACAAACATTTCCGCACTCTACCAAGTGCATTTCATCATGGCACCAGCAAAAGGTCTTTGTCATGAATGATAATATAGCCAATTAAATTGGTTTAGGGAAGGATTTGTCTCTTATTCACTTAACATTTTGGAAACTAGTTAAGCATGGTTAATCCTTTTAACTCCTATGTCTACAAAAGCATTTACCGATAACGCTTGTGTTCCTTGTTTTTATTAATCAAATAGAGATGGAAGGCAAAGTTAACTGCAGCAATTGGTTATGAAGTCTGCAACTATTTCTTGCAACTAGTTTCTTATCCAGGTTGACAATATTTCACCTTTGTCATTAGTTCTATGAGAAAGGAATTCATATTTTTATTGTTGATAATTCTGAAATATTCATGGTAGATTATATCAAAATATTTTGGTTTGATTTTAATGAAACAAAAGTGTAGTTAAGTTTTGAAAATGTTACTTGATCAATATCTAACCACCCATCACCACCACTTCTATATAGTCTTTTATATTATCTACTTCTTCTTTGCCCACTTATTCTTGAGAGAGTCTTGGGAGCAGAGACCCCAAACACTCCTTCCAGCGGGTCCTGTCAGAAACAGCTGTCTCCAACTGATCTGGCTGGATGCCCGAGCAAAACCAGCCAAGCTAATGGATGTTTTCCAACCATCTTGCTTGGGGTCTACCCCAGGCTGGTTTTGTCCATAAAATCTGTCCAGCGATTCTTTCCTGAGACATTCTAACCTACATGCCCATAGTATCGGAGCTGTGATTTCTCAATTCGGAGAAGTAGTGCCTGTACCTGGTGTGACTCTCTGATCTCCAAGCTTCATGCTCTATCGAGTATCGTTACTCCAAAGACCCTTCAGAGGAACCCCTTTTCGGTTGCTTGTATTTGCAATCATGTTCTCATGGTCTTTACCCAAGATTCATAACCATAGGTAAGGGTTGACATGAATAATGAATTGAAGATAGTGAGTTTGGCTTGCACACCTACCTCCCTTCTTCTGATTACTGAATGCTGAAGCATTACTGCACAAGCTCTTGCAATTATTCCATATTATCAAAATACCAAAATAATTGCAGGATTATTTCAGTAATTCTATGGAGCTATTAGGGTTGTTTTAATGACTTCAGAGGCTAAGTTTTTTTTTTAAAGTTTTTTTTCTACAGTAATGAAATTACAATCACTTGTGGAATAATTAATTCCCCCGGGTAATATTTGTTACTATAAATTAAAAGATGAAGGTGCCCTAGTTAAGGGTTCATAGATTTCAGTAATGTTTGTTACAAAGAAGATAAAAATATAATAAAATTAACGCCTACTAGAGAAATTTATGAATAGTTTCTAATGATAGAAAAACATGAATAGAAATAGAATTAATAAAAATGAATAAATAGATGTGTATTGTATGAAAATAGAATTTGAAGATATTAGAAGAGGTAATTTTGACAGGTAAAATAATTTTTGCTATAGGCACAAGGCCAGCAATTTTGGGAGAGGAGGGGGGGGGGGTCAATTAAATCGACCCCAGTGCATTACTGGTGCTTTATTTTATTGACCCCCATAAGGATGAAAGGCAAAGCTAACCTCGGCGGGATTTGAACTTAGAATGTAAAAGCCATAGCTCTATGCCGCAAAGCATAGTGTCTGACACTACTGTTACTAAAGGTTTCTAATTAGAAATATATTTTTCTTTTTAAATGATAATATATAGGTGGTGTATTACAGTTGGTTTTGCCTGTAGTCTGTCCCATAGTATCGGGCATGTATTTAATTAAAAGTAGTTAAGAAAGAGTCAAAGCAGTATAAAAGTTTGTGTTGTAAACAACTGATGTATGTGTTTAACTTATACTGTGCTTAAAAGTAATTAAGAAAACACTTTAGGAAACCTTATGTCAACTATATTTGACAAATAGAAGTTATACAATTGTGTGTACCAACTGATGTACAGTTGTTGTTATTTTTCAGTAACTTTTGTTGCTTAACATCAGGTCATCTCTGATTGAGGAGACCTAGAAACCAAAGTCATAACCATAACATTTTCTTTTATATTTGTTCAGATATGCATCTAGGAGCTCAATATCTAATGTTTAAACGGTTAAAAGATTTGCTTCACAATCATTAGGTCCCAGTTTCTATTCCACTGATTGGCATTTGGGGCCAGTGTCATTTATCATAGCCTTATGTTAACTCATGCCCTTGTGATTGAAACTGAGTAAGCACAAACTGATTGTAAGCTTGTCAGGTGGACTGTAGTAGTAGTAATAGTAGTATTAGTAGTAGCAGTAGTACTGGCACTCTGTTGGTTATGACAACAAGCATTCCTGTTGATACGTTCAATGGAACAGCCTGTTCATGAAATTAATGTGCAAATGGCTGAGCATTCCACAAACATGCATACCCTTAATGTTGTTCCCAGAGAGATTCAGCATGACACAGAATGTGACAAGGCCAGCCCTTCAAATTACAGATACAACTCATTTTTGCCAGCTGAGTGGATTAGAGCAACGTGAAATAAAGTGTCTTGCTCAAGCACACAGCGTGCTACTGGGAATCGAACTCACGACCTTACGATCATGAGCTGAATATCCTAACCACTAAGTCATGTGCCTTCACAGATTGACTGTACCAGTAATTCAAAAAGCTAGCTTTGTCATCCACTGTGCCATACTGAATCTTCCTGAGAATTACCTTTGTGGAATGCTCAGCCGCTTACACATTAATCTCGTATTGATTGAACAACTGGAACACTTATTGTCGAAATTGATGGAAGCCCATTATAATTCCAACAAACATCTCCCTTCTTTTCAGGTGGTAGAATGTGATTTAACCCTTTAGTTACCAACCTGGCCAAATCCGGCTCTAGTTCTATCAAATAAAATCACCTATTTTAAAGGTTTCCAATTTAAATTAAAATCTTCCAACATAATTTTATATAAGAATCTTATATTAAGTTACTATCTTAGTAATGAAATAATTAATAATTTTAATAATTCCCTCAAAATTTTCCATTAATTAATTAAAATAGAGTGTATTTCATTATAAATGCAGTCATGAAAGGGTTAAATGAGATTTAGCTATTTTTAGTAGGTTGTTTGTTTACATGGAGAGAGAAAATGGTCTATCTAGCATGTACCAAATCTTATTTATTTTCACTAGATACAAGATTGGTAGAAGATGGTGAATGAAATCTTAGGATATTCAGGTGTTATTTAATTGAAATGAAATGGTTTCTGATTTAGGCTCAAGGCCAACAATGTTTGGGGAAGGGAAAGTCGATTAAATCGACCCCAATGTGTTACTGGAACTTTATTTTATCGACCTTGAAAGGATGAAGCAAAGCTAACATCGGCGGGATTTGAACGTAAAGGGACGTAACTCTATACTGCGAAGCATGGTGTCCGACACTCTACCAATACTTCCATTCCTCCTTATAATAAAAAAAACTGGGTTGTGTTTTCTCTACTTTCCATGTACAATGCCAGTTGTGTAAAGTTAAGTAATCTCCCTCCTCTCCCATCCCTAACACGAATGCATATTTATATGATGCACAAAAGAAAACTTCTTTTTGTTTCATTACTATTCAGTATGGTGACCCCAATTTTGTCAAGGTCATAACTGAATTATGTGCAAATCAGTGTTTGTAATACATTTGTGTTATCTTTAATGGTTGCTGAAAGATGAATGAATTCAAGTGATGCTAATTATTATGACCTCCTCATGTCTGATAACCAATACATTATACTTTAATTATTACAGTCAACCAGACATGTCATTTTTTTTCTCTCTTTTTCCACCTGTGACACATAACTGTTAATTTACTTGCTAATTATCTTCCTTACAGATATTTATTATGAATTCCTTCATTGTACTGTATAGGACACCCCCAATAGATTTTAATACTGCCTCAATTCTAAATATGGGCCATGCCTCTGTCCATTTAGATGTTGTATTGCTTCAGGTGAGCTATGATTGAATAGAGCCATTATCAAAGCTGTTCCAGTTCTGACCACCCCATATTTTTTTGTTTTTTATCTATGACTACATTGTCTAACGTGTCCCCTCTTCTCCATAACATTGTAATGTGTAATTTGAAGATTTAGCTGTTATTTCTAGCAGGTTGAGCCATCAAATGGCTGGCTGCTTCATTCATAAATCTAGTTCTGCCACATATCTGCCCCCGCTTTCCTTCAATCATTGATATCTGAAAGTGAATTCTGAAGAAAGTCATTTATCTGGTAACTAAATGTTTCCTTACAGCAGGGTTTCCCAAACTTTTTCAAATGCAGAACCCTTCAGAAACATTTCAGCCATAATATGAATATATTCCTCTACCTTTTTTCATGGAACCCCAGACACTCCTTTGCGGAACCCACTTTGGGAACCACTGCCTCACAGAAAACCATTATATCATTAATAACAGTTCCTATAACATTTTCTTTTTGTTTTTACCCAAGGTTTTCCAATTAGCTCTTATTTAGTATTTGAACTATCCTGTTACACTTACCACTCAGCTTTATACCACTTCCTGTTGTTTCCCCTTTTCAAGCTCTGTACCAAACATTACATGCAGTTCTTCATTTTGAGAAATATCACTCACTGGGACACTCACCCTTACTATAATGATACTGACCTAATTTTTCAAATTCCTGATTAATTCTACCAGTTCTCATCCAAATGGGACCTTGTTGAGTATGGGCAACATCTTGCCTCTTCAAACACAATAAGATATTTTTAAATATATTTAAAAATAAGGGTTTTCTTTTATTACATTGACATAAAGGCACAGACTAGTATTAACTTTTTTATTTTTAATTTTGAAAGAATAAATAAAGGCACCTGGAGGAATATGGTAATGTCATGAGTTAGAAGTGTATATAATCTCAATCTGAATGATTTTAGGTTTTGGTGGAGAAGTGTATATATATATATATATAAAGAAAAAAAGATGAAATCGAAAATGCAATGAGTCTTATTTAAAAAAAAATATATATATTTATTTGGTCCCTTTACCGGTTTCGCAGTTCTTCTGCTTTTCAAAAGTAGAGTTGAGATGGAGGGTCTGTGGTTTTTCTCACACACATATACATATATATATATATATAAAGAATTTATATCTAGTAACATTTATATACATACAGATGCATATCAATGCTAGCAAATATATAGGTTTTGTCTTAGTAACATTGTGGTTCAATGCATGGGGTTGCAGAACAATAATATGAGAGACGTCAGATAAGAAAATTATAAAATTATAAAAAAATTATAAAATTAACTTACTTACTAAAATATCACTTCCAACTAATTAGTTTCTGGAATGGAGTAAATATGTTTTCCGAAGAATATATAGAAAAGCATTCCGTCGTCAGGAAAGTCTATTTTCATGTAAGTTTCCAGGCATAGCGAGGACTCTGGAAACTTATTAAAAAATAATTCAGTGGAAAGGAAATAGCGAAGCGTGGACTGAAATCCTAGCCATTGAGAAAATCACTGCCTCTACGTCTGTGGCAAATTCAAAAAGAATCAATCACGTGACATCGAGGTCAATCAGTGGAAAGCGAGTTGTTAATAAGACAGCGGCCTGCCTACTACTATAGCAGCAGTCATGGCCAATATTGCTCGACAAATGAATTGGAGATAATTATAAAGAATTTATATCTAGTAACATTTATATACATACAGATGCATATCAATGCTAGCAAATTTGTCGAGCAATATTGGCCATGACTGCTGCTATAGTAGTAGGCAGGCCGCTGTCTTATTAACAACTCGCTTTCCACTGATTGACCTCGATGTCACGTGATTGATTCTTTTTGAATTTGCCACAGACGTAGAGGCAGTGATTTTCTCAATGGCTAGGATTTCAGTCCACGCTTCGCTATTTCCTTTCCACTGAATTATTTTTTAATAAGTTTCCAGAGTCCTCGCTATGCCTGGAAACTTACATGAAAATAGACTTTCCTGACGACGGAATGCTTTTCTATATATTCTTCGGAAAATATATTTACTCCATTCCAGAAACTAATTAGTTGGAAGTGATATTTTAGTAAGTAAGTTAATTTTATAATTTTTTTATAATATAGTTTATTCATTGGGATTTATCGCCAACACTGTAAAATGCTTTTGGAAATTGATTTGACTGTGTGTTAGTTTTTATTCAGTAGTCTAAGTAATAAGAAATCTATGGTGAGGAAGATAATTTTGAAAGGGTTTATAGTATTGGATAAGTAGGATTGAAGAAAATGTTTAACACTTCTGATACCTTATTTATAATGAAAGACACTGCTCATGATTTTGAAATTATTTTGAAAATATCAGGAATTTGGAGATATTTAGAAATATAACTAACTTACCTTTTTTCTTGTGAAGCTGGTGTTTGGAATATAATTTAACAAAGGTTCTTACATAAAATTGTTATGAGCAAGACATGGTCATCTGACCTGGCTTATCTCACAATGGGACAACTTGTCTAACCCATGCTAGCATGGAAAAATGGGCGTTAAAGGGTGATGTTGATAAACACTTAAAACAAACAGCTTTGTATCGTAGTACCATGGATGGGTTCATGCAGTTTGATATCAGAATGGTTAATACAGAGCAAGAGTTAGGTTAAAATAAGAGAATATCAAATGGTTTTAGGTAAGGGTGACAAAGAAAAAATATTGTGTCAGTTGACGAGTCATCATATCATGAGTAAGTTAAGGTAAATGACCTCTTGAATGTAATTTAGAGTATACATATGTTTAACCTTTTTGATACCAAGCCATACAAAACTGCTGCTTTAAAGTGTTTTTATTTATCTAAAAAAGAAAACCCTCCATTATAATTTTCTGTAAGAACTTTTATGTTCACTAACTAAAATAATTGTTTCTGATTTAGGCACAAGGCCAACGATTTTGGTGGAGAGGAAAGTTAATTAAATTGCCTCCAGTGCATTACGGTTACTTTATTTTATCGATCCGGTGAGGATGAAAGTCAAAGCTAACCATCGCAAGATTTGAACTCAGGTTGTAACTATATGCTGTGAAGCATGTTCGACGCTCTACCGATACTGCCAATCCACCACAAACTAAAATAATGAGAAAGTTAAATTACTGAATCCCTCCAAATTCTTTACTATTTTCAAAGTTATTTGAAAATCATAGGCTAATGAAAGAGTTAACTGCCAGATGGGATTCAGCAAAGGATTTTCATTTCAGCACCAGATAATTTTTTTGTTATTTGTGATTTGTCACTAAATTTTGTATCCTACTTTCAGTGATAAATATACTCTAAATATAGAATGGTATCTTCATTGATATCTATAGCAAATTCTTCAGTTTCATGTATCTGTCAAATAAAAACTGTCCTTGTTGACCTGTTTGAAATGTAAACTAGATAAATCGGACTCTTTTGACTTGCTTCAACAGCAAAAAGTTTTATTTTGAAATATATTTATCTCCAGTCGTTCATTGGTTTAACTATTTTTTACATATCAAAATGTTTTGATGATAATCTAATTTTAGCCTTATTCTTTATTTAATTTTCTTTAGTTTATATAAAACTGTTTATTTGGTTAAACATACAGAAAAAGAGAGCAATATTGGAAAGGACTATAAATGTCATAAATGAGAGGGGAAGAGGAAGAACTACGATAAAAAGAAAGGAGAAAGGGGTGACAGACTTCACACCTATGTCAGTGAAATGTTTCGGCTGTGTCACGGACAAAATGCCAAAGGCATTTTATTTATATCATAAGAAATACGTGTTTATGCATACACACACATGTACGTCTTTGATACCTAATCAATTACTCAATTCATTTATATTCAAATTTAGTTGTAAATTATTGCAGATACAACAGACCAAATTCAATTCATTCTTCCTATGCATAAACTGCTAATGTTTCATGCAGGTCTCTCTTCTCTCCTTTCCACACTACTGATGTTATCAAAAAAGGAAAGGAAAGACAAAGCTGACTGTGGCAAGATTTGAAACCCGGACTACTCAAACAAATGCAGTGAAGCAATTAATCCAATGCTGTAATGACTTAATCAATTTGCCTTATACAGGTAAAATTCTGTTTTAACGAATACCATAACAAATTTTTCAATATAACAACATTTTTTTCAATCCCCGAGGTAATAACAAACAAATGCTCAATTTATTTCACTCAATCTTGTTATAAAGAGTTTTTTGTTACAACAAATTTTTTTTTATACCCAGTGAATTTCGTTATAACAGAATTTCACTGTATATAAACCATCATTGTTTTAATGGGCCTTTCTTGCTGCTTGCAAAAATTGGTTAGGACTGTCATACAGCTTATTGCCACTTATCTTGATTGTTTGGTATTTTAAGATCTGACTTCACCACTTTCTATGTCATTCTCAGTCTCCTACAATGGGCATCTTCCACATTTAATACATAGCTCTTTAGCACTTATCATTTATCCTCCATTCACATCATATTAGCAGTCACCTCTCCTGCATACATTGACTTTTCATAGCCATCTTCTTTCCTAGCTCACATATACTCTGCTTTCCATGCAAGATAACACTACACATCCAACATGTACTTGACACATTTCTTGGTAGATCTTCTACATTTAATATCCACATTTCACTTTTATCTAATATAACACATTTTTCTATTTTCATGGAAATAGCATTTTATTATTGCTTCATATTGAGTCAGCTCTGTTTAAATAGAACTTTGGTAATAAGTATTTCAGTCTAGCACTAATTAGGTTACCTTGATAATAGAAATTACACTGAACAAATCATCTGGGAAATTTAAGAACTTCATTCAATGGGTGTTGCTAGCAGTAACTGCTTCTATGTTTCTATCACATCTGAAATCCTTATTCTGTGCCGGTTTACCAGAGATCCCATAGTTTGTAACAAAAGGGTTAAGGTTTGAAATCATGATCTTGTGATTAGTAGTTTAGTACCTTGATCTCACAGCTACTATGCTGCTAGCAAGACTAGGAAGTCAACAATATGTTTCACAGCCAACAGTTTCACTTTCATGTTCATAAAAATCTGTTTTTATCTTTTTATCTTCCAGAGATTATCAAAATAAGTACTACTGTACTGTGGGGAGTTGTTGTCACTTTTTCCAATATACAACAGTTCCTGCTTCTTTGAATTAGAATGATGTGGTCTAACCCATGCTAGTGTGGAAAATGGACGTTAAACAGTGATGATGATGATGATGATTATTATCACCCTGTCTAAGCTTACAAAATCCATCTATCTCTCCTCTCATCATCCTTTCTGTTCTGAGTTCAAACCCTGCAGAGATTAGTTTTGCTTCATCCTTATGAGGTCAATAAAATAAAGCACCAATAACACACTGGGGTCGATTTAATTGACTTTTCTCTCCTCTTCAAAATGCTGGCCTTTATTTAAGCTGGCACATTACTGCACCAGCTCCTAAAATTCTTGCACTTAACCCTTTAATGTTCAAACCGGCCAGAATTCTCTACTTCTTTCTGTTCAAACTGGCTGTAACTGGCCACTCATACTGATGTTAAGGTATTGTTCTCAAAATAAATACTTTCAAAATCTCATAGATTCGATATTATGTGAGATAATTATGCGAGGTAAAGCCTTTACCATGAAAATATAATAGTATATATAGAGTAATGTGAAGCTAAAGGGTTAATTCAGCCTCCCGTCTTCCATCACGATGATACAGAGTATTTCTTATTGCCAAATATACAATTCTGCTTGGCTTTAACTTTCCTTCTCTGTTCCTTCTCATTGTTTTAACAAATCATGTAAAGATATCTACTTGATGGGAAACTACATTTGGTGTCAACTAGCAATTAACACACGATATTCACTGTAACCAACCAATCACATTTCACAACAGCTTGAGTCAATTCTCATCATGCAGACATTGTCTTGAGTTTCTAGTAGAACACTTTCAGCTCCACCACAATGTGTTATTGATGCTTTATTTTATTGACGTAAGGATGAAGCAAAGCTAATCTCTGCAGGGTTTGAACTCAGAACAGGAAGGATGATGAGAGGAGAGACAGATGGATTTTGTAAGGTTAGACAGGGTGATCATCATCATCATCATCACTGTTTAACGTCCATTTTCCACACTAGCATGGGTTAGACCACATCATTCTAATTCAAAGAAGCAGGAACTGTTGTATATTGGAAAAAGTGACAATAACACAGATTGCTCATTTGGTTATCAGGTGTCTTCTTGATTTGGAACCTGTATCCCTATGGACTCATTATTCTGGTAAAATCTCTGCTCAACATATGTGCGTGCGCATGTGTGCTGAGGAATTTTTTATCCCAAGGTTAATCCTGATTGGGGAGGCCTGTGATCAAAGACACTCCACTGGTTACTATCTTGTCTTTGCATTTTCAGGCATAGTGTATCTAAGATAATGTCATACAATAGGACCTGTTATAAAGCAATAGAGTAGTATTTGAAGGAGACTTTACTACTATTCTTAGCAGTTCAAGCAACCATGTAAAGGCTCCGTCGTAATAGGAAAATAAAGAGTATTTGCATTTAATATAAGCTTTTACAAATATCCTGTTTGGTTTCATTGCTTACTATACCACACTGTAGATATTGTAAATTGTACAGCTAATGAAAATAATAGTTCTGTAACTCTGAAAATAAAATGATTTACCAATATTGATAGCATGTTGAAAACAAATATTCCCCAACTTTTGTACATATTCAAATACACACACACACATTTTGTCACATACTCTCACTCACTGACTCCATGTTTCACTCATCAAATACTATAAAACAGCTGGTTTCTTATCTCTGTTATATCTCTATTGCTATTTATTTAGTTTTGTAGTCAAATCAAATCTATTTAAAGACTGCCAATACTGTTATGATCAAAGAGAACCATTACACTCTGGGGAATTGGTGTTGTATTTGTTTTCAGTTTGGCCTCTATTTCATTTATTGTAGTCCATAAATACACAAGCCCATCCTAATAAATTCTGCTCATTGTTTATTCAATTCTGTTCATTACACAGTTCTTTTATTCCACAAATATTCAACAAATCTATTACATTCACATTTTATATTGCCAGTTTTCTTTTCCGTTTTCAATTTTTTTGTTTTTGTGTAAATAAATATGGAATAATATCAACAAAAAAACCTTGTCACTTTTAGCAGACACACTGTTTAGTGTTTTGTCTAGCTGTTTCAATTTTTTATAACACGGAACAACTGTTAATTATCTGTTTCTATATTTTATTAGAATCTGTATAAAATGATTGAAAATTTATTCTGGTAATAATAATGTTTTGTTTTGTTTTGTTTTGTTTTCCTCCATAAATGTTTGTTTCCTCCATGCCATGTTCATTTTGTTGTTTGTCTTCTTGTTTAGGTTAAGAGTTTGTTGACTGTACCGTTGAGAGTTTGTTGTTATTGTTGTTTTTTGTTTCTACTTTCCCTTCTAACAAATCCAATGCTACACACACTACCTCACTGGCAACTGTTGTTCAAATCTCAGCAATCCCCCCCCCCCCCCTCGTTTCAAAGAACATTCTGTTCTGGATGAGTCACAGAAAATATTTAACTTGAGTGCATCAATGTACTTTATACACCTATTGGAATGTGAATACACTCATATATGTATACATACATAGAATAATTGCATGTATACATACATTCATGCATACATATCTATGTACACAAATACATGCAAATATACAGACACATACATACTCACTCCCTGATATGCACGCACACACACACACACACACGCATACATATTTAGGATATACTCACTGATATATGCATGTGTGTACACATGCATGTAGATATGCAAACATACAGGCATACATCAAATAACACGAAAAATTAGAACTAAATTGTTAGAACTTGTGGTTTTATAGCTGGTTACTTCTTAATATTGGTTTCTTTTGGCTAAGCACAGTCGATGTCAATTTTTAAATGCCAGTAATATACTGGCACTTATTCCAATTGACTGTACCTCTCTGATGTCGAAAGTGGTTATGTGTTTAGCTTGAAGAAATCAATATTGGATTTTATTGAGAAAGTAAAACAATCTAGAATGTACTTTATGTTACCAAATATAAGTTCTCTGAAATTAATTATAATAATTGTATTTCTAGGTTTGCTAGTAAGTGTACCATTATTATGTTCTATCACTAAAGAACCCTCTCAAAATATTGTTCTCTCCTTTATTTCATGGCATACCAGCAACATACATTTTGATGTTTTTATTTTCACTCTGATTCATGCTAATATACATTATTACTAACCTGCCAGTGACTAATGACTTTTCTTATATACTAGTATTATATAAGAGTCGAAGGGCAGTGGATTGGTAGTACTAGTAGAGCATCAGACAATGTGCTTTGCAGCATAGCGTTACGGCTCTTTACGTTCTGAGATCAAATCCCCTGTGGTTAGCTTTGCTTTTCATCCTTACAGGATCGATAAAATAAAGTACCAGTAACACACACACACACTGGAGTGGATTTATTCGACTTTCCCCTCCCCTCAAAATGATTAACCTTTTGCCTAAATCAGAAACCATTATATAGGGGTGCAATAATTAAAGATAGCAATATCTCTTAAAAGCAGGCACACCTAGAAGTTTATATAACCCAATTATATACAATTCAACATCATTATTTAATGTCCATTTTCTATGCTAGCATAGGTTGGACAATTATATATCTAAATTTGAGATTTCAGTCTTTGCAATTTAAATCATCAAAATACATATTAATTAATTCTTAGTACAAGTTGTGCATATATTGATTAAAGATATAAATGAGTTGAAATTTGCCATCAAAAACCTTGTCCAGGACCCCACATCTAAACCAGCTGGCTTTGACCTTCCTAGAAAGAAATGGGTGTCCCTTAATCGAATACACACAACACATGCCAACACAGCCCATCATCTCCATCAATGGAAAATGAAAGATTGCCCAGCATGTGACTGTGGGGACCTTGACCAGACAGTGCTGCATGTTGTTTGGGATTGCCCTCTCAGATGCTTTCCTGGCAGCTTGGAGGACATCCATAATACTACAAATGACGCCTTGGCTCATCAATCTCTCTCTCCCTCTCTCTCTCGTTTTATGTAATACGTGAATTTGGTTTTGTTTCAACACCGAATCAGTATCTTACTCTCTTTTTACTCTGTGCCAAGTGGAATATAATAGTCCAATATATTGCCAGTAAACCGATACACACATTGTATATCTAAATTGCAGAAAAAATATATTTAGACACAAATTCAGTAAAATAGCTCTCTCTCTCTCAACTACTGAGGAAGTTGTTGGGGTGCCATATCGACATATGGCGTTTCTAAGGCATTTTAAAACCTGGTAGAACCCATCACCTTTCCAGGTCAGAATACAGCAAATTTTTTCCAGAGAAGGATAGCGAGAGAATGGAAGTGAGAAAGAGATATAGAGGAAGAATCAACCCCAGTACTTGACTGGTACTTTTTTTATCGACTTTGAATGGATGACCTTGATGGAATTTGAACTCTGCAAAGCATTCTAGCTGACATTCTAATGACTCTGCCAATTTCACCTTTCAGTAAAATATACTAGACATATATTCAGGTATTTAAAAAAGCCAAATGAGAAAGATTCTACATGGTGGTTTATCCTGCTAGAAATAATAGCCAAATATCCTCAAATCACACATTAGCATCTTAAAAATAAACAAAAGACACATTGGATGATCTAGACCAAAATAAATAAGATGGGTTTGACAAAGCTGAAACACCTTCAATCATAGGTCTTCTTAACCCTTTCATGATCGTATTTCTTATGAAATACATTCTATTTCAATTAATTAATGAAGAATTTTGAGGGATTTACTAAAATTATGAATTATTTCATTACTAAGATAGTTAACTTAATGTAAGGTTCTTATATAAAATTATGTTGGAAGATTTTAATTTAAATTGGAAACCTTTAAAATGGGTGTTTTATTTCATAGAACCAGGGCCAGTTTTGGTCGTGTTGGTAACTAAAGGGTTAATCAGGGTTGACTTATGCTAAACAAAGACAGCAACAGTTGCATTAATACCTTCATATAACTGATATTGTGACAAATGTTTCAAAATATATTAGTCTAACCTATGCAAAACTGAGTTTCAATCAGGGTTGACTTAAGCTAAACAAAGACAGCAACAGTTGTCCTGATACCTTCATATAAATTGACATTGTGACACATTTAAAAAAATATATTAATCTAACCTATGCAAAACACAGTTATCTTGTCATAGGTCTGCTCAATCAGGGCTGACTTTAGCTAAATAAAGACAGCAACAATTGCACTAATACCTTCATATAACTGATATTGTGACAAATGTTTCAAAATACATTAATCTAACCTACGCAAAACACAGTTATCTTGTCTCATTAGAAATAAAACAGTTATCATATCTAGAGGCAATATAAATTTGAAACATTCTTATCCTATTTCTCTGTAAACTAAGATAAAATATCTTGGAAGCAGCTTGCTGTTCAGTTATCAATTTAGTGTCACACAGATTAGCTTGCCTTGATTCCTCACTTTTTTCCTTTTTTGGCTTTTTCAACATTGCTTAAAAGATAATCTTTTCATATTGGTATCAAACATAAATGAACAAATGGGTTAGAGTGGAGTGGATTCAAGATATGAAAAGGTTTTATTATAAATCTTTGGAGTCTTTTGGATTGTACTATCTTTATTTACTGCTGAATTTCCTTTTCATTGTTCCCTGTGGGTGGAGTTTGAAACTATCACATTGTTTTACTCTGTGCTATGCAAATCAAGTTCAGAATGCAGTCCCTTGCTTTGATTGCTAATTAATTGATACAAGTATTTCATCTCTCCAAATCAAGAATGATTTACTAAAATTATAATTTCTTTAGATGGTATTTGTAACATAACAAAATATTCTTATATAAAAAGGATGTTTGAAGGTTTTAAGTAGGAACCCTTTAACCCTTTAGTTACCAACCCAGGTACTGTGAAACAAAACGCCCAATTTTAAAGGTTTCAAATTTAAATTCAAATCTTCCAACATAATTTTATATAAGGACTATACATTAAGTTACTGTCTTAGTGAAATAATAGATAATTTTAGTAAATCCCTCAAAATTCTTCATTAACTAATTTAAATATAATGTATTTCATTAGAAATATGGTCATGAAAGGATTAAAATAGGTGATTTTGTTTCATGTTAACAGAGGTAGTTTGAGGTGGGTTAGTATCAAAAAGGTTAAGGTATTTAGAGTGGTGTTTTACCATTCTCTATGCATTTTCTGTTAAGGTTAAAGTTTATTGAATCGTGTCTCGATAAAATAAGCATTAGAGAAGAGCTGGAGTCAGTTAAGTTGAATGAACACTGACACCAAAAATTGAGGTTTTGCTCCCTAAATTAGAAATGGCGGCAGATGGCAGAATTGGTAGATTGGCAGGCAAGATGCTTTAAGGTATTTAGTTATATCCCTTTATTTTCTAAGTTTATGTCCCCACCATAGTTGAAATTGTTTAATCCATCTGGGTGTAATAAAATAAATACCATTGGCAGTGCCCTAGTATGGCCTCAGCCAGTCGGCTGGAACACATAATGGAATAATAGAATAATTTCAGTACTGGAATCATTTACATCAAAATCCAAGTTTGTGTACATTTCTGTATCATCATTATCATCATCATGGCCACTTTTCCATGCTTGCATGGGTTGGACAAGTCTTCTCCAGTACAGCATTCCTCCACTTCTCTCTTTCTTTTGTCATTCTTTCATGAGGTTTAGCATCTTGAAATCTGCTTTCACCTCTTCTGTCTAAGTCTTTCTTAGGTTACCTCTAATATGTCTTTTTTCCACTCGAAACATGTGACACTTCTTCATTCTATGATCACCTTCCATTACATTACATGCCTAGACTTATTACATACATTTATTTTCTCTTGCACACATCTAATTTCAAAGTGTTTATCTAAAAACCTTCCATCATAATTTTATATAAGAACTTTTCTTCTTAATAATGAGAATTTTAGTTACATTACTAAATCCCTCCAAATTCTTGATTATTTTCAAAATTAATAGGGAAAATAAAAGGCAGTTTTTATTAGAAATATTCTACAAAAGGGTTAAAACACTGAAGAGACCTCCACTGTGATATAACCTCTCAGGAGGCCAGCTAAACCTACATAGGTGAGAGCTGTAAATATCATTTCATTTCCTCTCTGCCAATTATTCTGAAAACAAAGCTAATTCTTTCAACCATTAACACAGTCACCAATAGGGATGGTTTTTACTTTTAAATATTACAAATGTGAGAAAATTAAAACAATGAGTATAAAAGAAAAGAAAAATAAGGCAATGATAATAATAATAATTGTTTCTATTTTAGGCTCAAGGCCAGCAATTCTTTTGGGGAGAGAAAAGTCAATTAAATCAACCCAAGTGCATTACTGGTGTTTTATTTTATCGATCCCATAAGGTTGATAGGCAAAACTAATCTCGGCAGGATTTGAACTCAGAGCGTAAAGGGACGTAACTCAATGCCACAAAGTATGTCCGAATGAAAATCTAAACTATAATAAAATAAGAAGGACGGGACTGCGTACGGTTTATAATTTTTTATCCCATTAGTAAAATAAGTTGGATTACTTTGAATAAATAATGAATGAATATTACATAATTTATCTACTAAATTTCGTGGCTGTTCATTAAATATATTTTATTATTTATTTAAAATTCACTTCTTTAAAATTTTCAAATGTCAACACTTGCGGTGGCGATCGTTTAAATAAATATATTAATTTTCTGTCACTAATTTTCTCCTAATGCAGTTTATATATAATATCATTTTATTTTTAATGTATCATGGATTACGTTACTGATTACATAAGCCAGTGTAACGCAGACTCTCTTCAATTTCTGTGTATATTGTCAATTACGATTTTATTTGACGTATCATATCTTCATGTATATATACTTGCATATAATATCAATATACATACGACAAATGCTAGCAGAAAACCACCCGCGGGTGGTTTTCTGCTAGTAAGATTAAGGATGGGAAAACTAAAAATAACATTTACTAAACATCAGTTTAAAATCTTCTTGTCATATGAGAGGCAGGCAAGTCAAGATCGATTGCAACCCATACTTGTTTCTGCGTAATCTAATTTTTGCATGTTGTACGATTGAGCGATGGGACATATTGTTTAAGCAAAACATAAGCAAAGTCATACATACATACTGCATATACATACACATAAATACACACAAGACACAAAGGCAGGCCCACACACATGCTCACATATATGTATACACAGACGCATACAAAAAACACACAGAGACATAGACGCCAACACACATATACAGACACACACTCACAAACATATATGCAGGGACATAAATACATATACATAGACATACATATATATATACAGACATACACACATATGCAGACACACACATATGGACATAAATACAGACACATGCAAATACACTTACACACACAAACAAAATGTGTGCAGTCATATGTTCCAAGTAGTAGTGAACATTATTCTAATTGCCAATCTTATTGTGTCAATTCAACAAAGTACAACTTATAGTTTATGAATGTCAAATATTCATACTTCGCCAACCCTAGTCCACTGTTATCACTGTGAAATCATAACTGAGTTTTACTGATCCACAAAGATAATGAATACAGCAAGTAGACTTACCTGACTGGCTCTACAATGAACATAATTTCTATAGTAGCTAGAGAAATACTCACATTTTGTCTTCATGAACTATTTTTATCTCAATTGGAAACCACCTGTGAAAATCTGTTACAAAAGAAAAATGTATTGAGGATATTGAAAGTAAATCCGAATTTACTTACAAACTCTTGCAATCAACAACTTCAGTAAACTTTATATTTAAATAACAATGTGAGGTTGAAGGCATTCAATGTGTGTTCTCATAAATTACCTCCCCCAAAACTGCACAAATAAACGGACAGCTGCATTTACTCCATCGGATTACAGGAGTCTGTGATTTGCTAGCTTTCATTATTCCAGTTTTCTCTTTGATGTGACATCAACTAAAAAACTTCATTGACTCTGCTACATTAGCTATTTCATATTGGCTAGCTATAACACAGGCTTTATCTACCCTACTGTAACAACCCATTTATATTTTTATAATGTATTAACCCCCCCCCCTCTATTATATGTATGTGTATTTACATATATGTACATATATATGTGTGTGTGTATGTATATGAGTGTGTATTTGGCCAGACTTTCCTCATAATGTGGACGAACTGTCTGACTTGTACAAGCATGGCCAATAAGACGTTAAACAGTGGTGATGATGATATATATACATGTGTTTATATATAGGTATGTGTGTAAACCATAGTAGGGAGGTCAATATGTAAGTAGTGAGATTGACTAAAATTATTTTTGGTCTGTCTGGCTTATACTCCCATAAATAGATTTTTTTCACTTAAATTTAATATGTAATATTGCTTCTCTTTATCTATATATTTTATCCATTCATTGAGATGTTTAAGTATTAGAGATTACCGTATTTTCCGGCGTCGAAGATGCTTCGTCCTCGAGGACGCACCCTAATTTTGACAACCAAAAATTTGAATAAAAAAAAGTTTCTTCTTTTGGCACAAGGTCAGCAATTAACCAGTACATTACTGGTACTTTATTTATCGACCTCCGTAAGGATGAAAGGCAAAGTTAACCTCGGCGGGATTTGAACTTAGACCGTAAAGGGACGTAACTATGCTAGAAAGCATTGCATCCAACCCTCTACCGATACTGCCAAATAAACAACCTTTAGCCTCCAGGACGCATGGTAGATTTCTGAGACTTATTTTAGGAAAAAAGTAGCGTCTTCGACGCCGGAAATACGGTAATTAATATTATATATATATATATATATATATGTGTGTGTGTGTGTGTATATGTGTAGATCCCGAGTTAAATCGGAAGTAATCACAGTTAAGGGACTCAATACATTACTAGAATGTAAACATCATTATTTTATATAGCAATGGCTTCTGCAGGACTAAAACTATTTCATTTGTATGAAATCATCATTCCTGATTACCCACTCTACTACCCTAAGTATTGAGTACTCTGGTGCGTTATTGTCCATCTGGTTCCTTACCACACCTCCTTCGTTATATATATATATATATTGTTATACTTGGGGAGGGTCATATTTGTGTAATAATATTGCCAGAATTAATAACAGAACACACTCACTGTTTGGTTGGTTTTCGCTTCTGTGTCTTTTATATCGGTTAATTTAATTTATTCGGTCCTAAATGTTACCATTGACTGGCTAGCGGTCAAAAATACAGATACAATATAGACACAAACACATATATATAGTCTATCAAAGTTCTTTCGTTGCACATCTGCAACAGCGTCAGTGGTGCTATTATGTTTCCTCCCGTTGCATTGTATGCCTACGTAATCTTTATTTATTTATTGATTTGTTTATTTTTTTGTCTTCTCTGCGTTTGCATGTGTGTATAGTGTTTTGTTTGATGTGTGTTCTTGTTTGGGTGACTGTGTATTGGTTAATGTATTCTATCTTAGTTTACTCGTGTGTTTATATGTGTTTGTTGTTATTGTGCTTGTGTATGTATTTATTTATTTATTTATTTATTTATTTATACTTCTCTTAGGTCAGTGTTGTTTGTTTGGGTGTTGTTATTCCATTCATTTTTTCTGTTTAGCCTTGGTTTTCTAAGTTCTAAACAGAAAAAATGAATGGAATAACAACAACACCCAAACAAACAACACTGACCTAAGGGAAGTATAAATAAATAAATACATACACAAGCACAATAACAACAAACACATATAAACACACTAGTAAACTAAGATAGAATACATTAACCAATACACAGTCCCCCAAACAAGAACACACATCAAACAAAACACTATACACACACGCAAACGCATGCGCAGAGAAGAGAAAAAAACAAACAAATAAATAAATAAATAAATAAACAGACTAAATAAAGATGGCGTAGGCATACAATGCAACGGGAGGAAACAATAGCACCACTGACGATGTTGCAGATGTGCAACGAAAGAACTTTGATAGACTATATATATGTGTTTGTGTCTATATTGTATCTGTATTTTTGACCGCTGCCCAGTCAATGGTAACATTTAGGACAGAATAAATTAAATTAACCGATATAAAAGACACAGAAGCGAAAACCAACCAAACAGTGAGTGTGTTCTGTTGTTAATTCTGGCAATATTATTACACAAATATGACCCTCCCCAAGTATAACAATATTTGTTTCGACACACGATTTCATATAAAAAACCTTGCAAAACTATATATATATATATATATATATATATATATATATTATAAAACAATTCTAACTTATAAGAAACGAGTAATGAAAATTTGCAATAATAATGTCTTTCCTAATAAAGAATATTACACAACTCACTCTCCCTCCCCCTATCCCCCTCCTCAGCCTCCCCTCTCTCTCTCAGTATCTGTGTGCAAGAGAACATATACATTCTCATTAATATACATTTGTTAACAATGAAATTCAAAAGAAACTTATTATGGCTAGCATGCTTGTTGGAACATCAAGAGATGCATTATTCAGTTCCTGCCAAGAAACAACTTCACTTTCCCTTTAACATAATGTTTTTAGAAATAAAAATAAAAATAAAAATAAACATTATTATTGTTAAATGATTATAGAAAAAGTTTAGCTTTTATTTCTTGGAAGAGAGGAAAAAAGAGAGTTTTATGTTAATTTATACATGGCATCAGTGCTCTGATGTGGCCTCTGATCACATGACCTTATAACATACAAGCCACCACTTTGTTTCCTCCTTTGAGAATGCTTGCACAGTTGAAGTTGAGGACAAAAAGCCATATGGCATAACAACATAATAGAGGTCTAGAATAGAAATTCCCTTGCAACCAGGTTAGTCTGTCCTATATTGGTCTCGTCAGCCACCAGCAAGCCTGTAATAGACATGTTGCAGGCCCCTCCATAAATATTCGTTAGCCAAGTCAAGTCATGATACTGTGAGAGCATTGTTTTCAACAAGGTTAAGACACACACTCATTCATGTGTGTGTGTGTGTATATATATATATATATGGAGGTACATGGCTTAGTGGTTAGAGCATTGGCCTTGCAATCGAAAGGTCATGAGTTCAATTCTCAGACCGGGTGATGTGTTGTTTCCTTGAGCAAGACACTTTATTTCACATTGCTCCAGTTTACTCAGCTGTAGAAATGAGATGATAGGGACTGGGGTCCCTATCATTCCACTGCAAAGTGGTCGTGGAGGTGCCACGGCAAAAAAAGCACCCAGCACTCACTGTAAATGAGGTTGGTGTTAGGAAGGGCATCCAGCTGTAGAAAGCAAGCCAGAATTAGTTACCGTCCCACCCTTGCAAGCAGGGAAAAGCGGACGTAAAATGAAATGATGATGATGATGATGTGTGTGTGTGTGTGTGTGCTATTGTCGAGCATGAGAAAAAGTAGAGTTTAAAAATTCATTTAAGCAGTTTAATCTTGTTACACTGGAATTTCTTGCACAAAATTATGGTGTAAGGTTTTAATATAAGAACACTTTAAAACAAGCAGTTTTATATTTTACTAGCAGTGGTACCCGGCGTTGCACGGGATAAGGTATTTTGGAACGCTGGCCACCAACAGACATAATCGTGGAAAAACTCCATGCCTGGACAATATGTAAAGAAAATAAACTGAATATTCTGATGGCTGGATAATCTTTAAGATTTTCCTCAATGAAGCAGGAAAAATGCAGGTTTTCACCTAATGTGGGCCCTAGGGGATCAAGAAAATTAATTTTTTTTATGTGCATAATATGCTTTGAAATTTCGGGACAATTGGATAGACGTAACGTCCCCCAGCCATAAAAAGCTGAAAAAAAATGAAGTTTTTCACCTAATGCGGGCCCTAGACCATAAAAAAGTTGGATTTTCTTTGCTCACGGTATGAAGAAGAGACTGACTAATAGCAATTACAATTCAAGGAAATTGGTCTGACGTGACGCCTCAAAAAACCTCTAAAAAGCTTTAAAAAACGCAGTTTTTCACCTAATGCGGGACCTAGGAGATCAAAATGTTGAATTTTTCATGTGCATAATAATCCCTGAAACATAAATAATACACATCGATTGGGTACTTCTCGAGTTTTAGGGATTCAAACTCACACACACAGAGACAGACATCCTCAGGCAAGTGACATAATGCAGACAGCCAGACATACAGACAGATATTATAAGGGCGTGACGTTATATGTATGTATCTATCTAAAAAGAGAAAGACTGAGAATTATAGAGAGAGATCGCTAAATCGCCTAATGCGGTCCCTAGGGCATTGAAAATTTGAAATTTTTTTTTTGCTCAGAACACTCCCTGAAACATAAGTATTACATGTGTAAAGTTTGAAAAGAGTCGGTTGGGTGGTTCTCGAGTTTTAGGGATTCAAACTCACACACACACACAGACAGATATCCTCAGTTTTATATATATAGATAACAGGGATGGTTTTCCTACAGGTTAGTGCCAAAAGGGTTAAACTTTTCCTGCATATTCTTGTGTCAACTCACAACAAAACACACACACACACACACACACACACACACACACACACACACACACACACACACACACACACACACACACACACATGCATGCATTATATAAAGGATTTTTAGTTTTGTTTCTAGATCATTGAATAATGAACAATTCATTTTCCTCCTTACTATATATGGTCTGTATTAACACTTTAGAATTCTTGGCCCTTGAATCACCTTGCTACTCACTGCAGGGGTGAACTTTGCAAGGGCTTATATGGCCAGTATTTTTAACTATTTTTCATAATCAAAAACCTGTGTTGAAGTAATTAACTTTAAGTTAACATGGACTCAAAATTCATAATTTGCTCAACACTTCATAAATATAATTATATATATATATGGAGTTTCGCCTGTGATAAACACTGATAAACTGGCGAAACTCCAGAGTAACAAGACTCAGTATTTAGCCTTAATAAAATGAATACTAAAACTCTATTTCCGTATTGAGTACTCTTTTCCCTTAGCTGTTAACCTCATATGGAGATACATATATATATCCAGGGAGTGTAACATGAAGTTACTGTAGGTTCATTCTGTCATTACAACAGCATATGTCCGACGAGCTTTTGATTCCAGAGTTGGGCCAGATCGAACCTAGAGCTGATCAATAGCGAAACACGCGTCACCAATCAATAAATGTAATGAAGGCTTAACAAATCGTCCTTGTATTATTATATATATATATATAGATTGTGTGTGTGTGCTGTGAATATATATCACTGATGAAACTAATACCATGGCAACAAGCTTGAGACTGTAGAGTTGATGAAAGAAAGTAAAAAACAAACTTGTTTCTGATCTCATGTAAATATTTTGTCTTTTACTGTCATTCAGATTCCACTAGTATATATATTGTCTTGTCTTTCATCTTTCTTATGTTTAGTAAAATAGGACAATCACTGATTCACTGCATTTATCGTGACGAAAATGTCTGTACAACTCAGTAGATTGTGTGTGTGTGTGTGTATATATATATATATATATATATCATCGTTTGTCAATTTTCCATGCTAGCATGGGTTAGACAGGTTGTCCCATTTGAGGCAGGTTGATTCAGGTGACCGTATCTTGCTCATATAGAACTGTTTCTGGCTAGGTTTCTACAGCTGGATACCCTTCCTAACGTTAACCACATTTACAGTGTGTGCTGGGTGCTTTTTGTTGTGACACCCACACAACCACTTTACAGTGTGGGCAGGATATATTTTGTTTACAGTAAGGGTGGTGTGAACAGAAGTGGGTGGGATAATAATAATAGATATAAATAGAAGTTTAGCCGCAGTAGAGCAGATACCAATTGAATTGTTCAAGGCCATCACAAAGCACTCACTGGTGCGAAAAGTTAATGCATTTTCATCCAGAGCAAACACAAAATTAAGAAAGTGTGACATCATGAATAAAACTTATGAGATATAGTGCTTGGATTAATCTATGAGGGATGAAACTCTGAAAAAAAAACCTACTTGTATCATAACAACCCTTTTGACCTATACCAGCATGGAATGCGCATATAGAAGGATGATGTGCTTTGATAATGGGATGTATGAACCACTAAAATAACGATCTATATTTTTTATACAAGTTTTATATTCTATTTGTCACACCATACATAGAAGGTGAATATACATTGCTTCTTTGCTACTAAAGAGTTTGAATATTTAGGGATATTTTGTTTGCATAGAGAGGTGGGGTATTAATGTAAGAAGATAATTCTTGTCTGCTGATAATGACAGTGATGGTGATGATGATCTGTAACAGGGATAAAAAATTGCTTCAGATAATCATCTGTTAATTTTCATTTCATGTCTTTAATTAAGTTATCCTGGTCTAACTCTTTAGAGATCTGAACTTTCTGAATGTGTGTATGTATGTGTGTTTGCCTATATATATATATATCACCTTCGTTTAACGTCTATCTTCCACGCTAGCATGGGTTTAGATGTGTATGTGTATATATATATATATATATATATATATATATATATATATATATATATATATATATATATATATATAAACAAACAAATTAGAATTTGAATTTTTGCTCTAGCATAGCAGATACATAAATGTAAATGCGGGTTATATCGAATAATAATATTCGATTCGTTTGCAAGCAAATGGCTTCACTTATGCTATGCTTTGTTTTTGATGACTACTGTCATCCGTTTGTTCAACAGTGGCATCGGCATCGAGGAACAATTAACACGTTTCTGGGTCATTTCCCTTCATCAGGACTGTAAACCTCTCTGCTACTCGATTGAACTGTTGAAAATATATAGTATTTTCTAATGTATACATCGGCTGATTAGCCACATTTGCATACCAAGCGATTTTACAGCTGGCCTTGCCGAAAGGTAAAAACAGAATCAGAATTTGATTTCTCACTCTAGCATAGCAGATTACATAAATGTAAATATGGGTTATATTGAATTATAATTATAATATTTGATTTGTTTGCAAGCAAGCGACCTCACTTATGCTATGCTTTGTTTTTGATGACTATCGTCATGTGTTTGTTCAAATCACACTTGGGTCTAACTTTCTACTTCCCATTGTGGATCAAATAAGTTCCAGTGCTAATGTTAGAAATCTTTTGAATTAAACTATGTACTACAAAACTGTTACATGGTATTTAGTTACATATATTTATTCAATTCACCACACCCATTTTCTTCTACAAAAAAAGCCTTATTTCTAAGAAAGTTGTCTTCTTTATGAGAAGAAATCAAAAGACAACTATTTAGGAATGAAGCAGAGACTTTCATTTGAAGAATCCTTCGAGGATTATTGGTCTGAGCTGTTTGTGCTTGATAGAAGACAGTGCTGAACTTATTAAGAATATATGTGCTTTTCTTTGTCTATTAAGATTCAGAATTTTAAATAACAGCCTTTTTTTTATGTCATGGAAATAGTTCCATCATTTTTAATGTAGAATCATCAATGAACTGTTCTCACATCAAATCTCATGGTTGTGCAAAAGAATTAATTTAAAAAAAGCTGTCCATTTATTTTTTTTTTAAATTTTGTAATGGAACATATCGAAATAAATAGTGACCTTTCTTTTATTATAAATAGAGAATGAAAAATAAAGCTGTTAGCACAAGACAAATATTTCAATTCAATTTTATTCACTTTATTCTCATTATGTAATAAATACAATGAAATGTTGAAGCGCCACTAACAATGAAAGCAGTGATAAAAATTCATATCAAATTGTTATTAAAAATTCATTTGAAATAATATTTATATAATTTAATAAACTTCAAGTACTGTTCCATAACTCATTGAGGAATTATTTCGCTCTATACAGTGGTTTGAAAACGGACCCACAACAATATTGAGCTCTTAACCCTTTAGCATTTAAACCGGCCATATCCGGCCAGAATTCTCTCACCTTTTTCTGTTCAAACTGGCCAAAACCGGCTGCTCATACTGATGTTAAGGTATTATTCTCAAAATTTCATAAATTGGATATTATGTGAGATAAAAGTGTGAAGTAAAGCCTTTTTCCATTAAAATATAATAGTGTATATGAGTAATGTAAATGCTAAAGGGTTAAAATGTATATGGGTCCAGTGGACGTCATCACCATCATTGTTTTTACGTCTGCCTTTCCACACTTGCATGGGTTGGACGGGTCCTTTTCAGCACAGCATCTCTCCACTTGTCGCGTTTCTTTGTCATCTCCTCTGGGAGTCTAAGTGACTTGAGGTCAGCTCTCACCATCTCTGCCCAGGTCTTTTCCTGGTCTACCTCAGCTGCAGCTTCCATCCACTGGCATCTCTTGGCACTTCTTCACCCTTCAATCATCATTCATGCACGTCACATGTCCATACCAACACAGTCTTCTCTCCTGATCTGATTATATAAAATGACTGAGTGATAAATTTCTCCTCCCTCCCATGATTATATACTCCACATTCCTTGTAAAACATCTTTATAAAAACATTATTCTATATTGCTTTTGTTCACAGAGATGTTAGCAGTATGTACTAGATCACATGAGAATGTTATTTATGATAAGAGAAGGATTTGTCTCATGAGCTTCACACTATAAAATTGGAACTTGGAACTTAACACAGGCTGTTAAAAGTTCTGCTGAGCCAAATCTAAGCAGGCCCAGTCACAGTGGTTGGTGATAGGCATCCAGCCATAATAATGAGTAACTGAGAGGAAATGAAAAAAAAAAGAAAGAAAGAAAAGATAGGGTGTGCCAAAGAAATACATATTACACACCTTTAGAATTGTGTCAGAGATGATGCAATCTAAGCTGCTTCTACAATGCTATATGATCTTATTAGAATGAAGTATTATTATGACTGTGTGTATATACGCATAATACACTATATATCTTTGAAAAATATAAATAAACATGTAATTTCAGTTGAAAGTCCTGTTTTCTTTTCTTTTCATCTATATAAGATTTTTTCTTTGATCTCATTCAGTTACATTCACAGACATCTGACGACACAATTCACAATAATATTTTGATTATTAAAAATGGTCACTTCACTGAAGACTAGGTCTTTTGATTAATTTATGTCACATCCCTAGCAATAAAATCAATGATCTCTCTACACCCATAACCCTTTCATGGCCACATTTTTAATGAAATACAGTCTATTTTAATTAATTAATGAAGAATTTTAAGAGACTTACTAGCATTATTATTTATTTCATTACTTAATGTAAGGTTCTTATATAGAATTATGTTTGAAGATTTTAATTTAAATAGGAAATCTTGTATTTAAATTAATTAATGAAGAATTTTGAGTGATTTACTAACATTATTAATTATTTCATTACTAAGATAGTAACTTAATGTGAAGTTCTTATATAATCTTATGTTGGAAGACTTTGATTTAAATTGGATACCTTTAAAATGGGTGGCTTTATTTCATAGAACAAGAGATGGTTTTAGCCAGGTTGGTAACTAAAGGGTTAAATACTCTCAGATTTAATATATTACCATCAATGTATACAAACATTTTTACTGTAGTTTCTTCTGATTTTCTCAAGTTTCTGAGTAGAGAACTTAGTATTCTGAGCTTTTAATTGAAAGCTCAGAACACTGATTTCTCTACTCAGAAACTGGCAGTTAATAAAAGAAAAGTAAAAAAAAAAACTTGATATTTTTCATATGATTTCTTAGGGCATAGTTATAGGAAAAATGACAGTATCCATTACTTTTCTGCAGAGCTGTCAAGATTGGTGGATGGAAGGGAGGAAGTTCTTAATTTGGAGATCTGGTCTGAATGCTAAAGACATCTACTGGCCATGTAGCTTCAGATTTAGTTTATATCAATCATGAACGGATACAGTCTACCCAATGAGTTTTTATACTGTTTTCATCTACCATATTTTCACTCCCAAGTCAACCTGAAGTTACGGTAGAAGACCCATGTACGAAGTACTGTACAGTGTGATTTAGCTGGAAACTACATGTAATGTGAAGTGAACTGTTTAACTCTTCAGTGTTCAAACCGGCCAGAATTCTATACCTCTTTCTGTTGAAACTGGCTGTAACTGGTCGCTCAAACTGATGCTAAGGTATTGTTCTCAAAATAAATACTTTCAAAATCTCATAGATTCGATATGATGTGAGATAATTATGTGAGGTAAAGCCTTTACCATGAAAATATGATAGTATATATAAAATAATGTGAATGCTAAAGGGTTAACCACACAACCATGTCTGTATCCATACATACCATGACAGGATGAACTTTTAAAGATTATAATAATAATAATGACTATGAGGATAATGATAATGTTGACAATGGGATTTCCTTTTCTGTGAACAACCATGGATTAGTTTGAAATTCTATAGTCTATAGTTCAGGCTATCTTTCAAAACCTTCTTTGTCATAGTGTTTATTGTTTGATTAGAGAAATTAATCTGAAGGTTGGGTTTGTTTGGAACATAGAAAATTTAATTGCTAGATCCTGTTAGGAATAACTTATCTAGGACATAGTATGAAAGTTAAAAAAGTCACAGCAAAGATAGTTTAACAGATATAAGATAGAAGCTTCAGATGGTGGGTGGAGATGAGCTGATTTCACTTTAAATCTCTTCCTGTATCTTCTGTGATGTTTATTCAGATGGAATCAAACTCTACCATAAGAAAGATAAGACCCCAAATTTTTGAGACCGAATCCACCTATTTTTTCTTTCCTCTCTTTTTAACCTACTTGTATCTGATCCTTGACAAGATAGTGTTTATTTTTATAGCGGAAACATTGATGGTGACTTCATGAAAAGTTTCTATTTTGTTTTTAATTACATGTTTTGTTTGTTAGACTTTTTCCTTTTAGTGTTTCCATTTTCATATGATCTCTTATTAAATTTAATCCTCATATATTCATTTAGTGTGAATGAATTCTGGCAGGAGAGCACCTTATTATATAGAAAATAGCTTTGAGGCCTTTCAATGGAATCTATAACACATCTACCAATGGAAGCAGTTTCTTATGCAGTGCTCTTTTTTTTTCAGTCAAGCACCAGGGCTTGTTTATAGTTGACTGTTGTTTCCTATGTTACATTAACCCTCTAGCATTTACATTACTCTATTATATTTTCATGGTAAAGGCTTTACTTCACATAATTATCTCACATAATATCAAATCTATGAGATTTTGATATTATTTATTTTGAGAACAATACCTTAACATCGGTATGAGCGGCCAGTTTGATCAGAAAGAGGCAAGGAAATTCTGGTCGGATATGGCTGGTTTAAATGCTAAAGGGTTAATACTTCACCATTTTCAGTGAAGCTTCAGAAAATCTTGAAACATTTTTGGATCACTTCCTCTAAGTTAATCAAAACTTTGGTTCAATAAGGCCAATGTGATGGAGGAGGATTTTCATGTATCTTCAACTATGACCAGGTGACAAAATAGCAGAGTTGTTGTTAGAAAATTGGATAGAATGATTTGCTGTAGTCATTCTGGCTCTCTGTGTTCAAATCCCACTGAGATCAACTTTATTTTTCGTCCTTTTGAAGTCAATAAAAAAAAAGTACCAGTCCAGTACTGGAGTCGATTCTTCTATATCTCATATCTCCTTTCCTGGAAGAAATTGGCCATGTTCAAACCTAGAGAGTGGATAAGCTCCACCAGGTTTAAAATCTCCAAGATATATCATATGTCACTAGAGCATCTCTACGACCCCATCAGGAGTTGATACATACAACTATTGCCACAAACTACTACAAACTGAAGGTTATCTAATAGTTTATATATGATTATCAACCAATGTTGATAATGTTACTACTTCCAGAAATTCATCTAGAAAGTTCATATTATTCAGTTCATTACTGTCAAAGTTATTAGCTATTATATACTACAGTTAGTGAACTTAAGATTGTATATGTGTAGTTATTGTAAGTCCCTTCTGTTTTGTATTTTAATAGGGTATCAGTGGATCAGTGGAATGGTTATCAAGCTTATCTTTGAAAAGATAGGGCCTGTTTAAAAATATATCACAATGTTAGAATAAACTGCTAATTTTTTTTTTCCTTTCAGTTTTTTTTCTACTTTGATGAAATCTTTTAGTTGATATTTTTTTTATTCATTAATATCAAATTGGTATACTACAGAAATATAGAGTATTAGAGTATATTGTAGTAATTAATTTATTTAGTGAATTATATTTGCATGTGTCGATATGTGTGCCAGTACAATATGCTTGTGTGGATGTGTGTGTGGCTATCTCTAATTAGTGTTTGCAGCAAATTACTAACTTCCACTAATTGCTGAAATGTTGTATGATTCAATAAAATAATCATGTTTCTACATTGAACTTATAAGGGTACAAATGATGGCGTGTCCCTTGATTAAAGTTACCGCGGAACATCAATAATGGTTTCTGATTTAGGCACAAGGCCAACAATTTTGGGCGAGTAGAAGTCAATTAAATCGACCCCAGTGCATCACTGGTACTTTATTTTATTGACCTCATTGGGATTTGAACTCAGAACGTAAAGGTCCATAACTCTATGTTGCTAAGCATGTTTGATGCCCTACTGATTCTGCCAATCCACCGCCTTTCAATAATTGTTTCTACTTTAGGCACAAGGCCAGCAATTGCCCAGTGCATTACTGTTACTTTATTTTATCGACCCTGTAAGGATGAAAGGCAAAGTCAACCTCGGCAGGATTTGAACTCAGACCGTAAAGGGACGTAACTATGCTGGAAAGCATGGCGTCCGACTCTCTACTGATACTGCCAATCCACCGCCTTTCAATAATGATTACTAATTCAGGCACAAACAAAGCTAGCAATTTTTATGGGGAAAGGAAAGTCAATTATATCAACCCCAATATTTGAGTGGTACTTTATTTTATGGACCCTGGAAAGGCAAAGTTAACCTCGGCGAGATTTCAACTCAAAATGTAAGCAACAGGAATAAATGCTGTAAAACATTCTATTTGATGCTCTGATTCTGCCAATCTACCACCCTTAGGAACATCAATAATAAGGATTTCTATTAAACGCTGCCACTGCATGGCACCTTAAGCAAATGTCTTTTACTTTAACCTGGGGTTGAGTAATACCTTGAGAGTTGAATTTGATAGGCAGAAACACTGTGGAAGCTCTGTCTCCCCCTCCCTCCCGAAGTCGATTTAATTGACTTTCCCTTTCCTGAAAATGATTGACCTTGTGCCTAAATCAGAAACCATTATTATTTGATGAGTGGTGGATTGGCAGTATTGGTAGAGGGTTGGGGCCATGCTTTGACGCATAGAGTTACGGCCCTTGTCATTCTGAGTTCAAATCCCGCCGAAGTTAACTTTGCCTTTCATACGGGGTCGATAAAATAAAGTACCAGTAATACACTGGGGGTAATTGCTGGCCTTGTGCCAAAAGTAGAAACAATTATTATTAGATGAGTGTTTTAAGAGATACATCTTTGAGTAGACTAGATGATATTTGTGACAAAGTGCCATTTGGCTTCTTTCATGTTAGCATTAATATCTTTACCATGACACATTTTTTTAAAGACACCATTTCCTGTTCTTTCACTTAGTGTAAATGAAGCTACTGTTTATTTTAGCTGTTAACACTCTACCTCTCTTTCACTATCTTTCTCCCTATCTCTCACTATCTCTCTCTCATATTTTTTTTTTTATTGATAAAATAATACACATGGTAATTTTGTTACAAAAATACTTTTGTAAATAGTCCAAACTAGTTAAATACTTAAGATAAATGTATATTAGGTAATGCCAAGTCCTTACTATTGGTAACAGTATCAGATGTTTGTATTTCTGATTAAGTTAGACGTAGCTAGTCTATTGTTTCAAAGACAGTTTATTTTCATTATGATGGCTTGTGTTTGAAGTGATTGGAATCAAATTTTCTTTTCTTTTATATGTATATATGTATGTATATATATATGTATATCATCATCATCTCATCGTTTATCATCTATCTTCTATGCTAGCATGGGTTTAGACAGGAATTGTCCCACTTGAGGCAAGATTGGTCGTTTTGCTCGTATAGGACTGTCTGGCTGGATGCCCTTCCTAACACCAACCACGTTTACAGTGTGAACTGGGAGGTTTTACCATGTTACCTACATGGCCACATTACAGCGTGGACTGTGTGTTTTTTTTTTTTTCGTTGTGACACCTACACAACCTCATTTATTTAGGACTGGATGTTGTGGTACCAACAAAACTTTACAGAGAAAGGGGTGGTGTTGATGGGGGTGGAGGTGGGGGAGTTAGGATAGTGTGATGGGGGTGTATATTTGATTAAGAGGTGCCTACTTTGTACTTAGGCAAGGCGGGTTTTCTGTATTACTGCGTAGCGCCAAAGATCTCGGTCCAGTGACAATGTCTTAGAGAGGTGTAAGTGTGTAAGGTCGGAATTTATCAAATCATCCCAGGTTTTTCTGGGTCTGCCTACTCTATAATTTCCGTCAATTTTGATCGCCCTGCACTTTTTTATACAGCTGTCGTCTTTCATGTGCATCACGTGACCATACCAACGTAGTCTTCTCTCGAGTAAACAGCATCTGATCCCTCTTATACCTAATTTCTCACTTAGTTCATTTATGCTTTGCTGTTCACGTATATTACTATTACACATCCAGCGGAGCATACATGCTTCGTTCCTCTCCAGTCTGCGCAGATCCTCTGCACACAATGCCCATGACATACTCTTTTCCTTGTTCGACAACTACAGGAGAAGTACTTAGCTAAAAGTAAATCCCTCTACTTAGTTTTTGTAGACCTGGAGAAAGCCTTTGACAGAGTCCCCCGCTCCATTATCTTAGCAAACTAGGTGTAGATGAATGGCTTGTGAGAGCTATACAAGCTATGTATAAAGAAACAGTCAGTATGGTTAGAATTAACAATGAATATTGTGAAGAATTTAGTGTAAAAGTTGGTGTTCATCAAGGCTCTGTCCTTAGCCCCCTCCTATTTATTATTGCCCTTCAGGCTATAACAGAGGAGTTTAAGACCGGCTGCTCATAGGAACTCCTATACGCAGATGATCTAACTCTCATAGCTGAATCTATGGCTGAACTAGAGAAGAAATTCCAAACATGGAAGAATGGCCTAGAATCAAAAGGCCTTAAAGTTAACTTGTCTAAGACTACAGTTCTAGTTTGTAGAAAGGAAAATAGGGCACAAGTGCCCTCAGGGAAATGGCCATGCTCAGTGTGTAAAAGGAGTAGGCAGAAATTCCATTTTATGTCCCAAATGCAGACTATGGGTACATAAAAGATATAGTGGGATCATAGGTAAACTATCTAAGAACGTAGATTTTATATGTGGCTGATGCTCAGGTGCAATAAGTAGCAAATGCCCACAGGATACTAGCTCCTTCTATTGCCCAGGTGGTTCTATAGAAATAGTGGACACTTTCCATTACCTGGGTGACAAAATCAGCAGTGGTGGAGGGTGCTCTGAAAGTACAGTAGCCAGAGTCAGAACGGGATGGAAAAAGTTCAGAGAGCTTATACCGCTGTTGGCCACAAAAGGGTTCTCTCTAAAAATAAAAGGCAGATTGTATGATGCCTGTATACGAACAACAATGCTACATGGCAGTGAGACATGGGCATTGCATGCAGAGGACCTGCGCAGACTGGAAAGGAAGGAAGCATTCATGCCCCGTTGGATGTGTAATAGTAATATAGGTGAACGGCAAAGCATAAATGAACTAAGTGAGAAATTAGGAATAAGAGGGATCAGATGCTGTTTACTTGAGAGAAGACTACGTTGGTATGGTCACGTGATGCACATGAAAGACGACAGCTGTATAAAAAAGTGCAGGGCAATCAAAATTGATGGTATTTACAGAGTAGGTAGACCCAGAAAAACTTGGGACAATTTGATAAATTCCGACCTTACACACTGGACTGAGATCTTTGGCGCTATGCAGTAATACAGAAGACCCGCCTCGCCTATGTACAAAGTGAAACCTACAGTCAGTAGGCACCTCTTAACCAAATATACACCCCAATCCACTACTCCTACCCTATCCTCCCACTCCCACCAACACCACCCTCTCTCTGTAAACTTAGTACCACAACATCCAGTCCAAATAAATGAGATAATGAGATCAAGATCGTGTAAGTGTCACGACAAAAAAAACCACACAGTCCACGCTGTAATGTGGCCATGTAGGTAACACGGTAAAAAGTTACCAGTTCCACACTGTAAATGTGGTTGGTGTTAGGAAGGGCATCCAGCCGTAGAAAACCTGCCAGATAGTCCTGTATGAGCGAGACACGGTCACACGACCAAGCTTGCCTCAAGTGGGACAACTCCCGTCTAACCCATGCTAGCATGGAAGATGGACGTTAAACGAAGATGATGATGATGATGTATATATATATATGTGAATATATATATATATATATATATATATATATATATATATATATGTATGTATGTATATATATATAGATGATGATGATATCTATGTATATATATATATGTATGTATGTATATATATATAGATGATGATGATATCTATGTATATATATATATATGTATGTATGTATATATATATAGATGATGATGATATCTATGTATATATATATATGTATTTATGTATATATATATATGTATGTACATATATATGTATGTATATATATATATGTATGTGTATATATATGTATGTATCATCATCATCATCATCATCATCAACGTTTAACGTCCGTGTTCCACGCTTGCATGGGTTTGGACGGGGGTAGTCCCACTTGAGGCAAGAGTGATTGTCTTGCTCGCATAGGACTGTCTGGCAGGTTTTCTACAGTTGGATGCCCTTCCTAACACCAACCACATTTACAGTGTGGGTCTGGGAGGTTTTTACCGTGTTGCCTACACGGCCACATTACAGCGTGGACTGTGTGTTTTTTGTCGTGACACCTACACGATCTCATTTGTTTCGGCCTGGATGGCGCGGCACCAACATAACTTTACATAGAACGGGGTGGTGTGGATGGGGTGTGGGTGGTGGCGGGACGGGGTGTATTTTGTTAGAGATGCCTACTGGCAAGGCGGGTCTTCTCTGTTACTGAGTACCGCCAAAGGTCTCGGTCCAGTGACATTGTCTTGGAGAGGTGTAAGTGTGTGAGGTCGGAGTTTATCAGCTCATCCCATGTTTTTCTACCTATTCCGTGGCTACCGTCTATCTTTATTGCCCTGCACTTTGTAATACAGCTATCGACTTTCATGCGCATCACGTGTCCATACCAACGCAGCCTTCTCTCGAGTAAACAACATCTGATCCCTCTTATCTCTAATTTTTTCCTTAGTTCGTTTATGCTTTGCCATTCACGTATATTACTGTTACACATCCAGCGGAGCATGCAAGCTTCGTTCCTCTCTAGTCTGCGTATATCCTCTGCACACAATGCCCAGGTCTCACTACCATGCAACATTGCTGTTCGTATGCAGGCATTGTACAACCTGCCTTTCATTTTTAGGGAGAACCCTTTAGCAGCTAATAGTGGTATAAGCACTCTGAACTTTTTCCAACCAGTTCTGACTCTAGCTACAGTACTTTCAGAGCACCCTCCCCCACTGCTGATTTTATCGCCCAGGTAACGGAAGCTGTCCACTATTTCTATAGAACCCTCTGCGCAATTGAAAGAGCTAGTATTTTAGTGGGCACTTGCTGCTACTTATTGCACCAGAACACCGGCCACATGTAAAGTCTATGTTCTTAGTTAGATATATGTATATATATATATGTATTTATATATATATATATATATATGTATGTATATATATATATATATGTATATATATATATATATGTGTATATATATATATGTATGTATATATATATGTATGTATATATATATATGTATGTATATATGTAATGTATGTATATATGTAATGTATGTATATATATATGTATGTATGTATATATGTATGTATGTATATATGGTGCTACTGGTAACATGTATTCCAGTACAACCTGTCCCATGGTCGGGTCGTTGGCGACTAAACTGGCAACCCTACCAAGGTTTCTTGGTGAGGAGGGTGACTTTGGACATCCTGCAGGACTAAAAACAAAACCTGTCAAGGGGCAAAGGAGCTCTTAAGAGTCAATGGCCATCCAAAATCACCGTGAGAGATGAGCCCTTAGCCTTTGTCAAGGCAGAATTCTAGGAGAAGGAAAACTCTGATATAACACCTGCAACCCTGATGGTATCCAATGATGTTGACTTGTTCTTCTTTTTGGTAAATATCATCTTGGTTAAGAGAGTGGGACTGACTTTGTGCAGTGCCTTTGCTCACTATAAAAGCTTCATGGCACAGGCATTGCTTTATATCTGGAGATCTCTCTGCACTTGTCGTCACATGGTACCATGGGCCCAGCATTATGTGTCAATAATTGTCGCAAGTGTAGTGTTTGTACCAGAGTTTTAAAGTCGCTGGCTGGACTAAAAAGTCACACTCGTTCAGCGCATCGGTAGGGGTTCTCCTACATGGATATAAAGTAGTGGCCGTACTCGAAAACGAGTTGGCAGCCACCATATGTGTATATATGTATATGTATATATATATGTGTATGTATGTATATATATATGTGTATGTATATATGTGTATGTATGTATATGTATGTATATATATATATATGTGTATGTATGTATATGTATATATATATGTTTATATATATATGTGTGTATGTATGTATATGTATGTATATGTATATATATATATATGGTAAATTTCTTTAAGTCGTTTGGAAGCCTCGACAATGCAAATGGGTAAATCTCCGGGTAACAAGATCCGGTGGTGGAGAGAGAGATGTAAGTGGGTGTACGTTGAGATGCGTGGCGTGTATAAGACGTGTAGAGGAATGAAGGAAAGAGCATAAAGGATAAAAATAAAAATAACAACACGAGAGAGAGTTACCGTGGGAGAGATTTAATTGTCCCTATATATTTCGGATTCACATCCATCAACTGGGGCTTTTTTCCGGGGTGGGGGAAAGGTTGTCTGTCGGAAAGGTGCGAAACGCGTCCTCCGCTGTTCGTTGTTTTAAATCTCTCCCAAGGTAACTCTCTCTCGTGTTTTTTTTTTTATTTTTTTACCTTATTCCACAATGCTTCAAGCAAACTTCAATACTCTCATATATATATATGTATGTATATATATGTATATGTATATATATATATATATGTATATATATATATATATATATGTTATACTTGGGGAGGGTCATATTTGTGTAATATTGCCAGAATTAATAACAGAACACACTCACTGTTTGGTTGGTTTTCGCTTCTCGCTGTCTTTTATATCTGTAATCTAACTTACTCGGTCCTCAATGTTGCCATTGACTGACCGACGGTCAAAAATAATACAGATACAATATAGACACAAACACATATATATATAGTTTACATAATTTACATAAATCTTTCGTTGCACATCTGCAAAAATGGCGTAGACATACAACACAACAGGAGGAAAATATAACACCACTGACGATGTTGCAGATGTGCAACGAAAGATTTATGTAAATTATGTAAACTATATATATATGTGTTTGTGTCTATATTGTATTTGTATTATTTTTGACCGTCGGTCAGTCAATGGCAACATTGAGGACCGAGTAAGTTAGATTACAGATATAAAAGACAGCGAGAAGCGAAAACCAACCAAACAGTGAGTGTGTTCTGTTATTAATTCTGGCAATATTACACAAATATGACCCTCCCCAAGTATAACAATATTTGTTTCGACACACGATTTCATATAAAAAACCTCGCTAAACTAATTCATCGCCGCTATATATATATGTATATGTATATATATATGTATATGTATATATATATATATATATATATGTGTATATATATGTATATATATATGTATGGATATACTTATGTGTATGTATACATGTGTGTGTGTCTGTATACATGTGTGTGTGTCTGTATATATGTGTGTGTGTATGTGTATATATGTGTGTGTATGTATGCATATGTATGTATATATGCATATGTATATATATGTGTGTGACACTGCCAACTCTCCTGTATATGTCTATTTCTCATTCTATTTTCTTAAGTTAATGTAAGGTTCTTATTTTAATTTAAATTGAAAACCTTTAAAATGGGTGGTTTTATTCCATAGAACCAGAGCCAGTTTTGGCCAGGTTGGTAACTAAAGGGTTAAAGCTACATAATTGTTGTATTGCTGATGGTGGTGATGATGATTCTCAGTTATTCCCAGGAGTTATCAACCGAATTACTAACTACTAATCACTTACCTGTTTCAGTTCAAATAACTTGGCAGCATAATAATTGTTTCTACTTTAGGCACAAGGCCAGCAAATACCCAGTGCATTACTGGTACTTTATTTTATCGACCCCGTAAGGATGAAAGGCAAAGTCAACCTCGGCGGGATTTGAACTCAGATCGTAAAGGGACGTAACTATGCTGGAAAGTATGGCGTCCGACCCTCTACTGATACTGCCAATCCACCACCCTTGGCAGCATAATAATGAAATCAAACCCAAAGAGATTTGTTTTTTCTTGCTACTTATTTAGCTTCCTGAGTTGGTCTGCTGATTTGTTTCCTGCAGACTTTGTGCTTGCTTCATCTCTCTCTCTGTCGATCTGTTTTTTCCTGCAAAACTCTGTTCTCTCTCTCTCTCATCGGCTGTGTTCAGACCTGTAGTGGCACGAGCTCCAGCAAGTTTAAATGCATGACATGCCATATATCACTATAATACCCCTGTGATTTTATTTGAAGTTAAGCGCCCATGGCATGACACACACACACACACATATATATATTTATTAAAATAACAGATTAAAGATTAAGCAAAGAATCGCTGCTTTCACCCTTAACGGGATTTTCTGAAACTCTTCTGAGTTTCAGAAGATCCCGTTAAGGGTGAAAGCAGCGATTCTTTGCTTAATCTTTAATCTGTTATTTTAATAAATATTTGCTCTACAGTTCTTATATATTTGATATATATTTATCCTTATCGAGCCCTCTTTGGTTTTTAGTCTTCAAATTTATTATTATTACTATATATATATATAATCTCCAAAATGACTGACTGAATACATGTGTGCGTTTTTTTTTCCCATTCCTTGCTCTTTCTATTTCATCTTTTATTTCCCATTCTAACTTCTGGCGGAGGACTAGTGTCTGATACATTAAAACTCTATTTCTATCATTTCAAGTGTTAAACTAATATACCTTTTCATTGTACTGGTGCTGTTTGCTTTGTTATTTCTGTTTACTTTTTACACACATATATATGCACACACACACACACAACATTGTAAGAAAGTACCTTACCTCGGTTGGTTTCCTCTCATGATTGTTGTCACCCAAGTGAGATAACAGTTTTCTCGTTTGAGAGGGTAGGTTGCTAATTTGGGATTCCACATGTTGCGTCACTTTCTGCGGGTCCAAAGTCATTGCTTCAGCTGTGAATCCATAGTACAGAAGACAACAAAATAATGAGATTTAACAGATCACTTCTTTTTTGTGCCAGCTGTCATCAAGACTTCTGGTGTTCTCGGTCCCCAGACTGCTGTCTTCCTCTGCAAAATCAAGAAGAGAGCATCTCACTTGGGGAATAAGCCATGTAGGTGAAATGCCTGATTTGCCAGGTATTTCTAGCTGTCCTCTGTTGTAGTGCTTTCACTATCTTGTCTGTGGAGCTCAGCTGAGATGTACTGCCCAGCCTAAGTTGTAGAGTTTGCCCCCTTCCCCTTAAAAAAATCCCCCTCCTTTTTTTTTTGTTTTTCTCCCGTTTATTATCTCTTAAAAAAAAACTTACACTATAACAGTAACTTAGTTGTTTGATTTTTACGAGCTGTGTCTAAATATCACAAACTATTTTATAACAGACAATCTTTTTTTCCTCAGGGTCTTTTAAAGTTCTTCTTTTCTTCTTCGCCCACTTATTACTGAAAGGGTTGTGGTGGTAGAGTCCTCAAACACTCCTGCTAGTGGTTTCTGTCAGATGCAACTGTCTCCAATTGATCCAGCTGGATTCCCAAGCAAGACCAGCCAAGTTCATCGATGTTATTCAACTATCTTGCTTAGGGTCTACCCCTGGGTCTCCTGTTGGTTGGTTGGTTTTACCCTTAAAATCTGTCAAGGGTTTCTTTCCTGAGACATTCTAACCACATGTTCATAGTATTGGAGCTGTGATCTCTCAATTCGAAGAAGTAGTGGCTTTACCTGGAGTGATTCTGATCTCCGAGCTACACACTTTATTCACCTTTGGAGGAACCTCATTTCGGCCGCTTGTCTTCACAATCGTATTCTTTCAGTCATTACCCAACATTCATGACAATAGGTAAGGCTTGGCACGAATACCAAATTGAAGCTAGCAAGTTTAGTTTTTATACCCACCTCCCTTCTTCTGATTACCGAATGCTGAAGCTGGCATTACTTAACTCAATAGAAAGTGATCTCCGACTTACACTTGATAGGTGTGATGCCAAGTGCTGCATGGCTGGAATTAAAATCAGTGCTGCGAAAACTGAGACACTCACCCAAACTATTTCATGAAAGAACAAAAATGTTTTTTTTTCCCTCAGGGTCTTTTAAAGTTGCAGATTAAATATTAGATTATCTGGGATCTTTAATGATACTTTCATCCTTATAATTTGATATAAACTATATAAAATATTTTACATTGGTGTCTTTTTATGTCCTATAAAACACACCCAAGAATAATTGACTTATCATATACTGTTTCAGGTCTGAGAATTGGAATCCTGTTGCTCCACCCCTTTTTCTTTCTTTCATTTATACTTGTTGGAATTGTCTTTTAGGGGCTATACGTTTAGAAGCAGCTATATTTAAATTAAAATGGAGCTTTGAGTGTTTTTGTTGCTGTTGTTAGAGTGGTGTATAGTAGAATTAGTGGAGTGGCAGACAAAATGCCTTGTGGTATTTAGTTACAATTCTTTGCATTTTAGGTTACATAAATATGTACCAGTCATCTATTAGGGTCAATTTAGCTGATTATATTCTCTCCAAGGGTGGTGGATTGGCAGTGTCAGTAGATCATCAGACAATATGTATTGCAGCATAGAGTTACAGCCCTTTATGCTCTGAGTTCAAATCCGCCAAAGATAGCTTTACCTTTCATCCTTACAGAGTCGATAAAATATAGTACCAGTAATGCACTGGGGTTGATTTAATCGACTTTCCCCTTCCCCAAAAATGTTGGTCATGTGCCTAAATCAAACTATTATATGCTCTCCGAATTCAGTCACTTGAATGCTGGGGCACTGTTGTCAGTGAAATAAGCACTGAGCTAAAAAGCTCAGTGCTTATTTCAGTATGGTGCTTAGTTTATTGATCTCTATCAAATGGCTAAATTATCCTTTGACATCACAAAACAATTTTGACACTGTAAAAAAAATAATTGTTATTTTTGCTGTTATTTTTTATCTTAGATGAACACTTTATAATTCCTTAGTTAAGACAGAAATAACTGTCTCATAGTTGTTTTTGTGGTCATTTCACTACCACATCTCAAATGAAATACACTCTATTTTAATCAATTAATGAAGAATTTTGAGGGACTTACTAAAATTATTAATTATTTTATTATTAAGATAGTAACTTAATGTTGGAAGATTTTAATTTAAATTGGAAACCTTTAAAATGGGCAGTTTTATTTCAGAGCCAGTTTTGGCAGGGTTGGTAAATAAAGGGTTAAAACACCAGTATCGGTAGAGGGTCGGACGCCATGCTTTCCAGCATAGTTACGTCCCTTTACGATCTGAGTTCAAATCCCGCCGAGGTTGACTTTGCCTTTCATCCTTACGGGGTCGATAAAATAAAGTACCAGTAATGCACTGGGTAATTGCTGGCCTTGTGCCTAAAGTAGAAACAATTATTATATTCATTTTTACATTATTATTTTATAGTAATATATTCATCATCATCATCATCATCATCATTTCATTTTACGTCCGCTTTTTCCTTGCTTGCAAGGGTGGGACGGGAACTTCTGGGTTGATTTCTTCAGCTGGATGCTCTTCCTAACACCAACCTCATTTACAGTGAGTGCTGGGTGCTTTTTTTGCCGTGGCACCTGTACGACCACTTTGCAGTGGAATGATAGGGACCCCAGTCCCTATCATCTCATTTCTACAGCTGAGTAAACTGGAGCAATGTGAAATAAAGTGTCTTGCTCAAGGAAACAACACATCACCCGGTCTGAGAATTGAACTCACAACCTTTCGATTGCAAGGCCAATGCTCTAACCACTAAGCCATGTGCCTCCTATATTGTATTTTCTTATCAATATTCAAAAATACAATAGCAGCTATAAAGTCTTGCTAGCTCTGTTGATGAGAAATAACTCTTGTAAGCATGAATGGCGGTGCCCCAGCATGGGCTCAGCCTGTTGGCTGGAACATGTAAGAGAGTATGAATCCCTTTATTTTAACTTATCAGTCAAGCAATGTGAAACTTAACTTGTCCAATAGTTTCACTTACTCAATCGAGCAATGGCATTGGAATGAATTCCACATAGGGTGGACCACGTCAAGGTTGCCATCTCCCACCCTAACATGTACTTGAAATCACACAAACCATTCTGGGAATCAATGAAGACCTGTCAGGACAATACTTTTGATCTGAAGGAAGAGTGACAAAGATCATGGAATGGGTTCAAATTTGCCAATAAAGACTTCATCCAGGACCCCACATCATCTAAACCAGTAGGCTTTGACCTTCACATACCAAGTCAGCCTATCATCTTCATCAATGGAAAATGAAAGACAGCCCAGCTTGTGACTGGGGACCCTGGCCTAATAGTACTGTATGTTGTTCAAGATTGCCCCTCAGACATTTTCCCGGCAGTCAACCTGGAGGCAATCCATAATGCTGCAAATGACACCTTGGTCTGGCACACTGGTCTTGACCTGCCTCTCTAGCTACTGTGCATATGTAATACAACAAGAAGAATTTACTCAATGATATAAAGATTAAAGATTGAACTGTAACAGGATAGAAGTATTTTTTGTATCCTGTACATCTTTCTAAACTGGTTTATTAACTCTTTGGTATTACATTACTCTATATTTACTATTGTAATTTCACAGAAAAGTCTTTATCTTACATAATTATCTCACATAATATTGAATCTACGTGATTTTGAGATTATTCATTTTAAGAACAATACCTTAATGTTGGTATGAGTGGCCGGATATGACCGGTTTGAACAAAAAAAGTTGAGAAAATTCTGGCCAGCCACCAACACCACCCTCTCTCTGTAAAGTTAGTACCACAACATCCAGTCCAAATAAATGAGATAATGAGATCGAGATTGTGTAGGTGTCACGAGAAAAAAACACACAGTCCACGCTGTAATGTGGCCGTGTAGGTAACACGATAAAAAGTTCCCAGTTCCACACTGTAAATGTGGTTGGTGTTAGGAAGGGCATCCAGCCGTAGAAAACCTGCCAGATAGTCCTGTATGAGTGAGACACGGTCACCCGACCAACCTTGCCTCAAGTGGGACAACTCCCGTCTAACCCATGCTAGCATGGAAAATGGATGTTAAACGAAGATGATGATGATGATGATGATGATATGACCAGTTTAAATGCTAAAGAGTTAAGGTGTTGTCTGGAATTAAAGTAAATAATTTTCTTGCATTTTACATCTCATATTTATTCTTTTACACACACATAACTACAAACATACACACACAACTACATGCACATATATGCATACATACTTACAGACTCTTTCAGAATATGTTATAAAGTAGTTTTCCTGAAAACCAATCCACACACACTTTCACACAAACACGCATACGTACATACATACAGATTGATAGACAGACAGTCATTCTCTCAGGGTATATTATAAAGTAATTTTCCTGACAACCAATCCCAGCTAGAAACTCAGAATTATAAGTTATGTTCGGTTCATAGTTAGTATTGAATATAGACATGTGTTTATACAACAGCCTCAGCAAACTCAATACTTACTTCAGAGGTATAGCATCAGTTAGTCTGTGGGGGGTGGGAAATAGCAAAATATTAATCCCAGTGTTAGTTTTGTATATTTCCACTTTCCACATGTTACCATTGGTTCTTCAATTGTTCTGCAAGAATGCATTAAATGAATGGTTTGCTTGTTTCTACAAGGGGTTATACGTTCTATACTAAATGTAGTTGTTATTTATTAGAATTTCTCTAGAGGAATGTTGAAATACAGTAACAGGGTGGTTTAAACTACTGAACATATATGCCACTCCTTGCTAATTTGAAACAAGTAATCTTAATTTGCAAATTTGAGTTTACTAATCATTCATTTACACTAAATTCATAAAATAAAAACGATTTGAATTCAGCTCTAAATGCTAAGAAAACAATTGTTAATATAAAGTACATATTGTTTGTATCGTTAACACAGTAGACTGAAGATGTAAATGAATTAGTATTGAGTGTGTTATCAAGTACGTGTGTGCATTGATATTCTCTCTCTTTCACTTACTGCTTCCGTCTCTCTCACTCTCCTCATCTCCCCTATTATAAGCAAATGGGAGCCCACAAGCTGGCTACCTTGTGGCCCCGGTGGACAGTATAGAGAAGGTGTTTCCCCGGAGGATGGTGAGGCTCATACCTGTGGGTAGCCAACTCCATGCCAATTGTAGTGAGTAATACAGTGTTCCCACTCTTTGCAGCAATAGCCTGTATACCAAATAGTGCCTATTTACAGCTTGTTGAATCAGGCCAAAGAAAGAGAGTTTTGTGTCATGGCCATGGATATAGCATATTAGAATTAGAATTGACAAATATATTTGATTTTTTTTTTTTTTCCAGCTAAAAATATAAAACTTTGATTTATTCAGCTGTGGATTAGCAGTAGTAAAGTGAGCCATCTAGGAAAAAAATATTTACCCCAACAGTATTAATGTAAATACTCCCTGGTGGCATGGGGAAACAGAATATGTAACAATATGTCTTCATACTGCTATTGTTATAGTTGTTTAGTCTTCTGGTCATCTCCTAGTGATATTTGATATGTAGTACAATTTTAAAATGTCAAACAATTGTTGTTTTGTTTTCCATTAATAGATAAGCACAAAGGATATTATTTCAAGACATTTTGTAACATTTGGAAAACATAGTGAAACTGTACTCTAAAAGAAAGTTATTCTTTATGTCTTAAGTGGTCTTTGAACTTTACTAGAAATCACTTATCTTTGGCACTGCCTAAACTTATTGACTGAGGTCAATTTTGCCTTTCATCCATTCGAGGTTGATAAAAAAAACCCAGCCAAGTACTAATGTTGATTCTTCCTCTATATCTCTATCTCACTTCCTTTCTCTCATTCTCTATCCTTTTCTGGAAGAAATCTACTGTATTCAGGCCTGGAGATGGGTTCTGCCAGGTTTTTTAAAAAAATGCCCTAGAAATGCTGTATGACTCCCTCAGGAGTTACGGGATCATGCATGCCATGTAATCTTATTGAGTCATCCATAACTTTATTTATTAACTCTATGGTTTTTTTTCTTTTTGTCAAACATTTCCTAAAAGCAAAATCAAGTTTATTTGTTCTGTAAAAATCATTTCCCCTTGGAATTCATAGTCTGCTGGGGTTTACATTTCGAAAGAGAAAAACATTCCCAGGAATATTGATATTTTCCTTCATACAAGAAGAAATTGAGTGAAGCTATCAACTTCATTCTTATGGTCCTTTAGTTTCAGATTTAATGACAACAATGATTTCCATCAGCTAGAGATGTGAAATGACAGTTGAAGATTTAAACGGTCTGGCTTTCTCTTATCAGTGGTTCTGTCTTAAAACTATTCTAAATGTAGATAAAATTAGTGGATCTGAATAAAGTATCTATGTAAGGAATGAAGCTGAAACCTTCAGTCAGCTTATTTCTTATCTAAATCTTTTGTAAAAGAAACAATAAAATGGACAGCTGATAGAAAACCTTTTCAAATGCTAGAATAGAAAAATGGATGTGAGAATAACTTCTTGGTTGCTTTGTAAAGTTTGAAATATTCAAATTACAAACATCTGGTTAAAATGTTGATATTGTCACACATAGTTCTGAGCTGTGGGTTTGCATGTTGTTTTAAGACTTCTTTTTTTTTTGCATCTCTTAATTATTAGACCATATATAAAGAAAATAGTTTCTTTCTCTTTGAGCCCAGATAATTATATGCTTTGATTTAAACATAAACATACATTTTTTATTAATATTATCAATGACTGATGATGAATAAAGGAAATATTTATCTTGTGATAGCTCCACTCCAATGAGACCTTTAAATCATATTAATGTTAATTTTTCTTTTTTTATGTTTCAGTGATTTACAGCTATCATGGCACTGTTGATTATGCATTACCCCTCACTGTTGGACAAACTGTATATATTGAAGAAGAAATAGATGGTATGACACTACTTCACATTTGCACTCTCTTTTCATGGTTAAAACTTTTGATACCAACTTGCTCAAAACCAGCTTTGGTTCCTTGAAACAAAGCCACCCATAAGCCCCTCAAAATCCTTAATGAATTAAATCAAAATACAGTTTCATTATAAATATAGTAATGAAAGGGTTAAGATGCTGTTGTTGCATCTCTAAATGCTATTAATTTAACTTAATAAAAAAGTAACTACTCTCAGGTCTCAAATAATTGCCCCTTATTAATTTTTCAAATTCTTTCCAACCACACCACTGCTTGTTAAATTTTGCTAATCTATCTCTGGCGAAATTTTATTTTAAGGGGTAGCATTCCTGCAACAATTAATTTTCTTTAGACATTAAAAACATTACACATGATAAAAAAAAGTACATTACTAGAATTCCCATATGTCATAAAATAAATAGGATGTGTGTGTGTGTGGGGGGGGGGGGGCCTCTGTATGTAAACTAAACGACTAATTCTGGTTTTTAAAAAAAGATTCAATGGAGGCAACCTAGAAAAATTTACTGATTTTCCAAGCCTCGCCCCTTGTTCCCCAGCCCCCCATTATTTCGGACCTAAGAGTAACTTGGAAAGAGAATGGTTACTTGAATTTTATGCCAAACTGGTTATGAAACAATTTTCTTTTGAAAGTTTCTAATAACTGTCCTTATTATAATGGAATTAAGTGCGATGTATGTGTGACCATAATTCAGAACCTAGAAATGATGGGTTAACACTCACACAACACTGAAAATATTTCTCTCACCACCTATGGTTCTTTTTGATTACCAACTGTAAGGAGTACTCCATACTTCCCCTAGTCTGTCATGGCTTACTAGCTCTATACGGACGTTTAAATTGAATAAATAAATAAATATTCCACTGATTACCTTTCTTTCAATGACCCACATTTCACTCACTACATCTCTTATTGTGATTGCCTCATCTACTTCCTTCCTTCTTTTTAGCCTTTTCACATTTTATTTTTCATTTTCACTAGTCTCTATATTACTACTTAGTCAAACCACTTTCGTCCGAAACTTCAGGCATTTTCTATTCCTCACATCTTTTGAGTTGATCTTTTTCTCCAATATGATCATCGATTTTTCTCTCAAGCTCATAAACTTAAGAAAAAAAAGAAAAACCTGTATCACTTGGATGATAAAATGGTAGCTTTATCTGTGATGACAACTTCATGTGCTAAAAACGGTGTACCCATTATTATACTCCTCACAGGAGTGTGGGATTAAAAACAGTTCCACTCAGTAGCCATTTAGTCTCACTACCAAACAGATGCAGCTGTACATTGATGTAAAAATGGGAGCAAAACTAACTATACTGATTATGCCAGTCTCTTCATCTGTGAACTCAATAGTTTTTAATGCCAGTTGTATGTAATATTATGCCAGCTACGCTTGGGAGGATATGCAACCCATCTTTCCTTTTCCTGCCTTTAAACTAATTACAATTTATCTTATAAGAAGCAGGTATAGGTACACAAACTGTGTAAACATATATATAAAGCAAAACCTGTGAGTGATTTCAGAGCCTAGCAAGTTCCCAGGTACATTTGGGGGTATAATATTACTATAAAATGAATGTTTATCTGAATATTACTTATTGCAATGTCAATCAGCGTAAATGCTTGTAGTATTGTTTTACATTTTTCTTTTATTTGGTTTTCTTATAGAAAATTATGTGAATAAAAGTGTATAAAAAAAATAAAGATAGGATCAACATCCTAAAAGAAATTTGCTGGTCATAGTGTATGTCTTAGATTAATTCCAATCTGAAGGTTAACAGGGGGAACAAAAAGTGGCTTGGCAGTATTGGTAGTGCATCAAACAAGGCATAGTTACACTTCTTTACAATCTCAGTTCAAATCCTGCCGAGGTTAGCTTTGCTTTTCATCCTTATGGAGTTGATAAAAGGAGGTACCAGTAATGTACCGGGGTCAATTTAGTCAATTTTCCCCTCCCCCAAAATTGTTGGCTTTGTGCCTAAATCAGAAACTATTATATAGTAAGTAATTAAATATAAAAATTGCTTTTCATCTTAGAATTCTTTAACATGGCTCTCTTTTATTTTGCTTGAGTTAGACCCAGTTAAACAAATAATTAATGTTAACAGAATAATTAATGTAATGTGAATAGTAGTAAAAAGACTTACTCTTAGAATTTCATCTAAAAATAGCTCTGAATCACATTATATATATTATCATCATCATCATCATCGTTTAACGTCCATTTTACTATGCTTGCATGGGTTAGATGGGTTGTCACTTTATGAGACAAGTCAGCTCCAGAGACCAACATGCTCATGCGTGTGTATGTGTGTGTGTGTATATATATATATATATATATAATTAGTCCTTCTATTTCTGGAGGAAATTTCCCTTGCATTGTTGTAGCCCTCTAAAACACTTTCCACGATGTTTCAAGCAAATGACTATATATATAGCATCCTATATATATATATTATATATATATATACATTGTGGGCGGAGGTGGTGAGAGCAGACCTCAGATTGCTGAGGCTCACAGAGGAGATGATGAAGAACTGTGACAAGTGGAGAGATGCTGTGCTGAATAGGACCTGTCCCACCCTTGCAAGCAGGGAAAAGCGGACGTAAAATGATGATGATGATGATGATGATGACATGCACACACTATGTTATGGTATTAATACATATTTAATATGTATGATGATCATGTTTCTCAATAAATTCAAATTATATATTTGTGTATATGTATGTGTGTATAATTTCCCATTGATATCAATTAGACACTCTGAGATTATAATAAATATGAATTAACAACTTAATAGCTAGATGTCAGTACTGAACCCATACTACACCTTACATTCACTCTCCCACTCCCCCGTGAAAGATTTTGAGACAAATATTTGCAGAATACTACTATGAAGATATGAATAATGATACTTAGAATAGCAGTCCCCCTCTCATTCCCTCTCTCAGGTGAGATCTGAAATGGCTCAGTGCATAAGGAATTAGTCTCATGGGTTTATGCTTGCAAGTTTCTAATTAATCAGCCTTGAGCAACTGTCACTTCTTAAGATTTTATCTAGTCAACATACATTAATTAAAGTCTTTTTATTCTTTATAACAGTGAACTGTGCCATGATAATGATTTACAATTAGTTGGAAATATAGGAGCATTGCACAATTAAGTTGACAAATATAAATCATCAATAATTCGTCTAGTTGAACTTACTCTAGTTGTATAATATCCTATGAACTTACTCTAGTTGTATGACATTCTATGAACTTATTCTAGTTGGATAAAGGGTGGAATATGCAGAGTTGGGTGGTGGGAAAATTGATAATTTTTCAAGGCTGTTTCTGTTGATTTAAAAAAAAAAACAGAATTAGTCATTTAGTTTACATATTGAGATCCCAACTAATCCTATTTATTTTATAATGTATGGGATTTCTTTTTTTGTCGTGTGTAATGTTTTTTAATGTCTAAAGAAAATTGTCACAGGAATCCTGCCACTTAAAATAAAATTTCACCAGAGATAGATTAGCAAAATTTAATAAGCGGGGGTGGGTGGAATAAGAGCGGTGGGCGTGCGATTATTTGAGACCCAAGAGTAGGCCGGGTGAGCTCCATTTACTGAAACTTATGTTACAGAAGCAGCTGGTAGAAAGCTTGACTGAAATTCACACGCACTTCAGATATACAATACCTTGCTTAAAATTACACTGGATGAAAATTTGTCATTTTCATAGAAGTGAATGTATCTTCTTTGACATTACATTGCCCACTGGTTTGACCATCTAATGATAATCAAAAGACAAATGTAGATTACACAGTTTCTATAGTACAGTTTATAAAGTTAAATGTATCATGCTAATTTTAGTAGGGAAGTAAAACAAAAGATTAAAAATAGATTTTTTTTTATCAACTATAAAGTGATTATACACACACACACACATGTTTATATATATATATATATATAAATTTGTCTTTGTCATCATAACAACATATGTGTTCTTCCAAGCTGGCAGTGGGGTATGAAGCTTGTCTAAATATATTTGGCACTGCTTCAAAGATATATAATAAATGAACTCCATTCTGATTGCATAATAAGTGGGGCACTGTTTTATGCACTAGATCATTTGGTAGTGGAGCAGAAAATGTTGTGGTTGGATACCTTTTGATCCATTTTATTTCCTTAATTTAATTATATATATATGTGAAGGTGCATGGCTTAGTGGTTAGAGTATTGGGCTTGCAATTGGGAGGTTGTGGGTTTGATTCTTGGACCGGGTGATGTGTTGTGTTCTTGAGCAAGACACTTTAATTCACGTTGCTCCAGTTTACTCAGCTGTAGAAATGAGTTGCGACGTAACAGGTGCCAAGTTGTATCGGCCATAGCCTTTCCCTTGGACAACATCAGTGGCGTGGAGAGGTGAGGCTGGTATACATGGGTGACTGCTGGTCTTCCACAAACAACCTTGCCTGAACTTGTGCCTTGGAGGAAGATCTTTCTAGGTGCAAATCCAATGGTCATTCGCGACCGAAGGGGGTCTTTATTGATTTATATATTTATTTATATATATAAACAATGCCACAGAACCATAATGCTTCTCCCCCCTTTAGGTCATTAATGCTGGGGGGGGGGGGGTATGAAATTTACATTAACCCTTTCATTACTGCATTTTTAATGAAATAAACTCTATCTTAATTAATCAATGAAGAATTTTGAGGGATTTACTAAAATGATTAATTATTTCATTTCTAAGATAGTAACTTAATGTAAGGTTCTTATATAAAATTATGCTGGAAGATTCTAATTTAAATTGGAAACCTTTAAAATGGATGGTTTAATTTCATAGAACCAAAGGCTTAAACTCTGTTACTACTAACCAACAAAGCACTTGTTAACTAAACAGCATTTCTACATCATGTATGTATCTGCCCTTTAGAGGGTTTTGTTTTTCATCTCACAGGGTGTCCAAAATCCTCCTCCTCACCAAGCAAGCGTGGGGTTGTTGGTTGAGTCACCGACGACCCAACCAAAGGGTGGAGGATCTCTAGGAGGTCACTCTGATATAAAACGCAACTTCGTTTGCATCCAATGATGTAGACCAGTTCTTCTTTTGATGTTCAAAGAGTGGGATTGGCCCCATGCAAAGCCTTTCATCACTTAAAAAAGCTTCAAGCATAGGCATCACTTGATATGTGACATTTTTTTGTGATACATGATATTTCTGACCATAGGCAAGTTCCTAGCAGGACTCAAAAGCCATGACGTTCGTGCTTAAGTATCAAGTGACGGCATTACTTGAAATTGTGTTGCAGCCATCATGTATGTATGTGTGTGTGTGTGTGCTCCATGACACACATGCACACATAGATTGAGTGTGTGAGAGAGATATTTGTGGATAGTATGTATGTATGTGTGTGTGTGTTTGCTTACACACATGCACACACAGGTTGAATTAGAGAGAGAGAGCTATCTGGATAGTATGCATGTTGACATGTTTGTGTGTGTGTGTTTGTTCACACACATGCACACACATAGATTGAGTGAGAGACAAACAGACAGACAGAGACATAACACTGTTGGCAGAAAATACAGATTTTTGGCATAAATAAAAGTATTTTAGAACATTTAGGACAGTTTTGTCTTATTTTTAATTGAGCTTCCTGAATTAAAAAACAAAAAAAAATGTTTTTCACACAAAAGATTTTATATAGATTAATAATAGTAGAAATAGTATAAAACTGGTCAAATAAGTATTAATAGTTTACTAGGTTGCTCATGGCAGAGCCACTACTTCTTCACATTGAAAGATCATAGATTCTATATTACAGACATGTGGTTAGAATGTCTAATAGAATTGTTGGGCAGATTTTTACAGGCAAAGCCAGCTAGCAGGAGACCCAGAGGTAGACCATGAGCAAGATGGTTGGATAACATCCATAAGCTTGGTCTGGTGCTAAGGGTCGGTATGCTTGAGCTGTATAGTGGAGTGTGCTCCTGCTGGCCTACAAAATGGCTAAAATCGGTTGTGTTTATCACCTCTGCTGTCCAAACTCCCTCTCGTGCGTCCCCGTTGCAGCACTGGCTCCACCAGGTTGGGTTAGGTTTGAAAGCAAGAGTTCGGTGCTATAACCGATGCAATGCTTGGATTGCCCTATCCTAAATTTCATCATATACTTGTGGCTGGGCACTGCTTGTGAAACCAATCGCCCGAAGAAATGCCATTGAAATGAACTTACACCGTGAATTCCTTCGATGGAGCTGGCTCAACCCACTCCAGGTGAATGCTGCCTCAAGTACAAATAAATATAAGCTCAGTTGATCTTGCCTAATGGTTGCTTCTGATAGGACCCTCTGGAAGGTGTATCTGGGGCATCTGCCTCTACAACCCTCCCAGGAATAAGTGGGAGGAGGAAGACAAGAATAAGAAGTCATCATCATCATCATCATCATCATATATTTACAAACAAAAGAGATATTTTATCATTTGGTAAAATAAATCAGTTATTGTGAAGTTTGGCTTGTTTCAATTCCCCAGTTGGATTTACTTTATTCCAAACTTTAGAAATAGCACAAATGTTTCCACTTCCGTTCTCTTATAAATAAATCTTCGTCATTGTTGTTGTTGTTATGAAAATTTAAGAAATTCATGGTATTAACAGCATATGCCAGTATTCTTTCAGTCATGGAATTTGTGACCCAATTTTGATTCCTGTTAAAATAGAACAACTGATTGTTTTCATTTCTTCTACTATATAACTTGAGGGCTTCATGCCTAATTAATGATAATGATAATAGTAATAATAATAATGGTAATAATAATAATGATTTCTTGTATAGGCACAAGGCCAGTAATTTGGGAAGAGGGGAAAGTCGATTAAATTGACCCCAGTACGTTACTGATGCTTTATTTTATCGACCCTGTAAGGATGAAAGGCAAAGCTAACCATGGCAGGATTAATATTAATAAGGATTTCCTTTATTTGACACGAGTGTAAAATGGGGTGGGGGTGGGGGTCATATAATAATCAATTTTTATATTTTCTTTCCTATTTGATTATATGATATACTTTTTCATTTTTTTTATTTTTTATCATATATTCTCCAATTCTTCCCCAATTTTTACATCCGTTTTCCCCCATGCTAGTGTGGATTAGTCGTAACAGCAACTTGGCAGATCCATTAGGATGTTGGTTAGAATTCTTGGCAATATTTGTTCTGGCTCTCTGCATTCTCAGTTCAAATCCTGCTGAAGTCAACTTTGCCTTTCATCCTTTTGAGGTCGATAACAAAAAATACCAGTCCAGTTATCTAAAAGTCTAAAGCCTGTCTCAAGACAGGAGGCTTATCAGGCTGGTACTTATCCCAGTTTCATGGTGTGAAGTGACTCAGATTACAAGACTCCCCCTGGACAGGATGCCAGTCCATCGCAGGGTTAAAGTCTGTCTTAAGCTTCGAAGCTCGTCAGGCCGGTGCTTGTCCCTGTTTCTGTGGCATTAAACAACTGAGAATACAAGGCTTCACTCTGGACAAGACGCCAGTCTATTGCAGGGTTGAAGTCTGTCAGTGGGTAAAAAACTTCAGTCATCAGCTAAGTTTTTTACCCACTGACATCTTTCAATAGGAAAAAATACATTATTGTCTATATGTTACACACTTTAAAGTGTTTGGTGATAGGAAGGACAGCCTGCTGTAGATACCTTGCCAAACAAAGGGTCAGGAGAACCCTTTAGTCATGTCAAGGACATGGCAGCCTCCCTAGTGTTGGTGATCTACATGATAAATACACCCCGTATATGTTGTAAAGTAGTTGGTGATAGGAAGGGCATCCAGCCATAGGAATCTTGCCAAACAAAGGGTTGAGAGGACCCTCAGTTGTGTGAAAGGCATGACAACCTCTCCTCAGCACTCGATGGAATGTGAGACCGTGCATAAGTACACAGGTCCCTGGCCTTCTTGGGAGATCAGTGGCTCCACTTCAGTACTGACTTGGTTTATATGGACCCATTCCACCCTTGCTAGCAGGGAAAGCAGACATTAAGACAATAATGATGATGATGTTATTGCTACAGTTGCGCCTGTTTTTATATCTACCTTTTCATTAATTGTTGAAGCAATTAACATTATAATTGGAGGCTCTTCCCAGCATTCAGTTACAAAATCTGTTTTATATTTACATACTTTTTTAAATTTGACTGGCTATATTTTAAATTTGTGATCTTAGATTTACTTATTAAGTACCTTGACCTTAAAGCTGGTATATTTTGTTGTTGTTGCTGTTAATTATATGGTTGTATAAGTCAGGATTTGTTTAACCTGTTCCTTCCAGTATAATAGTTAAAAAAGAGATAGATAAAAATTGAAAAAAAATCATTAAAATATGTAAAGAACAAAGTCATATAATGTAGTATTTTGTTTCCCTATCAAACATGTTATAACACACACAGATATATATTTCTTTGTAAAACTGTTTCTATACTTTCTGGCATGTAATTTTCTGTTGATACCCAAACTACAGACGTTATGACTCATTTTATTTTGCCTTTTTTTTTTTAAAAGAGGGGCAAGTTTCTTGCTAAAAAATCAGTATTTATATTTCTTTGTACATTACTATTACCAACTAAATACATTACTACTACCAACTAAATTTATCTAGTTTTACTAAACCAACAAGAGAGCCTCTGCCACAGTCATTTAATCTGGTGAATTAGTAGAGTTGCTAGAGAATGGGACTTTTGTCCCATTCTCTAGCAACTCTACTAATTCAATAATAATAATTGTTTCTACTTTTGGCACAAGGCCAGCAATTACCCAGTACATTACTGGTACTTTATTTTATCGACCCCGTAAGGATGAAAGGCAAAGTTAACCTCGGCGGGATTTGAACACAGACCGTAAAGGGACGTAACTATGCTGGAAAGCATGGCGTCCGACTCTCTACTGATACTGCCAATCCACAATAATAATGCCTTCCTTTTTGTTCTGAATTCAAATCCTGCTAAGCTTAACTTTGTCTTTCACCTTTTTGTGATGTATAAAATAACGTGCCAGCCAGTGGATTGGTTGAATTGTCAGATGGGATTGGCTGCTTTGCTGTATTTGTTCTGAGTTCAAATTTTACTCTAGCCTATTAGAGTGTTATACATCTCTCACCTGGTTTAATGACCCTGCTTGGCCCTTTGAAGCTTTTTACCAGAGTTCACTCTGTTGCAAGTATCTAGACCAGGTCTCTGTTTTCTGTGGCTGAAAGCCCTTCCTAATGTCAACCACTATACAGTGTGTACTGGGAGTGTTTTATTGTGGCACCAGCTTAACCATCTTACAGGATGGACTGGGTGCTTATTGTCGTGGCACCAGCACTACTACCTTACAAGGTAGACTGGATGCTTTTGGATGTTCACTGTAACATTTCTTGTATTTAAATATTTATCTATTTGCACTATTTAGGCTAACAATGTCTTTAATATGCTCTTTTTTCCCCCTCCTCAATGAAATGGTATGGCCTAACCTCCATCATACATATATAAATATCATATTCACTCTCAGCAGTATCATTTGCACTTAATAAGTGTCTGTTGTTATCATTGCCCCTCCCACTGTCTAGCATGTTTTCAATGGATGTACAAAGACACATTTTTTTGGCACCATGTTGTTATTTTTCTCCATATTATAACTAAAGCTTAATTTAAAAGTCATGATAATTACTCATAAACATACCTAAACATGTCCTCTTTTGCTACTTTTAGGAACCAGGTTTTTCCAAATTGTATCTCTTTCCTAAGTTTAGAGTTCAAATTCTGCCAATTTGACATTATCTTCCATCCCCTCTTGGGTCAATACAAAAATAACTGTAATATACTCAGGTTATTGCAGTCAATTATTTCTCTCCTCTTCAACAATTCAGTATTTAATTTTGTCCCTTTATGTCCGGTATTCAGATCTTGCTTTATATCTCTAGTGTTTGAGTTAAGTACCAGTCAACTACTGTTGTTCAATATAATTGACTACACATTTGTGGCTGCCTCCACCTCCTCCTCCTTCCTGAGAGGGTCATGAGGGCCAAGTCCTTAAAAACTCCTTCCAGCAGGTCTACCTGGAGTGACTCCTGCCATTCTTTCCTGAGACATGGCCTTGTGCCAATTTGAGAAATCAAGATGTCCCCTATATTGTGTGATTCCATAATTATACTAGCTGGCCCTGTGGAAATTCCACTGTTGTTGAAAACTCAGACACAATAATTACTCTGACATATATTTGTTATTTCGTCATTGTATCATTTGAATCATTATACCATTAATTATCACTACCGTAATTTATATCATTAATTTAATAGTTCTTTATACACAATGGTTTTAATGATAGTTTTTTTTTGTTTTTTCTCTTTGATTCTCACTCTCTTGCCTGTTGGTATTAAATACCCTAACAAAAGTCTAAGGCTAAAGTCTGCCTGAAGTCAGGCTGGTGCTTATCCCAGTTTCATCAGAGTACAGGACCCCCGACAAAACACCAGTTCACTGTAGGGTTAAAGTCTGTCTCAAGCCAGGAGGCTCGCCATGCCGGTGCTTATCCTGGTTTTGTGGCATGAAGCAAATGAAAGTACAAGACTCCCCACTAGACAGGGTACCTGTCCATTGCTGGGTTAAACTGCTGCCGGTACTCATTTTCAGCTGAGTATACTGGAGCAACGTGAAATAAAGTATTTTGTTTGAGAATACAACACACGACCTAGTCCAGGAATCAATCCACAACATTATGATCGTTAGTCCAACACCCTTACAACTAGACCACGCACTTCCACACCCTAACAAAAACATTAGTTAAATTTCTAACCCTAGAAAATGTAATATAAAATTATAATCCATGACTAAATACTAGCTGTAGCAAGTAGATCCCTATCTTATTAAATGTTTCACCCTGGACTTTGTTAATTCTTATTAAGTTAATCTAAATGGCAACTGAGTTCTTTGTAAAAGGTTCAATCTAACAATGCCTTTGCAGTTTTGTCCACGGGGCACAGCTCAGCCCAGCCATAGGCCCAGAGTCCATCATCCTCTCCCTTTCCCCTTCTCTTTCCTCTGTGGCCCAAGAGTGCTTGCTTTCTCCCTTCTTTTCCTCTCATTTATGTCATTTACAGTCCTTTCCTCTACTTTCCCATACAGCCAGATTCCCCTTCTTTACCTCTTCCCCCTCTTTTTTTCATTATTTAATTTTATTTTTATCTTTCTTTTTCATATTTATGTAATTATCAATGGTTTTAAGTCGACTTTGTGAGTGAAACACGTGTATTGAGAACAAATATTTATTTTACCCCCCCCCCCCCCCCCCAAAAAAAAATTACATTAAAATACATGTTAAATAACTGACAATTAAAAAATATTAAATATTTAAAAAAAAAAAGCTACAGTCTTCATCTTCTTACCACAATGACGACGACTACTACTGCTGCTCCCTGCATCAGCGGGTATCTCCACTGATAATATCACCAGCTGCAGTTCTCAGTACATCACATTTGTGTGTATGTGTGCATTTCATTACATTTGTCTATAAGCAACATTCACTCTCACTTTCTCTCTGACTTTTAGCCTCTGCCTCACAATGTTACTATTTCCTCTCTCGTCCACACTGTTCTCTCTCTCACTTCTTCTCCTACCAAAACTTTGCTCTCCCTCCCCCTCCTATCAAAACTTCTCTCTTTCTCTCACTTCCCCTCCCATCAGAATCTCTCTTTCACATTACATATGTACAAGCATATTAATATCAATGATGAGAGTAAGAGAAATTTCATTTTAATAACTTTAACAAAAGTGTGAATGTCACATAATCTTATTTCTCTATAAATCTAAGGTCTTATGTTTATGTTTACAATCTTTTGGAGGAAACTTAGCATGCACTCTATAGTTCACTCTTCTTTACTCATCGCTAGAACAACCGTTAAAACAGCCAAATACTGTCATAGACAGCGATGGGCAAATATGCCTTAGAGCACAGGTTCTCAACCCATTTAGGCCAAACGCCCCCTTTTGTCCCTCAAAATCACGAAACGCCCCCTACCCTATTTTTCCATTTTTCAATATACTACTGATTTTGATATCAGTTGATTACTAAAAAATTGATTAACAATATTCCAAAGATACCATTGCAGGCAGCTGAGAGTATAAATACATTCCTTGAAAGGAAATATATCAATTTCAAAAAAAGGAACATAAATGTTCTTTTTTATGAATAAGGAAGGCTTAGTGGTTAGAGCATTGGGCTTGCAATCGAAAGGTTGTGAGTTCAATTCTCGGACCGGGTGATGTGTTGTTTCCTTGAGCAAGACACTTTATTTCACATTGCTCTAGTTTACTCAGCTGTAGAAATAAGATGATAGGACTGGTATCCCTATCATTCCACTGCAAAGTGGTCGTGGAGGTGCCACGGCAAAAAAAGCACCCAGCCCACACTGTAAAAGTGGACGTGTAGGTGCCACGGAAAAAAAACCCAGCACTGTAAATGAGGTTGGTGTTAGGAAGGGCATCCAGCTGTAGAAATCAGTCCCTGTAGAGCAAGACAAGTCAGCCGACTGGACACTGCCCACAACAGGACAACCCATCTAACCCATGCTAGCATGGAAGAACGGATGTAAAACGGTGCTGCTGAAGGACCAGTTAAATTTGTGATATTCCCACCAGGCGATACCAGCTATTTTGAACATTTATACAAGAGCAACTCTGTCTATCCAAAGAGTGGTCTTATCTGGAAGAAAGTGGCAATTATATCATTTCAAAGCTTTCCAATTTTCCTTTTATTGAAACAGACAGAATAAATGTTGATATCTAACTTGATGTCCCCTCCTCTTTGTGAGCTTAGAGACCGTGTAAGGGGGTTTCATGACTATATAAGAGGGTGTATTTATTAGTAAATGGTAAAATATATACAACAAATGAGTAAGTGAATTGCAGTCAGACTGCAACTACAAATAAAAAAATTGTTAGTTTGCTTTGTAACAATAGCATATCCAAGTTTTCGGATAAATCAACTTACTTTAACTTTGACCTCATTTCAATGGAATCCTTGAGCTTCATGGAGTCTAGCTAACTCTTTGACATGAGGCTGAATTTTCGTAAGATGTAGCTAGCGATCTCCACGAGTAATTACATTGTAGCAGTTGCACCAAACCTCCTCTCGACTAAGTATGAACTTGGAAAAGGCAGAGCAAATCTCTTAGCCTCTGCATGTAGGAGTGGAAATCGACGCTGAATTTCCTCTTGCATCCAAAAAAGGGGTTCACCTATTTTGGGAAATCTAATTTTGATCATGTTATCTGCTTGAAGTTCAATGAATTCTTCCTGAAATTTAACGTTCAAATCGTCGACGGTAGCTATGAAGGGATCTGCTATCCACATTGGGATATCCATCGGCAAAAGGTCGACAAACTGTTCTCTCATGTTGTCTTGTAGTGCATGGAAGTGAGCGGTATAAATTTGGAGTTGGTCATCGCTTACAATGTTTTGAACATTGGCGACACTAGGAAAATTATAGAATTCCCGTCAACAAAGATTCCTTTCGATGACATTCAATTTGGCCAGGAATGTTTTCACAGCATTCCTTTCTTTAAGCAAGGTGATCTTCTTCCCCTGCAAAGCCATAATGACGCTATTGCATTTGTCAAAGGTGTTAGCGAGGTAGGCGCAGTCTTGCCTCACATCGAGGGTTTTCTTGTACAGTTCTGTGTTGCGTCCTCGAAGAAACTCAATGATAGAGTCGAACAGTTCAAAGAAGTGAGTAAGGCACTTGCCCTTTGAAAGCCACCTCACTTCAGTATGAAGGAGCAACTTGACGAATTCTTCGTCATTATCTTGGTACAGTTGCCGAAAATTTTCTTCATTGAGGGAATGGTGTTTGATAAAATTGATGACATCAATGGCCACCTGCAAGGACTTGCTCAGTGGCTCACTGAGTTTCTTCACAGCCAAGTGTTGTTGATGAATGACACAATGAACAGCAAATACAGATAGATTTTCTCTCTTCAGAAGAGTGAAGAAACCCTTATGTTGGCCGACCATTGCTCTTGCGTCATCCGTAGCACATGATACAATGTGTATTGTATGTGGTCCTAGATGTATGTATTACCTCCCTGTGTGTTGTATGCAGTCCTAGATGTATGTATTACCTGCTTATGTATTGCATGTGGTCCCAGCTGTATGTATTACCTGCTTGTGTGTTGTATGTGGTCCTAGATGTGTGTATTACCTGCTTATGTGTTGCATGTGGTCCTAGATGTGTGTATTACCTGCTTATGTGTTGTATGTGGTCCTAGATGTGTGTATTACCTGATTATGAGTTGTATGTGGTCCTAGATGTGTGTATTACCTGCTTATGTGTTGTATGTGGTCCTAGATGTGTGTGCTACCCGCTTTTGTGTTTTTTCTTTTCTTTTTTTATTTGTAATATTATTTATACAATAGGGAATAAAATAGATCTACATAGTGTTAACTTGTTACGGTTGAGTCAATAATTTCAGACATGAAATACATTGTTATCTTTGAAGCAAAAACAAGATTCAAACTGGCTCCCGCCCAAAGTGTCCTTGACCCAGTTGACTGTGGGTTTTTTCCATTTTTAAGATCTCAATTGCCGGTTAATGTTTAGACACGCCTGCAGACCTGCTTACAGCTACGGTCAGACCATAGTTATGCTGTCTGCATGGTCATTCAAATGCATTCACACTGGCTGTCTCAGAGACATACAAATATGGCTTATAAAACTTACCAAAGTAAAGGGCCTTCTAGCGCCCCTGATGCCCTCTTGTTCCAAAACGCCCCCCCCCCCCCCCCTGGAGTTCCAAAACGCCCCCTGGGGGTGCATATGCCTCCCGTTGAGAACCTTTGCCTTAGAGGGTAGAGACCAGTGGCCAGAGGTAGACAAGCAGATGAAATATAGAAAATATTGAAAGAGGAGAAGGACAAGGAGGAGTGTGTTGGCACACAGAAATAACTATAAAAAAAAAAAAAAAAGGCAATGTACAAGACAAGTTCTCTCTCTCTCTCACACACACACACCTTCACCCTCATCAGCTCTTAAACCATCAAAATGGTGTTGCATATTTGTTAAAATATAGTGGATTGGCAGTATTAGTAGAACATCGGCCAATATGCTTTGTGGCATACAGTTATGGCCTTTTACGTTCTGAGTTCAAATCCTGCTGAGGTTAGCTTTGCCTTTCATCCTTAGGGGGGTCAATAAAATAAAGTACCAGTAACATACTGGGGTCAATTTAATTGACTTTCCTCTCCCCTAAAATTGTTGACCCTGTGCCTAAATTAGAAATCATTATTATTGTTAAGGGCGGTGGATTGGCAGTATCGGTAGAGGGTCGGACGCCATGCTTTCCAGCATAGTTACGTCCCTTTACGATCTGAGTTCAAATCCTGCCGAGGTTGACTTTGCCTTTCATCCTTACGGGGTCGATAAAATAAAGTACCAGTAATGCACTGGGTAATTGCTGGCCTTGTGCCTAAAGTAGAAACAATTATTATTGTTAATATAGGAATTGGCAGGGCACTGGGCAATACACAAAAGTAGAAACCATTATTATTGTTGGTATTTTATATCCATGTTTAACACTTTATAAAATGTCCATATTTGTTGAACCATGTCTATTTTATATGAGATACTGTACATACTTGTATTTAAGTCACAGCAGTAGATAAGACATACCTCTTCCGTGTTTATAATCTTTGATCGAGACAAAAATCATATGTTGCCTTTTGTAAATAATGTTTGCAACTTTGCTTGCAGTTGTCTCTTAAAATAATAATAATTAAAAAAGAAGCTATTTATCTAGAATACGTAATCACTAACATTGCCAGTGCAGTTTAGCAAAAAAAACCTGGAAATATAGGTAACATAAAATGTATTCTTATGCATGAAATGAAATTAACTGCTTGCTTTTAACCCTTTAGTATCTAAACCAGCTGCCGTATCCGGCCAGAATTCTCTCACCTCTTTCTGTTCAAACCGGCTGTAACCAGCCACTCATACTCATGTTAAGGTGTTGTTCTCAAAATAAATAATATCAAAATCTCATAGATAATTACTGTGAAAATATAATAGTATATATAGAATAACGTAAATGCTAAAGGGTTAAATTGCTATTACTAAATGGCTGATAATATATGTAGCATTAGGATTACAGCAGACCATAAATTAAAAATAAAACCTACACATATATATTACATACATCTGGATATTACTTTTGTTTAAGACATCATCAATATATATTTGATTACAAAGCCAATATTCAAAATTGAGTGAATATTTACATAACCAACCCACAGGACATACTCAATTATTTGCCTCCGTCTCTGTGTGTTAGTAAATGTTGCCGATTTCAAGCTTAGGGAAAGGTTTTTAGTAAAAAAAAGACTGTGACTTATCTAAGAAAGAGTATATACAAAAAATGTATTTTCAGTTTCCTCACCACTGCTGCTCTTGACATTGTTTTCATCATGATTTGCTAAAGAAGAATCTATTTGTTTTCTAAGAACAAGATTTCACTCTTTACTCTGTTCCTTTTTGTTTTTATTTGCAGGGTGGTACAAAGGTTATAAAATTAAACACAAACATGAGAGGGGGATATTCCCAAAGGCATACGTTTTCATCAAAGAAGCCACGGTTTCAGGGTAAGTGTTATCAAACTAAATTTATGCTGTAACCCAGAGGTGGGGAACCTTTTCATGTTAAAAGGGTGCATTAAGTTACTTGTTATATTATAAGACAACATTCAGGAAACCATAATTATATATTCTTAAAATCTACATTATTTTCTAAAAAATCTAATTACTATGTACTAATTATCTAAAAAACAAAAAAAACAACTTTTTTTTTAAAAAGTTAACTACCTTTTAATGACTCTGTTGTGCATGCTTGTTTCTTCAGTAAGTAATACACTTTTCAACACTATGCTATAACAAACATGATTGGGCATGTGTTGGAAAATACATGCGTACACACACACACACAGAGTAATATACTATTTACTGGTTTCAGTTGTTAGAGTGTGGCCATGCTGAGGCACCACCTCGAAGTAATATATGTAATAAAATCATACCATTAATATTATATAACAAAAATGAAACTACAGAATAAAAAGAATCCTTAACTTTTAACATCCTATAATGATTTAGCTGTATGTATGGCCTTGGAATTCCTGATGGAGTTGTAGGGGCACCGTAGTGACATACAGCATGCCTTTGGCATTAAAAAAAAAAAAACGGTAGAGCTCACCCCCTTACTGGGTTTGGATCCCAACTGATTTCTTCTAGAGAAAGAGAGATAGAGTGATAGAGAGAAAGATATATAGAGGAAGAATGGATCACTGTATTAGACTGGTACTTTTTTTATTGACCTCAAAAGGATGAAAGATTAAGTTGACCTCAGTGGGTATTGAATTCAGAGCACAGAGCCAGACTGAAAACTATCCAATGTTTTAATGACTCTGCCAAATTGCCATAAGGCTAATAGTGAGCGTAAGAAGTAATTGAACAATATCTAAAATAGGCTTGTTAATTCAAATGTTTTTAGTATCTTTAGTGGTGGACAGTTTGTTGTGAAGATTTGCAATATTAGAGTTAAACACTTTAACCCTTTATTTACCAACCTGACTTGGTTCTATGAAATAAAGTCACCCATTTTAAAGGTTCCAATTTAAATTAAAATCTTCCAATATAATTTTATATAAGAACCTTACATTAAGTTACTATCTTAAAAATGAAATAATTAATATTTTTAGTAAATCCCTTAAAATTCTTCATTAATTAATTAAAATTGAGTATATTTCATTAGAAATGCAGTCATGAAAGGATTAATGTGATGCAGTCATAGTTTTATTTTTTTACTGTTCAAGTATGTCTTACTAATGCAGTTTTATAAATAAAAGTCAACTGACACTTCAAGTTCTGCTTTTGTTTTACCATCTTTAACTATTGCCTCTGCAATGTATCAACATTTATCAACACACTCCTTAAAGCATATTAAACAAAAGTATGCTTTCATGTCATTAACTGTAGTAATTAGGTGCTGCTATAGAATAGTTTGACATTGTAAATAACTTATAGAGAAGTAGTTTTAGTTAGTTTGTATTCCCCTTTGTATCCAGTCTATAATGTGGTAGAAAGTAAAACTTTGTTACTACTGGAGATATGACATTTTAGTTAAACTTTCAACGATTTAGTTTATCACAACCATCACCATCACCATCATTATCATTACCATTACCACCACTACCACCACCACCACCACCATCATTATCATCATCATCATCACTATAATCACCATCATCACTATAATCACTATCATCACAATAATCACCATCATTATCATTTGGCAGTATCGGTAGAGGGTCGGACGCCATGCTTTCCAGCATAGTTACGTCCCTTTACGATCTGAGTTCAAATCCCGCCGAGGTTGACTTTGCCTTTCATCCTTACGGGGTCGATAAAATAAAGTACCAGTAATGCACTGGGTATTTGCTGGCCTTGTGCCTAAAGTAGAGACAATTATCATTATAATCATAATCATCACTACAAACACCATCAACATCCATCATCATAATCATCACTTCAATCACCATCAATATCATCACCATCATTATCATTATTAGCATCATCATTCCTTTTTTTTAAATATCAATACAGGGAAAACTTCTTGGAAATTCTGAATTTCTACATTTAAAAATAATTATGTGTATGTCTGGAGAGAGAGAGAGAGAGAGAGAGAAAGAGAGAAAGAAGTGGGGAAGGAAGAATAAGGTGATTTTCTTCTTGGAAATTCCTTCCACTCCTGGCTATATAACAGCTGTGTTAGAAAGATATATAATTTATCATATTTTTGCACAGATGTCATATCAGGAGAATTAGAAAAAAAAAGAAAAAAAAAAAAAAAGCTGTTTCCATACAAGAAACTGACATATTTGTAGGAAAACCACTACTATCACCACTAACACCTCTACTACTATCACCACCAACAACACCACTACTATCACCACCAACAACACCACTACTATCACCACCAACAACACCACTGACACCATTACCACCAGCAATACCACTGTTTTCTTTTCTTCTTCTGCCTCAAATATTTGAAAGAAGAAAGTTAAAGACAGCTAGATAAATGAAAATATTGATTAATCTTTCTGTAGAATTTAGCAACTTACTGTTTTTGCCTGAGCATCTTCTTTATTAAGCATCATCATCATCATAATGTCTGCACTTCTGTGGTTGTATGGCTAGGACAGTTCTCCTCAGATCACCTAGGTAACTGTGGTTGTATGGCTAGGACAGTTCTCCTCTGATCACCTAGGTAACTGTGGTTGTATGACTAGGACAGTTCTCCCCAGATCACCTAGGTAACGGTGGTTGTATTGCTAGGACAGTTCTCCTCAGATCACCTAGGTAACGGTGGTTGTATGGCTAGGACAGTTCTCCTCAGATCACCTAGGTAAATGTGGTGGTATGGCTAGGACAGTTCTCCTCTGATCACCTAGTTACCTGTGGTTGTATGACTAGGACAGTTCTCCTCAGATCACCTAGGTAACTGTGGTCGTATGGCTAGGACAGTTCTCCTCAGATCACCTAGGTAACTGTGGTTGTATGGCTAGGACAGTTCTCCTCTGATCACCTAGGTAACTGTGGTTGTATGGCTAGGACAGTTCTCCTCAGATCACCTAGGTAACTGTGGTTGTATGGCTAGGACAGTTCTCCTCAGATCACCTAGGTAACTGTGGTTGTATGGCTAGGACAGTTCTCCCCAGATCACCTAGGTAACTGTGGTTGTATGGCTAGGATAGTTCTCCTCTGATCACCTAGGTAACTGTGGTGGTATGGCTAGGACAGTTCTCCTCTGATCACCTAGGTAACTGTGGTTGTATGGCTAGGACAGTTCTCCTCAGATCACCTAGGTAACTGTGGTTGTATGGCTAGGATAGTTCTCCTCTGATCACCTAGGTAACTGTGGTGGTATGGCTATGACAGTTCTCCTCAGATCACCTAGGTAACTGTGGTTGTATGGCTAGGATAGTTCTCCTCTGATCACCTAGGTAACTGTGGTTGTATTGCTAGGACAGTTCTCAGATCACCTAGGTAACTGATTGTATAGCTAGGACAGTTCTCAGATCACCTAGGTAACTGATTGTATGGCTAGGACAGTTCTCCTCAGAGCACCTAGGTAACTGTGGTTGTATTGCTAGGACAGTTCTCCCCAGATCACCTAGGTAACTGATTGTATGGCTAGGACAGTTCTCCCCTGATCACCTAGGTAACTGTGGTGGTATGGCTAGGACAGTTCTCCTCAGATCACCTAGGTAACTGTGGTTGTATGGCTAGGACAGTTCTCCTCTGATCAACTAGGTAACTGTGGTTGTATGACGAGGACAGTTCTCCCCAGATCACTTATGTAACGGTGGTGGTATGGCTAGGACAGTTCTCCTCTGATCACCTAGGTAACTGTGGTGGTATGGCTAGGACAGTTCTCCTCTGATCACCTAGGTAACGGTGGTTGTATGGCTAGGACAGTTCTCCTCTGCTCACCTGTGTAACTGTGGTTGTATGACTAGGACAGTTCTCCTCTGATCACCTAGGTAACTGTGGTTGTATGGCTAGGACAGTTCTCCTCAGATCACCTAGGTAACTGTGGTGGTATGGCTAGGACAGTTCTCCTCAGATCACCTAGGTAACTGTGGTTGTATGACTAGGACAGTTCTCCTCTGATCACCTAGGTAACTGTGGTTGTATGGCTAGGACAGTTCTCCTCTGATCACCTAGGTAACTGTGGTTGTATGGCTAGGACAGTTCTCCTCAGATCACCTAGGTAACTGTGGTTGTATGGCTAGGACAGTTCTCCTCAGATCACCTAGGTAACTGTGGTTGTATTGCTAGGACAGTTCTCCTCTGATCACCTAGGTAACTGTGGTTGTATGGCTAGGACAGTTCTCCTCAGATCACCTAGGTAACTGTGGTTGTATTGCTAGGACAGTTCTCCCCAGATCACCTAGGTAACTGATTGTATGGCTAGGACAGTTCTCCCCTGATCACCTAGGTAACTGTGGTTGTATGGCTAGGACAGTTCTCCTCTGATCACCTCGGTAACTGTGGTTGTATGACGAGGACAGTTCTCCTTGAGATCACTTATGTAACGGTGATCGTATGGCTAGGACAGTTCTCCTCTGATCACCTAGGTAACTGTGGTGGTATAGCTAGGACAGTTCTCCTCTGATCACCTAGGTAACGGTGGTTGTATGGCTAGGACAGTTCTCCTCTGATCACCTGTGTAACTGTGGTTGTATGACTAGGACAGTTCTCCTCTGATCACCTAGGTAACTGTGGTTGTATGGCTAGGACAGTTCTCCTCAGATCACCTTGGTAACTGTGGTTGTATGAATAGGACAGTTCACCTCTGATCACCTAGGTAACTGTGGTTGTATGGCTAGGACAGTTCTCCTCAGATCACCTAGGTAACTGGTGGTATGGCTAGGACAGTTCTCCTCAGATCACCTAGGTAACTGTGGTTGTATGACTAGGACAGTTCTCCTCTGATCACCTAGGTAACTGTGGTTGTATGGCTAGGACAGTTCTCGTCAGATCACCTAGGTAACTGTGGTTGTATGACTAGGACAGTTCTCCTCTGATCACCTAGGTAACTGTGGTTGTATGGCTAGGACAGTTCTCCTCAGATCACCTAGGTAACTGTGGTGGTATGGCTAGGACAGTTCTCCTCAGATCACCTAGGTAACTGTGGTTGTATGGCTAGGACAGTTCTCCTCAGATCACCTAGGTAACTGTGGTTGTATTGCTATGACAGTTCTCCTCTGATCACCTAGGTAACTGTGGTTGTATGGCTAGGACAGTTCTCCTCTGATCACCTAGGTAACTGTGGTTGTATGGCTAGGACAGTTCTCCTCAGATCACCTAGGTAACTGTGGTGGTATGGTTAGGACAGTTCTCCTCAGATCACCTAGGTAACTGTGGTGGTATGGCTAGGACAGTTCTCCTCAGATCACCTAGGTAACTGTGGTTGTATGGCTAGGACAGTACTCCTCAGATCACCTAGGTAACTGTGGTGGTATGGCTAGGACAGTTCTCCTCAGATCACCTAGGTAACTGTGGTTGTATGGCTAGGACAGTTCTCCTCAGATTATCTAGGTAACTGTGGTTGTATGGCTAGGACAGTTCTCCTCAGATCACCTAGGTAACTGTGGTTGTATGGCTAGGACAGTTCTCCTCAGATCACCTAGGTAACTGTGGTTGTATGGCTAGGACAGTTCTCCTCAGATCACCTAGGTAACTGTGGTTGTATGACTAGGACAGTTCTCCTCAGATCACCTAGGTAACTGTGGTTGTATGGCTAGGACAGTTCTCCTCAGATCACCGAGGTAACTGTGGTTGTATGGCTAGGACAGTTCTCCTCTGACCACCTTGGTAACTGTGGTTGTATGGCTAGGACAGTTCTCCTCTGATCACCTAGGTAACTGTGGTTGTATGGCTAGGACAGTTCTCCTCAGATCACCTAGGTAACTGTGGTTGTATGGCTAGGACAGTCCTCCTCAGATCACCTAGGTAACTGTGGTTGTATGGCTAGGACAGTTCTCCTGTGATCACCTAGGTAACTGTGGTTGTATGGCTAGGACAGTTCTCCTCTGATCACCTAGGTAACTGTGGTTGTATGGCTAGGACAGTACTCCTCAGATCACCTAGGTAACTGTGGTTGTATGGCTAGGACAGTTCTCCTCAGATCACCTAGGTAACTGTGGTTGCATTGCTAGGACAGTTCTCCTCTGATCACCTAGGTAACTGTGGTTGTATGGCTAGGACAGTTCTCCTCAGATCACCTAGGTAAATGTGGTGGTATGGCTAGGACAGTTCTCCTCAGATCACCTAGGTAACTGTGGTGGTATGGCTAGGACAGTTCTCCTCAGATCACCTAGGTAACTGTGATGGTATGGCTAGGACAGTTCTCCTCAGATCACCTAGGTAACTGTGGTTGTATGGCTAGGACAGTTCTCCTCTGATCACCTAGGTAACTGTGGTTGTATGGCTAGGACAGTTCTTTTCAGATCATCTAGGTAACTGTGGTTGTATGGCTAGGACAGTTCTCCTCAGATCATCTAGGTAACTGTGGTTGTATGGCTAGGACAGTTCTCCTCTGATCACCTAGGTAACTGTAGTTGTACTGCTAGGACAGTTCTCCTCAGATCACCTAGGTAACTGTGGTGGTATGGCGAGGACAGTTCTCCTCAGATCACCTAGGTAACTGTGGTGGTATGGCTAGGACAGTTCTCCTCAGATCACCTAGGTAACTGTGGTTGTATTGCTAGGACAGTTCTCCCCAGATCACCTAGGTAACTGATTGTATGGCTAGGACAGTTCTCCCCTGATCACCTAGGTAACTGTGGTTGTATGGCTAGGACAGTTCTCCTCAGATCACCTAGGTAACTGTGGTTGTATGGCTAGGACAGTTCTCCTCAGATCACCTAGGTAACTGTGGTTGTAATGCTAGGACAGTTCTCCTCTGATCACCTAGGTAACTGTCGTTGTATGACGAGGACAGTTATCCCCAGATCACTTATGTAACGGTGGTCGTATGGCTAGGACAGTTCTCCTCTGATCACCTAGGTAACTGTGGTGGTATGGCTAGGACAGTTCTCCTCTGATCACCTAGGTAACGGTGGTTGTATGGCTAGGACAGTTCTCCTCTGCTCACCTGTGTAACTGTGGTTGTATGACTAGGACAGTTCTCCTCTGATCACCTAGGTAACTGTGGTTGTATGGCTAGGACAGTTCTCCTCAGATCACCTTGGTAACTGTGGTTGTATTAATAGGACAGTTCACCTCTGATCACCTAGGTAACTGTGGTTGTATGGCTAGGACAGTTCTCCTCAGATCACCTAGGTAACTGTGGTGGTATGGCTAGGACAGTTCTCCTCAGATCACCTAGGTAACTGTGGTTGTATGACTAGGACAGTTCTCCTCTGATCACCTAGGTAACTGTGGTTGTATGGCTAGGACAGTTCTCCTCAGATCACCTAGGTAACTGTGGTTGTATTGCTAGGACAGTTCTCCTCTGATCACCTAGGTAACTGTGGTTGTATGGCTAGGACAGTTCTCCCCAGATCACCTAGGTAACTGATTGTATGGCTAGGACAGTTCTCCCCTGATCACCTAGGTAACTGTGGTTGTATGGCTAGGACAGTTCTCCTCAGATCACCTAGGTAACTGTGGTTGTATGGCTAGGACAGTTCTCCTCAGATCACCTAGGTAACTGTGGTTGTATGGCTAGGACAGTTCTCCTCTGATCACCTAGGTAACTGTGGTTGTATGATGAGGACAGTTCTCCCCAGATCACTTATGTAATGGTGGTCGTATGGCTAGGACAGTTCTCCTCTGATCACCTAGGTAACTGTGGTGGTATGGCTAGGACAGTTCTCCTCTGATCACCTAGGTAACGGTGGTTGTATGGCTAGAACAGTTCTCCTCTGCTCACCTGTGTAACTGTGGTTGTATGACTAGGACAGTTCTCCTCTGATCACCTAGGTAACTGTGGTTGTATGGCTAGGACAGTTCTCCTCAGATCACCTTGGTAACTGTGGTTGTATGAATAGGACAGTTCACCTCTGATCACCTAGGTAACTGTGGTTGTATGGCTAGGACAGTTCTCCTCAGATCACCTAGGTAACTGGTTGTATGGCTAGGACAGTTCTCCTCAGATCACCTAGGTAACTGTGGTTGTATGACTAGGACAGTTCTCCTCTGATCACCTAGGTAACTGTGGTTGTATGGCTAGGACAGTTCTCCTCTGATCACCTAGGTAACTGTGGTTGTATGGCTAGGACAGTACTCCTCAGATCACCTGGGTAACTGTGGTTGTATGGCTAGGACAGTTCTCCTCAGATCACCTAGGTAACTGTGGTTGCATTGCTAGGACAGTTCTCCTCTGATCACCTAGGTAACTGTGGTTGTATGGCTAGGACAGTTCTCCTCAGATCACCTAGGTAAATGTGGTGGTATGGCTAGGACAGTTCTCCTCAGATCACCTAGGTAACTGTGGTGGTATGGCTAGGACAGTTCTCCTCAGATCACCTAGGTAACTGTGATGGTATGGCTAGGACAGTTCTCCTCAGATCACCTAGGTAACTGTGGTTGTATGGCTAGGACAGTTCTCCTCTGATCACCTAGGTAACTGTGGTTGTATGGCTAGGACAGTTCTTTTCAGATCATCTAGGTAACTGTGGTTGTATGGCTAGGACAGTTCTCCTCAGATCATCTAGGTAACTGTGGTTGTATGGCTAGGACAGTTCTCCTCTGATCACCTAGGTAACTGTAGTTGTACTGCTAGGACAGTTCTCCTCAGATCACCTAGGTAACTGTGGTGGTATGGCTAGGACAGTTCTCCTCAGATCACCTAGGTAACTGTGGTTGTATTGCTAGGACAGTTCTCCCCAGATCACCTAGGTAACTGATTGTATGGCTAGGACAGTTCTCCCCTGATCACCTAGGTAACTGTGGTTGTATGGCTAGGACAGTTCTCCTCAGATCACCTAGGTAACTGTGGTTGTATGGCTAGGACAGTTCTCCTCAGATCACCTAGGTAACTGTGGTTGTAATGCTAGGACAGTTCTCCTCTGATCACCTAGGTAACTGTCGTTGTATGACGAGGACAGTTATCCCCAGATCACTTATGTAACGGTGGTCGTATGGCTAGGACAGTTCTCCTCTGATCACCTAGGTAACTGTGGTGGTATGGCTAGGACAGTTCTCCTCTGATCACCTAGGTAACGGTGGTTGTATGGCTAGGACAGTTCTCCTCTGCTCACCTGTGTAACTGTGGTTGTATGACTAGGACAGTTCTCCTCTGATCACCTAGGTAACTGTGGTTGTATGGCTAGGACAGTTCTCCTCAGATCACCTTGGTAACTGTGGTTGTATTAATAGGACAGTTCACCTCTGATCACCTAGGTAACTGTGGTTGTATGGCTAGGACAGTTCTCCTCAGATCACCTAGGTAACTGTGGTGGTATGGCTAGGACAGTTCTCCTCAGATCACCTAGGTAACTGTGGTTGTATGACTAGGACAGTTCTCCTCTGATCACCTAGGTAACTGTGGTTGTATGGCTAGGACAGTTCTCCTCAGATCACCTAGGTAACTGTGGTTGTATTGCTAGGACAGTTCTCCTCTGATCACCTAGGTAACTGTGGTTGTATGGCTAGGACAGTTCTCCCCAGATCACCTAGGTAACTGATTGTATGGCTAGGACAGTTCTCCCCTGATCACCTAGGTAACTGTGGTTGTATGGCTAGGACAGTTCTCCTCAGATCACCTAGGTAACTGTGGTTGTATGGCTAGGACAGTTCTCCTCAGATCACCTAGGTAACTGTGGTTGTATGGCTAGGACAGTTCTCCTCTGATCACCTAGGTAACTGTGGTTGTATGATGAGGACAGTTCTCCCCAGATCACTTATGTAATGGTGGTCGTATGGCTAGGACAGTTCTCCTCTGATCACCTAGGTAACTGTGGTGGTATGGCTAGGACAGTTCTCCTCTGATCACCTAGGTAACGGTGGTTGTATGGCTAGAACAGTTCTCCTCTGCTCACCTGTGTAACTGTGGTTGTATGACTAGGACAGTTCTCCTCTGATCACCTAGGTAACTGTGGTTGTATGGCTAGGACAGTTCTCCTCAGATCACCTTGGTAACTGTGGTTGTATGAATAGGACAGTTCACCTCTGATCACCTAGGTAACTGTGGTTGTATGGCTAGGACAGTTCTCCTCAGATCACCTAGGTAACTGGTTGTATGGCTAGGACAGTTCTCCTCAGATCACCTAGGTAACTGTGGTTGTATGACTAGGACAGTTCTCCTCTGATCACCTAGGTAACTGTGGTTGTATGGCTAGGACAGTTCTCCTCTGATCACCTAGGTAACTGTGGTTGTATGGCTAGGACAGTACTCCTCAGATCACCTGGGTAACTGTGGTTGTATGGCTAGGACAGTTCTCCTCAGATCACCTAGGTAACTGTGGTTGCATTGCTAGGACAGTTCTCCTCTGATCACCTAGGTAACTGTGGTTGTATGGCTAGGACAGTTCTCCTCAGATCACCTAGGTAAATGTGGTGGTATGGCTAGGACAGTTCTCCTCAGATCACCTAGGTAACTGTGGTGGTATGGCTAGGACAGTTCTCCTCAGATCACCTAGGTAACTGTGATGGTATGGCTAGGACAGTTCTCCTCAGATCACCTAGGTAACTGTGGTTGTATGGCTAGGACAGTTCTCCTCTGATCACCTAGGTAACTGTGGTTGTATGGCTAGGACAGTTCTTTTCAGATCATCTAGGTAACTGTGGTTGTATGGCTAGGACAGTTCTCCTCAGATCATCTAGGTAACTGTGGTTGTATGGCTAGGACAGTTCTCCTCTGATCACCTAGGTAACTGTAGTTGTACTGCTAGGACAGTTCTCCTCAGATCACCTAGGTAACTGTGGTGGTATGGCGAGGACAGTTCTCCTCAGATCACCTAGGTAACTGTGGTGGTATGGCTAGGACAGTTCTCCTCAGATCACCTAGGTAACTGTGGTTGTATTGCTAGGACAGTTCTCCCCAGATCACCTAGGTAACTGATTGTATGGCTAGGACAGTTCTCCCCTGATCACCTAGGTAACTGTGGTTGTATGGCTAGGACAGTTCTCCTCAGATCACCTAGGTAACTGTGGTTGTATGGCTAGGACAGTTCTCCTCAGATCACCTAGGTAACTGTGGTTGTAATGCTAGGACAGTTCTCCTCTGATCACCTAGGTAACTGTCGTTGTATGACGAGGACAGTTATCCCCAGATCACTTATGTAACGGTGGTCGTATGGCTAGGACAGTTCTCCTCTGATCACCTAGGTAACTGTGGTGGTATGGCTAGGACAGTTCTCCTCTGATCACCTAGGTAACGGTGGTTGTATGGCTAGGACAGTTCTCCTCTGCTCACCTGTGTAACTGTGGTTGTATGACTAGGACAGTTCTCCTCTGATCACCTAGGTAACTGTGGTTGTATGGCTAGGACAGTTCTCCTCAGATCACCTTGGTAACTGTGGTTGTATTAATAGGACAGTTCACCTCTGATCACCTAGGTAACTGTGGTTGTATGGCTAGGACAGTTCTCCTCAGATCACCTAGGTAACTGTGGTGGTATGGCTAGGACAGTTCTCCTCAGATCACCTAGGTAACTGTGGTTGTATGACTAGGACAGTTCTCCTCTGATCACCTAGGTAACTGTGGTTGTATGGCTAGGACAGTTCTCCTCAGATCACCTAGGTAACTGTGGTTGTATTGCTAGGACAGTTCTCCTCTGATCACCTAGGTAACTGTGGTTGTATGGCTAGGACAGTTCTCCTCAGATCACCTAGGTAACTGTGGTTGTATTGCTAGGACAGTTCTCCCCAGATCACCTAGGTAACTGATTGTATGGCTAGGACAGTTCTCCCCTGATCACCTAGGTAACTGTGGTTGTATGGCTAGGACAGTTCTCCTCAGATCACCTAGGTAACTGTGGTTGTATGGCTAGGACAGTTCTCCTCAGATCACCTAGGTAACTGTGGTTGTATGGCTAGGACAGTTCTCCTCTGATCACCTAGGTAACTGTGGTTGTATGATGAGGACAGTTCTCCCCAGATCACTTATGTAATGGTGGTCGTATGGCTAGGACAGTTCTCCTCTGATCACCTAGGTAACTGTGGTGGTATGGCTAGGACAGTTCTCCTCTGATCACCTAGGTAACGGTGGTTGTATGGCTAGAACAGTTCTCCTCTGCTCACCTGTGTAACTGTGGTTGTATGACTAGGACAGTTCTCCTCTGATCACCTAGGTAACTGTGGTTGTATGGCTAGGACAGTTCTCCTCAGATCACCTTGGTAACTGTGGTTGTATGAATAGGACAGTTCACCTCTGATCACCTAGGTAACTGTGGTTGTATGGCTAGGACAGTTCTCCTCAGATCACCTAGGTAACTGGTTGTATGGCTAGGACAGTTCTCCTCAGATCACCTAGGTAACTGTGGTTGTATGACTAGGACAGTTCTCCTCTGATCACCTAGGTAACTGTGGTTGTATGGCTAGGATAGTTCTCCTCAGATCACCTAGGTAACTGTGGTTGTATGACTAGGACAGTTCTCCTCTGATCACCTAGGTAACTGTGGTTGTATGGCTAGGACAATTCTCCTCAGATCACCTAGGTAACTGTGGTTGTATTGCTATGACAGTTCTCCTCTGATCATCTAGGTAACTGTGGTTGTATGTCTAGGACAGTTCTCCTCTGATCACCTAGGTAACTGTGGTTGTATGGCTAGGACAGTTCTCCTCAGATCACCTAGGTAACTGTGGTGGTATGGTTAGGACAGTTCTCCTCAGATCACCTAGGTAACTGTGGTGGTATGGCTAGGACAGTTCTCCTCAGATCACCTAGGTAACTGTGGTTGTATGGCTAGGAGAGTTCTCCTCAGATTATCTAGGTAACTGTGGTTGTATGGCTAGGACAGTTCTCCTCAGATCACCTAGGTAACTGTGGTTGTATTGCTAGGACAGTTCTCCTCTGATCACCTAGGTAACTGTGGTTGTATGGCTAGGACAGTTCTCCTCAGATCACCTAGGTAACTGTGGTTGTATTGCTAGGACAGTTCTCAGATCACCTAGGTAACTGATTGTATGGCTAGGACAGTTCTCAGATCACCTAGGTAACTGATTGTATGGCTAGGACAGTTCTCCTCAGATCACCTAGGTAACTGTGGTGGTATGGCTAGGACAGTTCTCCTCAGATCACCTAGGTAACTGTGGTTGTATTGCTAGGACAGTTCTCCCCAGATCACCTAGATAACTGATTGTATGGCTAGGACAGTTCTCCCCTGATCACCTAGGTAACTGTGGTGGTATGGCTAGGACAGTTCTCCTCAGATCACCTAGGTAACTGTGGTTGTATGGCTAGGACAGTTCTCCTCAGATCACCTAGGTAACTGTGGTTGTATGGCTAGGACAGTTCTCCTCAGATCACCTTGGTAACTGTGGTTGTATGAATAGGACAGTTCACCTCTGATCACCTAGGTAACTGTGGTTGTATGGCTAGGACAGTTCTCCTCAGATCACCTAGGTAACTGGTGGTATGGCTAGGACAGTTCTCCTCAGATCACCTAGGTAACTGTGGTTGTATGACTAGGACAGTTCTCCTCTGATCACCTAGGTAACTGTGGTTGTATGGCTAGGACAGTTCTCCTCAGATCACCTAGGTAACTGTGGTTGTATGACTAGGACAGTTCTCCTCTGATCACCTAGGTAACTGTGGTTGTATGGCTAGGACAGTTCTCCTCAGATCACCTAGGTAACTGTGGTTGTATGGCTAGGACAGTCCTCCTCAGATCACCTAGGTAACTGTGGTTGTATGGCTAGGACAGTTCTCCTGTGATCACCTAGGTAACTGTGGTTGTATGGCTAGGACAGTTCTCCTCTGATCACCTAGGTAACTGTGGTTGTATGGCTAGGACAGTACTCCTCAGATCACCTAGGTAACTGTGGTTGTATGGCTAGGACAGTTCTCCTCAGATCACCTAGGTAACTGTGGTTGTATTGCTAGGACAGCTCTCCTCAGATCACCTAGGTAACTGTGGTGGTATGGCTAGGACAGGTCTCCTCAGATCACCTAGGTAACTGTAGTTGTATGGCTAGGACAGTTCTCCTCAGATCACCTAGGTAACTGTGGTTGTATTGCTATGACAGTTCTCCTCTGATCACCTAGGTAACTGTGGTTGTATGGCTAGGACAGTTCTCCTCTGATCACCTAGGTAACTGTGGTTGTATGGCTAGGACAGTTCTCCTCAGATCACCTAGGTAACTGTGGTGGTATGGTTAGGACAGTTCTCCTCAGATCACCTAGGTAACTGTGGTGGTATGGCTAGGACAGTTCTCCTCAGATCACCTAGGTAACTGTGGTTGTATGGCTAGGACAGTACTCCTCAGATCACCTAGGTAACTGTGGTGGTATGGCTAGGACAGTTCTCCTCAGATCACCTAGGTAACTGTGGTTGTATGGCTAGGACAGTTCTCCTCAGATTATCTAGGTAACTGTGGTTGTATGGCTAGGACAGTTCTCCTCAGATCACCTAGGTAACTGTGGTTGTATGGCTAGGACAGTTCTCCTCAGATCACCTAGGTAACTGTGGTTGTATGGCTAGGACAGTTCTCCTCAGATCACCTAGGTAACTGTGGTTGTATGACTAGGACAGTTCTCCTCAGATCACCTAGGTAACTGTGGTTGTATGGCTAGGACAGTTCTCCTCAGATCACCGAGGTAACTGTGGTTGTATGGCTAGGACAGTTCTCCTCTGACCACCTTGGTAACTGTGGTTGTATGGCTAGGACAGTTCTCCTCTGATCACCTAGGTAACTGTGGCTGTATGGCTAGGACAGTTCTCCTCAGATCACCTAGGTAACTGTGGTTGTATGGCTAGGACAGTCCTCCTCAGATCACCTAGGTAACTGTGGTTGTATGGCTAGGACAGTTCTCCTGTGATCACCTAGGTAACTGTGGTTGTATGGCTAGGACAGTTCTCCTCTGATCACCTAGGTAACTGTGGTTGTATGGCTAGGACAGTACTCCTCAGATCACCTAGGTAACTGTGGTTGTATGGCTAGGACAGTTCTCCTCAGATCACCTAGGTAACTGTGGTTGTATTGCTAGGACAGTTCTCCTCTGATCACCTAGGTAACTGTGGTTGTATGGCTAGGACAGTTCTCCTCAGATCACCTAGGTAAATGTGGTGGTATGGCTAGGACAGTTCTCCTCAGATCACCTAGGTAACTGTGGTGGTATGGCTAGGACAGTTCTCCTCAGATCACCTAGGTAACTGTGGTGGTATGGCTAGGACAGTTCTCCTCAGATCACCTAGGTAACTGTGGTTGTATGGCTAGGACAGTTCTCCTCTGATCACCTAGGTAACTGTGGTTGTATGGCTAGGACAGTTCTCCTCAGATCATCTAGGTAACTGTGGTTGTATGGCTAGGACAGTTCTCCTCAGATCATCTAGGTAACTGTGGTTGTATGGCTAGGACAGTTCTCCTCTGATCACCTAGGTAACTGTAGTTGTACTGCTAGGACAGTTCTCCTCAGATCACCTAGGTAACTGTGGTGGTATGGCGAGGACAGTTCTCCTCAGATCACCTAGGTAACTGTGGTGGTATGGCTAGGACAGTTCTCCTCAGATCACCTAGGTAACTGTGGTTGTATGGCTAGGACAGTTCTCCTCTGATCACCTAGGTAACTGTGGTTGTATGGCTAGGACAGTTCTCCTCAGATCACCTAGGTAACTGTGGTTGTATGGCTAGGACAGTTCTCCTCAGATCACCTAGGTAACTGTGGTTGTATGGCTAGGACAGTTCTCCCCAGATCACCTAGGTAACTGTGGTTGTATGGCTAGGATAGTTCTCCTCTGATCACCTAGGTAACTGTGGTGGTATGGCTAGGACAGTTCTCCTCTGATCACCTAGGTAACTGTGGTTGTATGGCTAGGACAGTTCTCCTCAGATCACCTAGGTAACTGTGGTTGTATGGCTAGGATAGTTCTCCTCTGATCACCTAGGTAACTGTGGTGGTATGGCTATGACAGTTCTCCTCAGATCACCTAGGTAACTGTGGTTGTATGGCTAGGATAGTTCTCCTCTGATCACCTAGGTAACTGTGGTTGTATTGCTAGGACAGTTCTCAGATCACCTAGGTAACTGATTGTATAGCTAGGACAGTTCTCAGATCACCTAGGTAACTGATTGTATGGCTAGGACAGTTCTCCTCAGAGCACCTAGGTAACTGTGGTTGTATTGCTAGGACAGTTCTCCCCAGATCACCTAGGTAACTGATTGTATGGCTAGGACAGTTCTCCCCTGATCACCTAGGTAACTGTGGTGGTATGGCTAGGACAGTTCTCCTCAGATCACCTAGGTAACTGTGGTTGTATGGCTAGGACAGTTCTCCTCTGATCAACTAGGTAACTGTGGTTGTATGACGAGGACAGTTCTCCCCAGATCACTTATGTAACGGTGGTGGTATGGCTAGGACAGTTCTCCTCTGATCACCTAGGTAACTGTGGTGGTATGGCTAGGACAGTTCTCCTCTGATCACCTAGGTAACGGTGGTTGTATGGCTAGGACAGTTCTCCTCTGCTCACCTGTGTAACTGTGGTTGTATGACTAGGACAGTTCTCCTCTGATCACCTAGGTAACTGTGGTTGTATGGCTAGGACAGTTCTCCTCAGATCACCTAGGTAACTGTGGTGGTATGGCTAGGACAGTTCTCCTCAGATCACCTAGGTAACTGTGGTTGTATGACTAGGACAGTTCTCCTCTGATCACCTAGGTAACTGTGGTTGTATGGCTAGGACAGTTCTCCTCTGATCACCTAGGTAACTGTGGTTGTATGGCTAGGACAGTTCTCCTCAGATCACCTAGGTAACTGTGGTTGTATGGCTAGGACAGTTCTCCTCAGATCACCTAGGTAACTGTGGTTGTATTGCTAGGACAGTTCTCCTCTGATCACCTAGGTAACTGTGGTTGTATGGCTAGGACAGTTCTCCTCAGATCACCTAGGTAACTGTGGTTGTATTGCTAGGACAGTTCTCCCCAGATCACCTAGGTAACTGATTGTATGGCTAGGACAGTTCTCCCCTGATCACCTAGGTAACTGTGGTTGTATGGCTAGGACAGTTCTCCTCTGATCACCTCGGTAACTGTGGTTGTATGACGAGGACAGTTCTCCTTGAGATCACTTATGTAACGGTGATCGTATGGCTAGGACAGTTCTCCTCTGATCACCTAGGTAACTGTGGTGGTATAGCTAGGACAGTTCTCCTCTGATCACCTAGGTAACGGTGGTTGTATGGCTAGGACAGTTCTCCTCTGATCACCTGTGTAACTGTGGTTGTATGACTAGGACAGTTCTCCTCTGATCACCTAGGTAACTGTGGTTGTATGGCTAGGACAGTTCTCCTCAGATCACCTTGGTAACTGTGGTTGTATGAATAGGACAGTTCACCTCTGATCACCTAGGTAACTGTGGTTGTATGGCTAGGACAGTTCTCCTCAGATCACCTAGGTAACTGGTGGTATGGCTAGGACAGTTCTCCTCAGATCACCTAGGTAACTGTGGTTGTATGACTAGGACAGTTCTCCTCTGATCACCTAGGTAACTGTGGTTGTATGGCTAGGACAGTTCTCCTCAGATCACCTAGGTAACTGTGGTTGTATGACTAGGACAGTTCTCCTCTGATCACCTAGGTAACTGTGGTTGTATGGCTAGGACAGTTCTCCTCAGATCACCTAGGTAACTGTGGTGGTATGGCTAGGACAGTTCTCCTCAGATCACCTAGGTAACTGTGGTTGTATGGCTAGGACAGTTCTCCTCAGATCACCTAGGTAACTGTGGTTGTATTGCTATGACAGTTCTCCTCTGATCACCTAGGTAACTGTGGTTGTATGGCTAGGACAGTTCTCCTCTGATCACCTAGGTAACTGTGGTTGTATGGCTAGGACAGTTCTCCTCAGATCACCTAGGTAACTGTGGTGGTATGGTTAGGACAGTTCTCCTCAGATCACCTAGGTAACTGTGGTGGTATGGCTAGGACAGTTCTCCTCAGATCACCTAGGTAACTGTGGTTGTATGGCTAGGACAGTACTCCTCAGATCACCTAGGTAACTGTGGTGGTATGGCTAGGACAGTTCTCCTCAGATCACCTAGGTAACTGTGGTTGTATGGCTAGGACAGTTCTCCTCAGATTATCTAGGTAACTGTGGTTGTATGGCTAGGACAGTTCTCCTCAGATCACCTAGGTAACTGTGGTTGTATGGCTAGGACAGTTCTCCTCAGATCACCTAGGTAACTGTGGTTGTATGGCTAGGACAGTTCTCCTCAGATCACCTAGGTAACTGTGGTTGTATGACTAGGACAGTTCTCCTCAGATCACCTAGGTAACTGTGGTTGTATGGCTAGGACAGTTCTCCTCAGATCACCGAGGTAACTGTGGTTGTATGGCTAGGACAGTTCTCCTCTGACCACCTTGGTAACTGTGGTTGTATGGCTAGGACAGTTCTCCTCTGATCACCTAGGTAACTGTGGTTGTATGGCTAGGACAGTTCTCCTCAGATCACCTAGGTAACTGTGGTTGTATGGCTAGGACAGTCCTCCTCAGATCACCTAGGTAACTGTGGTTGTATGGCTAGGACAGTTCTCCTGTGATCACCTAGGTAACTGTGGTTGTATGGCTAGGACAGTTCTCCTCTGATCACCTAGGTAACTGTGGTTGTATGGCTAGGACAGTACTCCTCAGATCACCTAGGTAACTGTGGTTGTATGGCTAGGACAGTTCTCCTCAGATCACCTAGGTAACTGTGGTTGCATTGCTAGGACAGTTCTCCTCTGATCACCTAGGTAACTGTGGTTGTATGGCTAGGACAGTTCTCCTCAGATCACCTAGGTAAATGTGGTGGTATGGCTAGGACAGTTCTCCTCAGATCACCTAGGTAACTGTGGTGGTATGGCTAGGACAGTTCTCCTCAGATCACCTAGGTAACTGTGATGGTATGGCTAGGACAGTTCTCCTCAGATCACCTAGGTAACTGTGGTTGTATGGCTAGGACAGTTCTCCTCTGATCACCTAGGTAACTGTGGTTGTATGGCTAGGACAGTTCTTTTCAGATCATCTAGGTAACTGTGGTTGTATGGCTAGGACAGTTCTCCTCAGATCATCTAGGTAACTGTGGTTGTCTGGCTAGGACAGTTCTCCTCTGATCACCTAGGTAACTGTAGTTGTACTGCTAGGACAGTTCTCCTCAGATCACCTAGGTAACTGTGGTGGTATGGCGAGGACAGTTCTCCTCAGATCACCTAGGTAACTGTGGTGGTATGGCTAGGACAGTTCTCCTCAGATCACCTAGGTAACTGTGGTTGTATTGCTAGGACAGTTCTCCCCAGATCACCTAGGTAACTGATTGTATGGCTAGGACAGTTCTCCCCTGATCACCTAGGTAACTGTGGTTGTATGGCTAGGACAGTTCTCCTCAGATCACCTAGGTAACTGTGGTTGTATGGCTAGGACAGTTCTCCTCAGATCACCTAGGTAACTGTGGTTGTAATGCTAGGACAGTTCTCCTCTGATCACCTAGGTAACTGTCGTTGTATGACGAGGACAGTTATCCCCAGATCACTTATGTAACGGTGGTCGTATGGCTAGGACAGTTCTCCTCTGATCACCTAGGTAACTGTGGTGGTATGGCTAGGACAGTTCTCCTCTGATCACCTAGGTAACGGTGGTTGTATGGCTAGGACAGTTCTCCTCTGCTCACCTGTGTAACTGTGGTTGTATGACTAGGACAGTTCTCCTCTGATCACCTAGGTAACTGTGGTTGTATGGCTAGGACAGTTCTCCTCAGATCACCTTGGTAACTGTGGTTGTATTAATAGGACAGTTCACCTCTGATCACCTAGGTAACTGTGGTTGTATGGCTAGGACAGTTCTCCTCAGATCACCTAGGTAACTGTGGTGGTATGGCTAGGACAGTTCTCCTCAGATCACCTAGGTAACTGTGGTTGTATGACTAGGACAGTTCTCCTCTGATCACCTAGGTAACTGTGGTTGTATGGCTAGGACAGTTCTCCTCAGATCACCTAGGTAACTGTGGTTGTATTGCTAGGACAGTTCTCCTCTGATCACCTAGGTAACTGTGGTTGTATGGCTAGGACAGTTCTCCTCAGATCACCTAGGTAACTGTGGTTGTATTGCTAGGACAGTTCTCCCCAGATCACCTAGGTAACTGATTGTATGGCTAGGACAGTTCTCCCCTGATCACCTAGGTAACTGTGGTTGTATGGCTAGGACAGTTCTCCTCAGATCACCTAGGTAACTGTGGTTGTATGGCTAGGACAGTTCTCCTCAGATCACCTAGGTAACTGTGGTTGTATGGCTAGGACAGTTCTCCTCTGATCACCTAGGTAACTGTGGTTGTATGATGAGGACAGTTCTCCCCAGATCACTTATGTAATGGTGGTCGTATGGCTAGGACAGTTCTCCTCTGATCACCTAGGTAACTGTGGTGGTACGGCTAGGACAGTTCTCCTCTGATCACCTAGGTAACGGTGGTTGTATGGCTAGAACAGTTCTCCTCTGCTCACCTGTGTAACTGTGGTTGTATGACTAGGACAGTTCTCCTCTGATCACCTAGGTAACTGTGGTTGTATGGCTAGGACAGTTCTCCTCAGATCACCTTGGTAACTGTGGTTGTATGAATAGGACAGTTCACCTCTGATCACCTAGGTAACTGTGGTTGTATGGCTAGGACAGTTCTCCTCAGATCACCTAGGTAACTGGTTGTATGGCTAGGACAGTTCTCCTCAGATCACCTAGGTAACTGTGGTTGTATGACTAGGACAGTTCTCCTCTGATCACCTAGGTAACTGTGGTTGTATGGCTAGGATAGTTCTCCTCAGATCACCTAGGTAACTGTGGTTGTATGACTAGGACAGTTCTCCTCTGATCACCTAGGTAACTGTGGTTGTATGGCTAGGACAATTCTCCTCAGATCACCTAGGTAACTGTGGTTGTATTGCTATGACAGTTCTCCTCTGATCATCTAGGTAACTGTGGTTGTATGTCTAGGACAGTTCTCCTCTGATCACTTAGGTAACTGTGGTTGTATGGCTAGGACAGTACTCCTCAGATCACCTAGGTAACTGTGGTGGTATGGTTAGGACAGTTCTCCTCAGATCACCTAGGTAACTGTGGTGGTATGGCTAGGACAGTTCTCCTCAGATCACCTAGGTAACTGTGGTTGTATGGCTAGGAGAGTTCTCCTCAGATTATCTAGGTAACTGTGGTTGTATGGCTAGGACAGTTCTCCTCAGATCACCTAGGTAACTGTGGTTGTATTGCTAGGACAGTTCTCCTCTGATCACCTAGGTAACTGTGGTTGTATGGCTAGGACAGTTCTCCTCAGATCACCTAGGTAACTGTGGTTGTATTGCTAGGACAGTTCTCAGATCACCTAGGTAACTGATTGTATGGCTAGGACAGTTCTCAGATCACCTAGGTAACTGATTGTATGGCTAGGACAGTTCTCCTCAGATCACCTAGGTAACTGTGGTGGTATGGCTAGGACAGTTCTCCTCAGATCACCTAGGTAACTGTGGTTGTATTGCTAGGACAGTTCTCCCCAGATCACCTAGATAACTGATTGTATGGCTAGGACAGTTCTCCCCTGATCACCTAGGTAACTGTGGTGGTATGGCTAGGACAGTTCTCCTCAGATCACCTAGGTAACTGTGGTTGTATGGCTAGGACAGTTCTCCTCAGATCACCTAGGTAACTGTGGTTGTATGGCTAGGACAGTTCTCCTCAGATCACCTTGGTAACTGTGGTTGTATGAATAGGACAGTTCACCTCTGATCACCTAGGTAACTGTGGTTGTATGGCTAGGACAGTTCTCCTCAGATCACCTAGGTAACTGGTGGTATGGCTAGGACAGTTCTCCTCAGATCACCTAGGTAACTGTGGTTGTATGACTAGGACAGTTCTCCTCTGATCACCTAGGTAACTGTGGTTGTATGGCTAGGACAGTTCTCCTCAGATCACCTAGGTAACTGTGGTTGTATGACTAGGACAGTTCTCCTCTGATCACCTAGGTAACTGTGGTTGTATGGCTAGGACAGTTCTCCTCAGATCACCTAGGTAACTGTGGTGGTATGGCTAGGACAGTTCTCCTCAGATCACCTAGGTAACTGTAGTTGTATGGCTAGGACAGTTCTCCTCAGATCACCTAGGTAACTGTGGTTGTATTGCTATGACAGTTCTCCTCTGATCACCTAGGTAACTGTGGTTGTATGGCTAGGACAGTTCTCCTCTGATCACCTAGGTAACTGTGGTTGTATGGCTAGGACAGTTCTCCTCAGATCACCTAGGTAACTGTGGTGGTATGGTTAGGACAGTTCTCCTCAGATCACCTAGGTAACTGTGGTGGTATGGCTAGGACAGTTCTCCTCAGATCACCTAGGTAACTGTGGTTGTATGGCTAGGACAGTACTCCTCAGATCACCTAGGTAACTGTGGTTGTATGGCTAGGACAGTTCTCCTCTGATCACCTAGGTAACTGTGGTTGTATGGCTAGGACAGTTCTCCTCAGATCACCTAGGTAACTGTGGTGGTATGGTTAGGACAGTTCTCCTCAGATCACCTAGGTAACTGTGGTGGTATGGCTAGGACAGTTCTCCTCAGATCACCTAGGTAACTGTGGTTGTATGGCTAGGACAGTACTCCTCAGATCACCTAGGTAACTGTGGTGGTATGGCTAGGACAGTTCTCCTCAGATCACCTAGGTAACTGTGGTTGTATGGCTAGGACAGTTCTCCTCAGATTATCTAGGTAACTGTGGTTGTATGGCTAGGACAGTTCTCCTCAGATCACCTAGGTAACTGTGGTTGTATGGCTAGGACAGTTCTCCTCAGATCACCTAAGTAACTGTGGTTGTATGGCTAGGACAGTTCTCCTCAGATCACCTAGGTAACTGTGGTTGTATGACTAGGACAGTTCTCCTCAAATCACCTAGGTAACTGTGGTTGTATGGCTAGGACAGTTCTCCTCAGATCACCGAGGTAACTGTGGTTGTATGGCTAGGACAGTTCTCCTCTGACCACCTTGGTAACTGTGGTTGTATGGCTAGGACAGTTCTCCTCTGATCACCTAGGTAACTGTGGTTGTATGGCTAGGACAGTTCTCCTCAGATCACCTAGGTAACTGTGGTTGTATGGCTAGGACAGTCCTCCTCAGATCACCTAGGTAACTGTGGTTGTATGGCTAGGACAGTTCTCCTGTGATCACCTAGGTAACTGTGGTTGTATGGCTAGGACAGTTCTCCTCTGATCACCTAGGTAACTGTGGTTGTATGGCTAGGACAGTACTCCTCAGATCACCTAGGTAACTGTGGTTGTATGGCTAGGACAGTTCTCCTCAGATCACCTAGGTAACTGTGGTTGTATTGCTAGGACAGTTCTCCTCTGATCACCTAGGTAACTGTGGTTGTATGGCTAGGACAGTTCTCCTCAGATCACCTAGGTAAATGTGGTGGTATGGCTAGGACAGTTCTCCTCAGATCACCTAGGTAACTGTGGTGGTATGGCTAGGACAGTTCTCCTCAGATCACCTAGGTAACTGTGGTGGTATGGCTAGGACAGTTCTCCTCAGATCACCTAGGTAACTGTGGTTGTATGGCTAGGACAGTTCTCCTCTGATCACCTAGGTAACTGTGGTTGTATGGCTAGGACAGTTCTCCTCAGATCATCTAGGTAACTGTGGTTGTATGGCTAGGACAGTTCTCCTCAGATCATCTAGGTAACTGTGGTTGTATGGCTAGGACAGTTCTCCTCTGATCACCTAGGTAACTGTAGTTGTACTGCTAGGACAGTTCTCCTCAGATCACCTAGGTAACTGTGGTGGTATGGCGAGGACAGTTCTCCTCAGATCACCTAGGTAACTGTGGTGGTATGGCTAGGACAGTTCTCCTCAGATCACCTAGGTAATTGTGGTTGTATGGCTAGGACAGTTCTCCTCTGATCACCTAGGTAACTGTGGTGGTATGGCTAGGACAGTTCTCCTTTGATCACCTAGGTAACTGTGGTTGTATGGCTAGGACAGTTCTCCTCAGATCACCTACGTAACTTTGGTTGTATGGCTAGGACAGTTCTCCTCAGATCACCTAGGTACCTGTGGTTGTATGGCTAGGACAGTTCTCCTCAGATCACCTAGGTAACTGTGGTTGTATGGCTAGGACAGTTCTCCTCAGATCACCTAGGTAACTGTGGTTGTATGACTAGGACAGTTCTCCCCAGATCATCTAGGTAACTGTGGTTGTATGGCTAGGACAGTTCTCCCCAGATCATCTAGGTAACTGTGGTTGTATGGCTAGGACAGTTCTCCCCAGATCACCTAGGTAACTGTGGTTGTATGGCTAGGACAGTTCTCCCCAGATCACCTAGGTAACTGTGGTTGTATTGCTAGGACAGTTCTCCTCTGATCACCTAGGTAACTGTGGTTGTATGGCTAGGACAGTTCTCCTCAGATCACCTAGGTAACTGTGGTTGTATTGCTAGGACAGTTCTCCTCTGATCACCTAGGTAACTGTGGTTGTATGGCTAGGACAGTTCTCCTCAGATCACCTAGGTAACTGTGGTTGTATTGGTAGGACAGTTCTCAGATCACCTAGGTAACTGATTGTATGGCTAGGACAGTTCTCAGATCACCTAGGTAACTGATTGTATGGCTAGGACAGTTCTCCTCAGATCACCTAGGTAACTGTGGTTGTATGGCTAGGACAGTTCTCCTCAGATCACCTAGGTAACTGTGGTTGTATGACTAGGACAGTTCTCCCCAGATCATCTAGGTAACTGTGGTTGTATGGCTAGGACAGTTCTCCCCAGATCACCTAGGTAACTGTGGTTGTATGGCTAGGACAGTTCTCCCCAGATCACCTAGGTAACTGTGGTTGTATGACTAGGACAGTTCTCCCCAGATCACCTAGGTAACTGTGGTTGTATGGCTAGGACAGTTCTCCTCAGATCACCTAGGTAACTGTGGTTGTATTGCTAGGACAGTTCTCCTCTGATCACCTAGGTAACTGTGGTTGTATGGCTAGGACAGTTCTCCTCAGATCACCTAGGTAACTGTGGTTGTATTGCTAGGACAGTTCTCAGATCACCTAGGTAACTGATTGTATGGCTAGGACAGTTCTCAGATCACCTAGGTAACTGTGGTTGTATTGCTAGGACAGTTCTCCTCAGATCACCTAGGTAACTGTGGTGGTATGGCGAGGACAGTTCTCCTCAGATCACCTAGGTAACTGTGGTGGTATGGCTAGGACAGTTCTCCTCAGATCACCTAGGTAATTGTGGTTGTATGGCTAGGACAGTTCTCCTCTGATCACCTAGGTAACTGTGGTGGTATGGCTAGGACAGTTCTCCTCTGATCACCTAGGTAACTGTGGTTGTATGGCTAGGACAGTTCTCCTCAGATCACCTAGGTAACTTTGGTTGTATGGCTAGGACAGTTCTCCTCAGATCACCTAGGTACCTGTGGTTGTATGGCTAGGACAGTTCTCCTCAGATCACCTAGGTAACTGTGGTTGTATGGCTAGGACAGTTCTCCTCAGATCACCTAGGTAACTGTGGTTGTATGACTAGGACAGTTCTCCCCAGATCATCTAGGTAACTGTGGTTGTATGGCTAGGACAGTTCTCCCCAGATCACCTAGGTAACTGTGGTTGTATGGCTAGGACAGTTCTCCCCAGATCACCTAGGTAACTGTGGTTGTATGACTAGGACAGTTCTCCCCAGATCACCTAGGTAACTGTGGTTGTATGGCTAGGACAGTTCTCCCCAGATCACCTAGGTAACTGTGGTTGTATTGCTAGGACAGTTCTCCTCTGATCACCTAGGTAACTGTGGTTGTATGGCTAGGACAGTTCTCCTCAGATCACCTAGGTAACTGTGGTTGTATTGCTAGGACAGTTCTCCTCTGATCACCTAGGTAACTGTGGTTGTATGGCTAGGACAGTTCTCCTCAGATCACCTAGGTAACTGTGGTTGTATTGCTAGGACAGTTCTCAGATCACCTAGGTAATTGATTGTATGGCTAGGACAGTTCTCAGATCACCTAGGTAACTGATTGTATGGCTAGGACAGTTCTCCTCAGATCACCTAGGTAACTGTGGTGGTATGGCTAGGACAGTTCTCCTCAGATCACCTAGGTAACTGTGGTTGTATTGCTAGGACAGTTCTCCCCAGATCACCTAGGTAACTGATTGTATGGCTAGGACAGTTCTCCCCCTGATCACCTAGGTAACTGTGGTGGTATGGCTAGGACAGTTCTCCTCAGATCACCTAGGTAACTGTGGTTGTATGGCTAGGACAGTTCTCCTCAGATCACCTAGGTAACTGTGGTTGTAATGCTAGGACAGTTCTCCTCTGATCACCTAGGTAACTGTCGTTGTATGACGAGGACAGTTATCCCCAGATCACTTATGTAACGGTGGTCGTATGGCTAGGACAGTTCTCCTCTGATCACCTAGGTAACTGTGGTGGTATGGCTAGGACAGTTCTCCTCTGATCACCTAGGTAACTGTGGTTGTATTGCTATGACAGTTCTCCTCTGATCACCTAGGTAACTGTGGTTGTATGGCTAGGACAGTTCTCCTCTGATCACCTAGGTAACTGTGGTTGTATGGCTAGGACAGTTCTCCTCAGATCACCTAGGTAACTGTGGTGGTATGGTTAGGACAGTTCTCCTCAGATCACCTAGGTAACTGTGGTGGTATGGCTAGGACAGTTCTCCTCAGATCACCTAGGTAACTGTGGTTGTATGGCTAGGACAGTACTCCTCAGATCACCTAGGTAACTGTGGTGGTATGGCTAGGACAGTTCTCCTCAGATCACCTAGGTAACTGTGGTTGTATGGCTAGGACAGTTCTCCTCAGATTATCTAGGTAACTGTGGTTGTATGGCTAGGACAGTTCTCCTCAGATCACCTAGGTAACTGTGGTTGTATGGCTAGGACAGTTCTCCTCAGATCACCTAGGTAACTGTGGTTGTATGGCTAGGACAGTTCTCCTCAGATCACCTAGGTAACTGTGGTTGTATTACTAGGACAGTTCTCCTCAGTTCACCTAGGTAACTGTGGTTGTATGGCTAGGACAGTTCTCCTCAGATCACCGAGGTAACTGTGGTTGTATGGCTAGGACAGTTCTCCTCTGACCACCTTGGTAACTGTGGTTGTATGGCTAGGACAGTTCTCCTCTGATCACCTAGGTAACTGTGGTTGTATGGCTAGGACAGTTCTCCTCAGATCACCTAGGTAACTGTGGTTGTATGGCTAGGACAGTCCTCCTCAGATCACCTAGGTAACTGTGGTTGTATGGCTAGGACAGTTCTCCTGTGATCACCTAGGTAACTGTGGTTGTATGGCTAGGACAGTTCTCCTCTGATCACCTAGGTAACTGTGGTTGTATGGCTAGGACAGTACTCCTCAGATCACCTAGGTAACTGTGGTTGTATGGCTAGGACAGTTCTCCTCAGATCACCTAGGTAACTGTGGTTGTATTGCTAGGACAGCTCTCCTCAGATCACCTAGGTAACTGTGGTGGTATGGCTAGGACAGGTCTCCTCAGATCACCTAGGTAACTGTAGTTGTATGGCTAGGACAGTTCTCCTCAGATCACCTAGGTAACTGTGGTTGTATTGCTATGACAGTTCTCCTCTGATCACCTAGGTAACTGTGGTTGTATGGCTAGGACAGTTCTCCTCTGATCACCTAGGTAACTGTGGTTGTATGGCTAGGACAGTTCTCCTCAGATCACCTAGGTAACTGTGGTGGTATGGTTAGGACAGTTCTCCTCAGATCACCTAGGTAACTGTGGTGGTATGGCTAGGACAGTTCTCCTCAGATCACCTAGGTAACTGTGGTTGTATGGCTAGGACAGTACTCCTCAGATCACCTAGGTAACTGTGGTGGTATGGCTAGGACAGTTCTCCTCAGATCACCTAGGTAACTGTGGTTGTATGGCTAGGACAGTTCTCCTCAGATTATCTAGGTAACTGTGGTTGTATGGCTAGGACAGTTCTCCTCAGATCACCTAGGTAACTGTGGTTGTATGGCTAGGACAGTTCTCCTCAGATCACCTAGGTAACTGTGGTTGTATGGCTAGGACAGTTCTCCTCAGATCACCTAGGTAACTGTGGTTGTATGACTAGGACAGTTCTCCTCAGATCACCTAGGTAACTGTGGTTGTATGGCTAGGACAGTTCTCCTCAGATCACCGAGGTAACTGTGGTTGTATGGCTAGGACAGTTCTCCTCTGACCACCTTGGTAACTGTGGTTGTATGGCTAGGACAGTTCTCCTCTGATCACCTAGGTAACTGTGGTTGTATGGCTAGGACAGTTCTCCTCAGATCACCTAGGTAACTGTGGTTGTATGGCTAGGACAGTCCTCCTCAGATCACCTAGGTAACTGTGGTTGTATGGCTAGGACAGTTCTCCTGTGATCACCTAGGTAACTGTGGTTGTATGGCTAGGACAGTTCTCCTCTGATCACCTAGGTAACTGTGGTTGTATGGCTAGGACAGTACTCCTCAGATCACCTAGGTAACTGTGGTTGTATGGCTAGGACAGTTCTCCTCAGATCACCTAGGTAACTGTGGTTGTATTGCTAGGACAGTTCTCCTCTGATCACCTAGGTAACTGTGGTTGTATGGCTAGGACAGTTCTCCTCAGATCACCTAGGTAAATGTGGTGGTATGGCTAGGACAGTTCTCCTCAGATCACCTAGGTAACTGTGGTGGTATGGCTAGGACAGTTCTCCTCAGATCACCTAGGTAACTGTGGTGGTATGGCTAGGACAGTTCTCCTCAGATCACCTAGGTAACTGTGGTTGTATGGCTAGGACAGTTCTCCTCTGATCACCTAGGTAACTGTGGTTGTATGGCTAGGACAGTTCTCCTCAGATCATCTAGGTAACTGTGGTTGTATGGCTAGGACAGTTCTCCTCAGATCATCTAGGTAACTGTGGTTGTATGGCTAGGACAGTTCTCCTCTGATCACCTAGGTAACTGTAGTTGTACTGCTAGGACAGTTCTCCTCAGATCACCTAGGTAACTGTGGTGGTATGGCGAGGACAGTTCTCCTCAGATCACCTAGGTAACTGTGGTGGTATGGCTAGGACAGTTCTCCTCAGATCACCTAGGTAATTGTGGTTGTATGGCTAGGACAGTTCTCCTCTGATCACCTAGGTAACTGTGGTGGTATGGCTAGGACAGTTCTCCTTTGATCACCTAGGTAACTGTGGTTGTATGGCTAGGACAGTTCTCCTCAGATCACCTACGTAACTTTGGTTGTATGGCTAGGACAGTTCTCCTCAGATCACCTAGGTACCTGTGGTTGTATGGCTAGGACAGTTCTCCTCAGATCACCTAGGTAACTGTGGTTGTATGGCTAGGACAGTTCTCCTCAGATCACCTAGGTAACTGTGGTTGTATGACTAGGACAGTTCTCCCCAGATCATCTAGGTAACTGTGGTTGTATGGCTAGGACAGTTCTCCCCAGATCATCTAGGTAACTGTGGTTGTATGGCTAGGACAGTTCTCCCCAGATCACCTAGGTAACTGTGGTTGTATGGCTAGGACAGTTCTCCCCAGATCACCTAGGTAACTGTGGTTGTATTGCTAGGACAGTTCTCCTCTGATCACCTAGGTAACTGTGGTTGTATGGCTAGGACAGTTCTCCTCAGATCACCTAGGTAACTGTGGTTGTATTGCTAGGACAGTTCTCCTCTGATCACCTAGGTAACTGTGGTTGTATGGCTAGGACAGTTCTCCTCAGATCACCTAGGTAACTGTGGTTGTATTGGTAGGACAGTTCTCAGATCACCTAGGTAACTGATTGTATGGCTAGGACAGTTCTCAGATCACCTAGGTAACTGATTGTATGGCTAGGACAGTTCTCCTCAGATCACCTAGGTAACTGTGGTTGTATGGCTAGGACAGTTCTCCTCAGATCACCTAGGTAACTGTGGTTGTATGACTAGGACAGTTCTCCCCAGATCATCTAGGTAACTGTGGTTGTATGGCTAGGACAGTTCTCCCCAGATCACCTAGGTAACTGTGGTTGTATGGCTAGGACAGTTCTCCCCAGATCACCTAGGTAACTGTGGTTGTATGACTAGGACAGTTCTCCCCAGATCACCTAGGTAACTGTGGTTGTATGGCTAGGACAGTTCTCCTCAGATCACCTAGGTAACTGTGGTTGTATTGCTAGGACAGTTCTCCTCTGATCACCTAGGTAACTGTGGTTGTATGGCTAGGACAGTTCTCCTCAGATCACCTAGGTAACTGTGGTTGTATTGCTAGGACAGTTCTCAGATCACCTAGGTAACTGATTGTATGGCTAGGACAGTTCTCAGATCACCTAGGTAACTGTGGTTGTATTGCTAGGACAGTTCTCCTCAGATCACCTAGGTAACTGTGGTGGTATGGCGAGGACAGTTCTCCTCAGATCACCTAGGTAACTGTGGTGGTATGGCTAGGACAGTTCTCCTCAGATCACCTAGGTAATTGTGGTTGTATGGCTAGGACAGTTCTCCTCTGATCACCTAGGTAACTGTGGTGGTATGGCTAGGACAGTTCTCCTCTGATCACCTAGGTAACTGTGGTTGTATGGCTAGGACAGTTCTCCTCAGATCACCTAGGTAACTTTGGTTGTATGGCTAGGACAGTTCTCCTCAGATCACCTAGGTACCTGTGGTTGTATGGCTAGGACAGTTCTCCTCAGATCACCTAGGTAACTGTGGTTGTATGGCTAGGACAGTTCTCCTCAGATCACCTAGGTAACTGTGGTTGTATGACTAGGACAGTTCTCCCCAGATCATCTAGGTAACTGTGGTTGTATGGCTAGGACAGTTCTCCCCAGATCACCTAGGTAACTGTGGTTGTATGGCTAGGACAGTTCTCCCCAGATCACCTAGGTAACTGTGGTTGTATGACTAGGACAGTTCTCCCCAGATCACCTAGGTAACTGTGGTTGTATGGCTAGGACAGTTCTCCCCAGATCACCTAGGTAACTGTGGTTGTATTGCTAGGACAGTTCTCCTCTGATCACCTAGGTAACTGTGGTTGTATGGCTAGGACAGTTCTCCTCAGATCACCTAGGTAACTGTGGTTGTATTGCTAGGACAGTTCTCCTCTGATCACCTAGGTAACTGTGGTTGTATGGCTAGGACAGTTCTCCTCAGATCACCTAGGTAACTGTGGTTGTATTGCTAGGACAGTTCTCAGATCACCTAGGTAATTGATTGTATGGCTAGGACAGTTCTCAGATCACCTAGGTAACTGATTGTATGGCTAGGACAGTTCTCCTCAGATCACCTAGGTAACTGTGGTGGTATGGCTAGGACAGTTCTCCTCAGATCACCTAGGTAACTGTGGTTGTATTGCTAGGACAGTTCTCCCCAGATCACCTAGGTAACTGATTGTATGGCTAGGACAGTTCTCCCCCTGATCACCTAGGTAACTGTGGTGGTATGGCTAGGACAGTTCTCCTCAGATCACCTAGGTAACTGTGGTTGTATGGCTAGGACAGTTCTCCTCAGATCACCTAGGTAACTGTGGTTGTAATGCTAGGACAGTTCTCCTCTGATCACCTAGGTAACTGTCGTTGTATGACGAGGACAGTTATCCCCAGATCACTTATGTAACGGTGGTCGTATGGCTAGGACAGTTCTCCTCTGATCACCTAGGTAACTGTGGTGGTATGGCTAGGACAGTTCTCCTCTGATCACCTAGGTAACGGTGGTTGTATGGCTAGGACAGTTCTCCTCTGCTCACCTGTGTAACTGTGGTTGTATGACTAGCACAGTTCTCCTCTGATCACCTAGGTAACTGTGGTTGTATGGCTAGGACAGTTCTCCTCAGATCACCTTGGTAACTGTGGTTGTATGAATAGGACAGTTCACCTCTGATCACCTAGGTAACTGTGGTTGTATGGCTAGGACAGTTCTCCTCAGATCACCTAGGTAACTGTGGTGGTATGGCTAGGACAGTTCTCCTCAGATCACCTAGGTAACTGTGGTTGTATGACTAGGACAGTTCTCCTCTGATCACCTAGGTAACTGTGGTTGTATGGCTAGGACAGTTCTCCTCAGATCACCTAGGTAACTGTGGTTGTATTGCTAGGACAGTTCTCCTCTGATCACCTAGGTAACTGTGGTTGTATGGCTAGGACAGTTCTCCTCAGATCACCTAGGTAACTGTGGTTGTATTGCTAGGACAGTTCTCCCCAGATCACCTAGGTAACTGATTGTATGGCTAGGACAGTTCTCCCCTGATCACCTAGGTAACTGTGGTTGTATGGCTAGGACAGTTCTCCTCTGATCACCTAGGTAACTGTGGTTGTATGATGAGGACAGTTCTCCCCAGATCACTTATGTAATGGTGGTCGTATGGCTAGGACAGTTCTCCTCTGATCACCTAGGTAACTGTGGTGGTATGGCTAGGACAGTTCTCCTCTGATCACCTAGGTAACGGTGGTTGTATGGCTAGAACAGTTCTCCTTGCTCACCTGTGTAACTGTGGTTGTATGACTAGGACAGTTCTCCTCTGATCACCTAGGTAACTGTGGTTGTATGGCTAGGACAGTTCTCCTCAGATCACCTTGGTAACTGTGGTTGTATGAATAGGACAGTTCACCTCTGATCACCTAGGTAACTGTGGTTGTATGGCTAGGACAGTTCTCCTCAGATCACCTAGGTAACTGGTTGTATGGCTAGGACAGTTCTCCTCAGATCACCTAGGTAACTGTGGTTGTATGACTAGGACAGTTCTCCTCTGATCACCTAGGTAACTGTGGTTGTATGGCTAGGATAGTTCTCCTCAGATCACCTAGGTAACTGTGGTTGTATGACTAGGACAGTTCTCCTCTGATCACCTAGGTAACTGTGGTTGTATGGCTAGGACAATTCTCCTCAGATCACCTAGGTAACTGTGGTTGTATTGCTATGACAGTTCTCCTCTGATCACCTAGGTAACTGTGGTTGTATGTCTAGGACAGTTCTCCTCTGATCACCTAGGTAACTGTGGTTGTATGGCTAGGACAGTTCTCCTCAGATCACCTAGGTAACTGTGGTGGTATGGTTAGGACAGTTCTCCTCAGATCACCTAGGTAACTGTGGTGGTATGGCTAGGACAGTTCTCCTCAGATCACCTAGGTAACTGTGCTTGTATGGCTAGGACAGTACTCCTCAGATCACCTAGGTAACTGTGGTGGTATGGCTAGGACAGTTCTCCTCAGATCACCTAGGTAACTGTGGTTGTATGGCTAGGAGAGTTCTCCTCAGATTATCTAGGTAACTGTGGTTGTATGGCTAGGACAGTTCTCCTCAGATCACCTAGGTAACTGTGGTTGTATTGCTAGGACAGTTCTCCTCTGATCACCTAGGTAACTGTGGTTGTATGGCTAGGACAGTTCTCCTCAGATCACCTAGGTAACTGTGGTTGTATTGCTAGGACAGTTCTCAGATCACCTAGGTAACTGATTGTATGGCTAGGACAGTTCTCAGATCACCTAGGTAACTGATTGTATGGCTAGGACAGTTCTCCTCAGATCACCTAGGTAACTGTGGTGGTATGGCTAGGACAGTTCTCCACAGATCACCTAGGTAACTGTGGTTGTATTGCTAGGACAGTTCTCCCCAGATCACCTAGATAACTGATTGTATGGCTAGGACAGTTCTCCCCTGATCACCTAGGTAACTGTGGTGGTATGGCTAGGACAGTTCTCCTCAGATCACCTAGGTAACTGTGGTTGTATGGCTAGGACAGTTCTCCTCAGATCACCTAGGTAACTGTGGTTGTAATGCTGGGACAGTTCTCCTCTGATCACCTAGGTAACTGTGGTTGTATGACGAGGACAGTTATCCCCAGATCACTTATGTAACGGTGGTCGTATGGCTAGGACAGTTCTCCTCTGATCACCTAGGTAACTGTGGTGGTATGGCTAGGACAGTTCTCCTCTGATCACCTAGGTAACGGTGGTTGTATGGCTAGGACAGTTCTCCTCTGCTCACCTGTGTAACTGTGGTTGTATGACTAGGACAGTTCTCCTCTGATCACCTAGGTAACTGTGGTTGTATGGCTAGGACAGTTCTCCTCAGATCACCTTGGTAACTGTGGTTGTATGAATAGGACAGTTCACCTCTGATCACCTAGGTAACTGTGGTTGTATGGCTAGGACAGTTCTCCTCAGATCACCTAGGTAACTGTGGTGGTATGGCTAGGACAGTTCTCCTCAGATCACCTAGGTAACTGTGGTTGTATGACTCGGACAGTTCTCCTCTGATCACCTAGGTAACTGTGGTTGTATGGCTAGGACAGTTCTCCTCAGATCACCTAGGTAACTGTGGTTGTATTGCTAGGACAGTTCTCCTCTGATCACCTAGGTAACTGTGGTTGTATGGCTAGGACAGTTCTCCTCAGATCACCTAGGTAACTGTGGTTGTATTGCTAGGACAGTTCTCCCCAGATCACCTAGGTAACTGATTGTATGGCTAGGACAGTTCTCCCCTGATCACCTAGGTAACTGTGGTTGTATGGCTAGGACAGTTCTCCTCAGATCACCTAGGTAACTGTGGTTGTATGGCTAGGACAGTTCTCCTCAGATCACCTAGGTAACTGTGGTTGTATGGCTAGGACAGTTCTCCTCTGATCACCTAGGTAACTGTGGTTGTATGATGAGGACAGTTCTCCCCAGATCACTTATGTAATGGTGGTCGTATGGCTAGGACAGTTCTCCTCTGATCACCTAGGTAACTGTGGTGGTATGGCTAGGACAGTTCTCCTCTGATCACCTAGGTAACGGTGGTTGTATGGCTAGAACAGTTCTCCTCTGCTCACCTGTGTAACTGTGGTTGTATGGCTAGGACAGTTCTCCTCAGATCACCTAGGTAACTGGTTGTATGGCCAGGACAGTTCTCCTCAGATCACCTAGGTAACTGTGGTTGTATGACTAGGACAGTTCTCCTCTGATCACCTAGGTAACTGTGGTTGTATGGCTAGGATAGTTCTCCTCAGATCACCTAGGTAACTGTGGTTGTATGACTAGGACAGTTCTCCTCTGATCACCTAAGTAACTGTGGTTGTATGGCTAGGACAGTTCTCCTCAGATCACCTAGGTAACTGTGGTTGTATGGCTAGGACAGTTCTCCTCAGATCACCTAGGTAACTGTGGTTGTATGACTAGGACAGTTCTCCTCAGATCACCTAGGTAACTGTGGTTGTATGGCTAGGACAGTTCTCCTCAGATCACCGAGGTAACTGTGGTTGTATGGCTAGGACAGTTCTCCTCTGACCACCTTGGTAACTGTGGTTGTATGGCTAGGACAGTTCTCCTCTGATCACCTAGGTAACTGTGGTTGTATGGCTAGGACAGTTCTCCTCAGATCACCTAGTTAACTGTGGTTGTATGGCTAGGACAGTCCTCCTCAGATCACCTAGGTAACTGTGGTTGTATGGCTAGGACAGTTCTCCTGTGATCACCTAGGTAACTGTGGTTGTATGGCTAGGACAGTTCTCCTCTGATCACCTAGGTAACTGTGGTTGTATGGCTAGGACAGTACTCCTCAGATCACCTAGGTAACTGTGGTTGTATGGCTAGGACAGTTCTCCTCAGATCACCTAGGTAACTGTGGTTGTATTGCTAGGACAGTTCTCCTCTGATCACCTAGGTAACTGTGGTTGTATGGCTAGGACAGTTCTCCTCAGATCACCTAGGTAAATGTGGTGGTATGGCTAGGACAGTTCTCCTCAGATCACCTAGGTAACTGTGGTGGTATGGCTCGGACAGTTCTCCTCAGATCACCTAGGTAACTGTGGTGGTATGGCTAGGACAGTTCTCCTCAGATCACCTAGGTAACTGTGGTTGTATGGCTAGGACAGTTCTCCTCTGATCACCTAGGTAACTGTGGTTGTATGGCTAGGACAGTTCTCCTCAGATCATCTAGGTAACTGTGGTTGTATGGCTAGGACAGTTCTCCTCAGATCATCTAGGTAACTGTGGTTGTATGGGTAGGACAGTTCTCCTCTGATCACCTAGGTAACTGTAGTTGTACTGCTAGGACAGTTCTCCTCAGATCACCTAGGTAACTGTGGTGGTATGGCGAGGACAGTTCTCCTCAGATCACCTAGGTAACTGTGGTGGTATGGCTAGGACAGTTCTCCTCAGATCACCTAGGTAATTGTGGTTGTATGGCTAGGACAGTTCTCCTCTGATCACCTAGGTAACTGTGGTGGTATGGCTAGGACAGTTCTCCTCTGATCACCTAGGTAACTGTGGTTGTATGGCTAGGACAGTTCTCCTCAGATCACCTAGGTAACTTTGGTTGTATGGCTAGGACAGTTCTCCCCAGATCACCTAGGTAACTGTGGTTGTATGACTAGGACAGTTCTCCCCAGATCACCTAGGTAACTGTGGTTGTATGGCTAGGACAGTTCTCCTCTGATCACCTAGGTAACTGTGGTGGTATGGCTAGGACAGTTCTCCTCTGATCACCTAGGTAACTGTGGTTGTATTGCTAGGACAGTTCTCAGATCACCTAGGTAACTGATTGTATGGCTAGGACAGTTCTCCTCAGATCACCTAGGTAACTGTGGTTGTATGGCTAGGACAGTTCTCCTCAGATCACCTAGGTAACTGTGGTTGTATGGCTAGGACAGTTCTCCCCAGATCACCTAGGTAACTGTGGTTGTATGACTAGGACAGTTCTCCCCAGATCACCTAGGTAACTGTGGTTGTATGGCTAGGACAGTTCTCCCCAGATCACCTAGGTAACTGTGGTTGTATGACTAGGACAGTTCTCCCCAGATCACCTAGGTAACTGTGGTTGTATGGCTAGGACAGTTCTCCTCAGATCACCTAGGTAACTGTGGTTGTATTGCTAGGACAGTTCTCCTCTGATCACCTAGGTAACTGTGGTTGTATGGCTAGGACAGTTCTCCTCAGATCACCTAGGTAACTGTGGTTGTATTGCTAGGACAGTTCTCAGATCACCTAGGTAACTGATTGTATGGCTAGGACAGTTCTCCTCAGATCACCTAGGTAACTGTGGTTGTATGGCTAGGACAGTTCTCCTCAGATCACCTAGGTAACTGTGGTTGTATGACTAGGACAGTTCTCCCCAGATCATCTAGGTAACTGTGGTTGTATGGCTAGGACAGTTCTCCCCAGATCACCTAGGTAACTGTGGTTGTATGGCTAGGACAGTTCTCCCCAGATCACCTAGGTAACTGTGGTTGTATGACTAGGACAGTTCTCCCCAGATCACCTAGGTAACTGTGGTTGTATGGCTAGGACAGTTCTCCTCAGATCACCTAGGTAACTGTGGTTGTATTGCTAGGACAGTTCTCCTCTGATCACCTAGGTAACTGTGGTAGTATGGCTAGGACAGTTCTCCTCAGATCACCTAGGTAACTGTGGTTGTATTGCTAGGACAGTTCTCAGATCACCTAGGTAACTGATTGTATGGCTAGCACAGTTCTCAGATCACCTAGGTAACTGTGGTTGTATTGCTAGGACAGTTCTCCTCAGATCACGTAGGTAACTGTGGTGGTATGGCGAGGACAGTTCTCCTCAGATCACCTAGGTAACTGTGGTGGTATGGCTAGGACAGTTCTCCTCAGATCACCTAGGTAATTGTGGTTGTATGGCTAGGACAGTTCTCCTCTGATCACCTAGGTAACTGTGGTGGTATGGCTAGGACAGTTCTCCTCTGATCACCTAGGTAACTGTGGTTGTATGGCTAGGACAGTTCTCCTCAGATCACCTAGGTAACTTTGGTTGTATGGCTAGGACAGTTCTCCTCAGATCACCTAGGTACCTGTGGTTGTATGGCTAGCACAGTTCTCCTCAGATCACCTAGGTAACTGTGGTTGTATGGCTAGGACAGTTCTCCTCAGATCACCTAGGTAACTGTGGTTGTATGACTAGGACAGTTCTCCCCAGATCATCTAGGTAACTGTGGTTGTATGGCTAGGACAGTTCTCCCCAGATCACCTAGGTAACTGTGGTTGTATGGCTAGGACAGTTCTCCCCAGATCACCTAGGTAACTGTGGTTGTATGACTAAGACAGTTCTCCCCAGATCACCTAGGTAACTGTGGTTGTATGGCTAGGACAGTTCTCCCCAGATCACCTAGGTAACTGTGGTTGTATTGCTAGGACAGTTCTCCTCTGATCACCTAGGTAACTGTGGTTGTATGGCTAGGACAGTTCTCCTCAGATCACCTAGGTAACTGTGGTTGTATTGCTAGGACAGTTCTCCTCTGATCACCTAGGTAACTGTGGTTGTATGGCTAGGACAGTTCTCCTCAGATCACCTAGGTAACTGTGGTTGTATTGCTAGGACAGTTCTCAGATCACCTAGGTAACTGATTGTATGGCTAGGACAGTTCTCAGATCACCTAGGTAACTGATTGTATGGTTAGGACAGTTCTCCTCAGATCATCTAGGTAACTGTGGTGGTATGGCTAGGACAGTTCTCCTCTGATCACCTAGGTAACTGTGGTTGTATGGCTAGGACAGTTCTCCTCAGATCACCTAGGTAACTTTGGTTGTATGGCTAGGACAGTTCTCCTCAGATCACCTAGGTACCTGTGGTTGTATGGCTAGGACAGTTCTCCTCAGATCACCTAGGTAACTGTGGTTGTATGGCTAGGACAGTTCTCCTCAGATCACCTAGGTAACTGTGGTTGTATGACTAGGACAGTTCTCCCCAGATCATCTAGGTAACTGTGGTTGTATGGCTAGGACAGTTCTCCCCAGATCACCTAGGTAACTGTGGTTGTATGGCTAGGACAGTTCTCCCCAGATCACCTAGGTAACTGTGGTTGTATGACTAGGACAGTTCTCCCCAGATCACCTAGGTAACTGTGGTTGTATGGCTAGGACAGTTCTCCCCAGATCACCTAGGTAACTGTGGTTGTATGACTAGGACAGTTCTCCCCAGATCACCTAGGTAACTGTGGTTGTATGGCTAGGACAGTTCTCCTCAGATCACCTAGGTAACTGTGGTTGTATTGCTAGGACAGTTCTCCTCTGATCACCTAGGTAACTGTGGTTGTATGGCTAGGACAGTTCTCCTCAGATCACCTAGGTAACTGTGGTTGTATTGCTAGGACAGTTCTCAGATCACCTAGGTAACTGATTGTATGGCTAGGACAGTTCTCCTCAGATCACCTTGGTAACTGTGGTTGTATGGCTAGGACAGTTCTCCTCAGATCACCTAGGTAACTGTGGTTGTATGACTAGGACAGTTCTCCCCAGATCATCTAGGTAACTGTGGTTGTATGGCTAGGACAGTTCTCCCCAGATCACCTAGGTAACTGTGGTTGTATGGCTAGGACAGTTCTCCCCAGATCACCTAGGTAACTGTGGTTGTATGACTAGGACAGTTCTCCCCAGATCACCTAGGTAACTGTGGTTGTATGGCTAGGACAGTTCTCCTCAGATCACCTAGGTAACTGTGGTTGTATTGCTAGGACAGTTCTCCTCTGATCACCTAGGTAACTGTGGTAGTATGGCTAGGACAGTTCTCCTCAGATCACCTAGGTAACTGTGGTTGTATTGCTAGGATAGTTCTCCTCAGATCACCTAGGTAACTGTGGTTGTATGACTAGGACAGTTCTCCTCTGATCACCTAGGTAACTGTGGTTGTATGGCTAGGACAGTTCTCCTCAGATCACCTAGGTAACTGTGGTTGTATTGCTATGACAGTTCTCCTCTGATCACCTAGGTAACTGTGGTGGTATGGCTAGGACAGTTCTCCTCAGATCACCTAGGTAATTGTGGTTGTATGGCTAGGACAGTTCTCCTCTGATCACCTAGGTAACTGTGGTGGTATGGCTAGGACAGTTCTCCTCTGATCACCTAGGTAACTGTGGTTGTATGGCTAGGACAGTTCTCCTCAGATCACCTAGGTAACTTTGGTTGTATGGCTAGGACAGTTCTCCTCAGATCACCTAGGTACCTGTGGTTGTATGGCTAGGACAGTTCTCCTCAGATCACCTAGGTAACTGTGGTTGTATGGCTAGGACAGTTCTCCTCAGATCACCTAGGTAACTGTGGTTGTATGACTAGGACAGTTCTCCCCAGATCATCTAGGTAACTGTGGTTGTATGGCTAGGACAGTTCTCCCCAGATCACCTAGGTAACTGTGGTTGTATGGCTAGGACAGTTCTCCCCAGATCACCTAGGTAACTGTGGTTGTATGACTAAGACAGTTCTCCCCAGATCACCTAGGTAACTGTGGTTGTATGGCTAGGACAGTTCTCCCCAGATCACCTAGGTAACTGTGGTTGTATTGCTAGGACAGTTCTCCTCTGATCACCTAGGTAACTGTGGTTGTATGGCTAGGACAGTTCTCCTCAGATCACCTAGGTAACTGTGGTTGTATTGCTAGGACAGTTCTCCTCTGATCACCTAGGTAACTGTGGTTGTATGGCTAGGACAGTTCTCCTCAGATCACCTAGGTAACTGTGGTTGTATTGCTAGGACAGTTCTCAGATCACCTAGGTAACTGATTGTATGGCTAGGACAGTTCTCAGATCACCTAGGTAACTGATTGTATGGTTAGGACAGTTCTCCTCAGATCATCTAGGTAACTGTGGTGGTATGGCTAGGACAGTTCTCCTCAGATCACCTAGGTAACTGTGGTTGTATTGCTAGGACAGTTCTCCCCAGATCACCTAGGTAACTGATTGTATGGCTAGGACAGTTCTCCCCTGATCACCTAGGTAACTGTGGTTGTATGGCTAGGACAGTTCTCCTTAGATCACCTAGGTAACTGTGGTTGTATTGCTAGGACAGTTCTCCCCAGATCACCTAGGTAACTGATTGTATGGCTAGGACAGTTCTCCCCTGATCACCTAGGTAACTGTGGTTGTACGGCTAGGACAGTTCTCCTCAGATCACCTAGGTAACTGTGGTTGTATGGCTAGGACAGTTCTCCTCAGATCACCTAGGTAACTGTGGTTGTATGGCTAGGACAGTTCTCCTCTGATCACCTAGGTAACTGTGGTTGTATGATGAGGACAGTTCTCCCCAGATCACTTATGTAATGGTGGTCGTATGTCTAGGACAGTTCTCCTCTGATCACCTAGGTAACTGTGGTGGTATGGCTAGGACAGTTCTCCTCTGATCACCTAGGTAACGGTGGTTGTATGGCTAGAACAGTTCTCCTCTGCTCACCTGTGTAACTGTGGTTGTATGACTAGGACAGTTCTCCTCTGATCACCTAGGTAACTGTGGTTGTATGGCTAGGACAGTTCTCCTCAGATCACCTTGGTAACTGTGGTTGTATGAATAGGACAGTTCACCTCTGATCACCTAGGTAACTGTGGTTGTATGGCTAGGACAGTTCTCCTCAGATCACCTAGGTAACTGGTTGTATGGCTAGGACAGTTCTCCTCAGATCACCTAGGTAACTGTGGTTGTATGACTAGGACAGTTCTCCTCTGATCACCTAGGTAACTGTGGTTGTATGGCTAGTATAGTTCTCCTCAGATCACCTAGGTAACTGTGGTTGTATGACTAGGACAGTTCTCCTCTGATCACCTAGGTAACTGTGGTTGTATGGCTAGGACAGTTCTCCTCAGATCACCTAGGTAACTGTGGTTGTATTGCTATGACAGTTCTCCTCTGATCACCTAGGTAACTGTGGTTGTATGTCTAGGACAGTTCTCCTCTGATCACCTAGGTAACTGTGGTTGTATGGCTAGGACAGTTCTCCTCAGATCACCTAGGTAACTGTGGTGGTATGGTTAGGACAGTTCTCCTCAGATCACCTAGGTAACTGTGGTGGTATGGCTAGGACAGTTCTCCTCAGATCACCTAGGTAACTGTGCTTGTATGGCTAGGACAGTACTCCTCAGATCACCTAGGTAACTGTGGTGGTATGGCTAGGACAGTTCTCCTCAGATCACCTAGGTAACTGTGCTTGTATGGCTAGGAGAGTTCTCCTCAGATTAGCTAGGTAACTGTGGTTGTATGGCTAGGACAGTTCTCCTCAGATCACCTAGGTAACTGTGGTTGTATTGCTAGGACAGTTCTCCTCTGATCACCTAGGTAACTGTGGTTGTATGGCTAGGACAGTTCTCCTCAGATCACCTAGGTAACTGTGGTTGTATTGCTAGGACAGTTCTCAGATCACCTAGGTAACTGATTGTATGGCTAGGACAGTTCTCCTCAGATCACCTAGGTAACTGTGGTGGTATGGCTAGGACAGTTCTCCTCAGATCACCTAGGTAACTGTGGTTGTATTGCTAGGACAGTTCTCCCCAGATCACCTAGGTAACTGATTGTATGGCTAGGACAGTTCTCCCCTGATCACCTAGGTAACTGTGGTGGTATGGCTAGGACAGTTCTCCTCAGATCACCTAGGTAACTGTGGTTGTATGGCTAGGACAGTTCTCCTCAGATCACCTAGGTAACTGTGGTTGTAATGCTAGGACAGTTCTCCTCTGATCACCTAGGTAACTGTGGTTGTATGACGAGGACAGTTATCCCCAGATCACTTATGTAACGGTGGTCGTATGGCTAGGACAGTTCTCCTCTGATCACCTAGGTAACTGTGGTGGTATGGCTAGGACAGTTCTCCTCTGATCACCTAGGTAACGGTGGTTGTATGGCTAGGACAGTTCTCCTCTGCTCACCTGTGTAACTGTGGTTGTATGACTAGGACAGTTCTCCTCTGATCACCTAGGTAACTGTGGTTGTATGGCTAGGACAGTTCTCCTCAGATCACCTTGGTAACTGTGGTTGTATGAATAGGCGAGTTCACCTCTGATCACCTAGGTAACTGTGGTTGTATGGCTAGGACAGTTCTCCTCAGATCACCTAGGTAACTGTGGTGGTATGGCTAGGACAGTTCTCCTCAGATCACCTAGGTAACTGTGGTTGTATGACTAGGAGAAGTTCTCCTCTGATCACCTAGGTAACTGTGGTTGTATGGCTAGGACAGTTCTCCTCAGATCACCTAGGTAACTGTGGTTGTATTGCTAGGACAGTTCTCCTCTGATCACCTAGGTAACTGTGGTTGTATGGCTAGGACAGTTCTCCTCAGATCACCTAGGTAACTGTGGTTGTATTGCTAGGACAGTTCTCCCCAGATCACCTAGGTAACTGATTGTATGGCTAGGACAGTTCTCCCCTGATCACCTAGGTAACTGTGGTTGTATGGCTAGGACAGTTCTCCTCAGATCACCTAGGTAACTGTGGTTGTATGGCTAGGACAGTTCTCCTCAGATCACCTAGGTAACTGTGGTTGTATGGCTAGGACAGTTCTCCTCTGATCACCTAGGTAACTGTGGTTGTATGATGAGGACAGTTCTCCCCAGATCACTTATGTAATGGTGGTCGTATGGCTAGGACAGTTCTCCTCTGATCACCTAGGTAACTGTGGTGGTATGGCTAGGACAGTTCTCCTCTGATCACCTAGGTAACGGTGGTTGTATGGCTAGAACAGTTCTCCTCTGCTCACCTGTGTAACTGTGGTCGTATGACTAGGACAGGTCTCCTCTGATCACCTAGGTAACTGTGGTTGTATGGCTAGGACAGTTCTCCTCAGATCACCTTGGTAACTGTGGTTGTATGAATAGGACAGTTCACCTCTGATCACCTAGGTAACTGTGGTTGTATGGCTAGGACAGTTCTCCTCAGATCACCTAGGTAACTGGTTGTATGGCTAGGACAGTTCTCCTCAGATCACCTAGGTAACTGTGGTTGTATGACTAGGACAGTTCTCCTCTGATCACCTAGGTAACTGTGGTTGTATGGCTAGGATAGTTCTCCTCAGATCACCTAGGTAACTGTGGTTGTATGACTAGGACAGTTCTCCTCTGATCACCTAGGTAACTGTGGTTGTATGGCTAGGACAGTTCTCCTCAGATCACCTAGGTAACTGTGGTTGTATTGCTATGACAGTTCTCCTCTGATCACCTAGTTAACTGTGGTTGTATGACTAGGACAGTTCTCCTCAGATCACCTAGGTAACTGTGGTGGTATGGTTAGGACAGTTCTCCTCAGATCACCTAGGTAACTGTGGTGGTATGGCTAGGACAGTTCTCCTCAGATCACCTAGGTAACTGTGCTTGTATGGCTAGGACAGTACTCCTCAGATCACCTAGGTAACTGTGGTTGTATTGCTATGACAGTTCTCCTCAGATCACCTAGGTAACTGTGGTTGTATGACTAGGACAGTTCTCCTCAGATCACCTAGGTAACTGTGGTGGTATGGTTAGGACAGTTCTCCTCAGATCACCTAGGTAACTGTGGTGGTATGGCTAGGACAGTTCTCCTCAGATCACCTAGGTAACTGTGCTTGTATGGCTAGGACAGTACTCCTCAGATCACCTAGGTAACTGTGGTGGTATGGCTAGGACAGTTCTCCTCAGATCACCTAGGTAACTGTGGTTGTATGGCTAGGAGAGTTCTCCTCAGATTATCTAGGTAACTGTGGTTGTATGGCTAGGACAGTTCTCCTCAGATCATCTAGGTAACTGTGGTTGTTTGGCTAGGACAGTTCTCCTCTGATCACCTAGGTAACTGTGGTTGTATTGCTAGGACAGTTCTCCTCAGATCACCTAGGTAACTGTGGTTGTATGGCTAGGACAGTTCTCCTCAGATCACCTAGGTAACTGTGGTTGTATTGCTAGGACAGTTCTCCTCTGATCACCTAGGTAACTGTGGTTGTATGGCTAGGACAGTTCTCCTCAGATCACCTAGGTAACTGTGGTTGTATTGCTAGGACAGTTCTCAGATCACCTAGGTAACTGATTGTATGGCTAGGACAGTTCTCAGATCACCTAGGTAACTGATTGTATGGCTAGGACAGTTCTCCTCAGATCACCTAAGTAACTGTGGTTGTATTGCTAGGACAGTTCTCCCCAGATCACCTAGGTAACTGATTGTATGGCTAGGACAGTTCTCCTCAGATCACCTAGGTAACTGTGGTTGTATGGCTAGGACAGTTCTCCTCAGAGCACCTAGGTAACTGTGGTTGTATGGCTAGGACAGTTCTCCTCAGATCACCTAGGTAACTGTGGTTGTAATGCTAGGACAGTTCTCCTCTGATCACCTAGGTAACTGTGGTTGTATGACGAGGACAGTTCTCCCCAGATCACTTATGTAACGGTGGTCGTATGGCTAGGACAGTTCTCCTCTGATCACCTAGGTAACTGTGGTGGTATGGCTAGGACAGTTCTCCTCTGATCACCTAGGTAACCGTGGTTGTATGGCTAGGACAGTTCTCCTCTGCTCACCTGTGTAACTGTGGTTGTATGACTAGGACAGTTCTCCTCTGATCACCTAGGTAACTGTGGTTGTATGGCTAGGACAGTTCTCCTCAGATCACGTTGGTAAATGTGGTTGTATGAATAGGACAGTTCACCTCTGATCACCTAGGTAACTGTGGTTGTATGGCTAGGACAGTTCTCCTCTGATCACCTAGGTTACTGTGGTTGTATGGCTAGGACAGTTCTCCTCAGATCACCTAGGTAACTGTGGTTGTATTGCTAGGACAGTTCTCCTCAGATCACCTAGGTAACTGGTTGTATGGCTAGGACAGTTCTCCTCAGATCACCTAGGTAACTGTGGTTGTATGACTAGGACAGTTCTCCTCTGATCACCTAGGTAACTGTGGTTGTATGGCTAGGATAGTTCTCCTCAGATCACCTAGGTAACTGTGGTTGTATGACTAGGACAGTTCTCCTCTGATCACCTAGGTAACTGTGGTTGTATGGCTAGGACAGTTCTCCTCACATCACCTAGGTAACTGTGGTTGTATTGCTATGACAGTTCTCCTCTGATCACCTAGGTAACTGTGGTTGTATGGCTAGGACAGTTCTCCTCAGATCACCTAGGTAACTGTGGTGGTATGGTTAGGACAGTTCTCCTCAGATCACCTAGGTAACTGTGGTGGTATGGCTAGGACATTTCTCCTCAGATCACCTAGGTAACTGTGCTTGTATGGCTAGGACAGTACTCCTCAGATCACGTAGGTAACTGTGGTGGTATGGCTAGGACAGTTCTCCTCAGATCACCTAGGTAACTGTGGTTGTATGACGAGGACAGTTCTCCCCAGATCACTTATGTAACTGTGGTTGTATGGCTAGGACAGTTCTCCTCTGATCACCTAGGTAATGGTGGTTGTATGGCTAGGACAGTTCTCCTCTGATCACCTGTGTAACTGTGGTTGTATGACTAGGACAGTTCTCCTCTGATCACCTAGGTAACTGTGGTTGTATGGCTAGGACAGTTCTCCTCAGATCACCTAGGTAACTGGTGGTATGGCTAGGACAGTTCTCCTCAGATCACCTAGGTAACTGTGGGTGTATGGCTAGGACAGTTCTCCTCTGATCACCTAGGTAACTGTGGTGGTATGGCTAGGACAGTTCTCCTCTGATCACCTAGGTAACTGTGGTTGTATGGCTAGGACAGTTCTCCTCAGATCACCTAGGTAACTGTGGTTGTATGGCTAGGACAGTACTCCTCTGATCACCTAGGTAACTGTGGTTGTATTCCTAGGACAGTTCTACTCTGATCACCTAGGTAACTGTGGTTGTATTGCTAGGACAGTTCTCCTCAGATTACCTAGGTAACTGTGGTTGTATGGCTAGGACAGTTCTCCTCAGATCACCTAGGTAACTGTGTTTGTATGGCTAGGACAGTTCTTCTCAGATCACCTAGGTAACTGTGGTTGTATGGCTAGGACAGTTCTCCTCAGATCACCTAGGTAACTGATTATATGTCTAGGACAGTTCTCCCCTGATCACCTAGTTAACTGTGGTTGTATGGCTAGGACAGTTCTCCTCAGATCACCTAGGTAACTGTGGTTGTATGGCTAGGACAGTTCTCCTCAGATCACCTAGGTAACTGATTATATGTCTAGGACAGTTCTCCCCTGATCACCTAGTTAACTGTGGTTGTATGGCTAGGACAGTTCTCCTCAGATCACCTAGGTAACTGTGGTTGTATTGCTAGGACAGTTCTCCCCAGATCACCTAGGTAACTGATTGTATGGCTAGGACAGTTCTCCCCTGATCACCTAGGTAACTGTGGTGGTATGGCTAGGACAGTTCTCCTCAGATCACCTAGGTAACTGTGGTTGTATGGCTAGGACAGTTCTCCTCAGATCACCTAGGTAACTGTGGTTGTAATGCTAGGACAGTTCTCCTCTGATCACCTAGGTAACTGTGGTTGTATGACGAGGACAGTTATCCCCAGATCACTTATGTAACGGTGGTCGTATGGCTAGGACAGTTCTCCTCTGATCACCTAGGTAACTGTGGTGGTATGGCTAGGACAGTTCTCCTCTGATCACCTAGGTAACGGTGGTTGTATGGCTAGGACAGTTCTCCTCTGCTCACCTGTGTAACTGTGGTTGTATGACTAGGACAGTTCTCCTCTGATCACCTAGGTAACTGTGGTTGTATGGCTAGGACAGGTCTCCTCAGATCACCTTGGTAACTGTGGTTGTATGAATAGGACAGTTCACCTCTGATCACCTAGGTAACTGTGGTTGTATGGCTGTAACAGTTCTCCTCAGATCACCTAGGTAACTGTGGTGGTATGGCTAGGACAGTTCTCCTCAGATCACCTAGGTAACTGTGGTTGTATGACTAGGACATTTCTCCTCTGATCACCTAGGTAACTGTGGTTGTATGGCTAGGACAGTTCTCCTCAGATCACCTAGGTAACTGTGGTTGTATTGCTAGGACAGTTCTCCTCTGATCACCTAGGTAACTGTGGTTGTATGGCTAGGACAGTTCTCCTCAGATCACCTAGGTAACTGTGGTTGTATTGCTAGGACAGTTCTCCCCAGATCACCTAGGTAACTGATTGTATGGCTAGGACAGTTCTCCCCTGATCACCTAGGTAACTGTGGTTGTATGGCTAGGACAGTTCTCCTCAGATCACCTAGGTAACTGTGGTTGTATGGCTAGGACAGTTCTCCTCAGATCACCTAGGTAACTGTGGTTGTATGGCTAGGACAGTTCTCCTCTGATCACCTAGGTAACTGTGGTTGTATGATGAGGACAGTTCTCCCCAGATCACTTATGTAATGGTGGTCGTATGTCTAGGACAGTTCTCCTCTGATCACCTAGGTAACTGTGGTGGTATGGCTAGGACAGTTCTCCTCTGATCACCTAGGTAACGGTGGTTGTATGGCTAGAACAGTTCTCCTCTGCTCACCTGTGTAACTGTGGTTGTATGACTAGGACAGTTCACCTCTGATCACCTAGGTAACTGTGGTTGTATGGCTAGGACAGTTCTCCTCAGATCACCTTGGTAACTGTGGTTGTATGAATAGGACAGTTCACCTCTGATCACCTAGGTAACTGTGGTTGTATGGCTAGGACAGTTCTCCTCAGATCACCTAGGTAACTGGTTGTATGGCTAGGACAGTTCTCCTCAGATCACCTAGGTAACTGTGGTTGTATGACTAGGACAGTTCTCCTCTGATCACCTAGGTAACTGTGGTTGTATGGCTAGGATAGTTCTCCTCAGATCACCTAGGTAACTGTGGTTGTATGACTAGGACAGTTCTCTTCTGATCACCTAGGTAACTGTGGTTGTATGGCTAGGACAGTTCTCCTCAGATCACCTAGGTAACTGTGGTTGTATTGCTATGACAGTTCTCCTCTGATCACCTAGGTAACTGTGGTTGTATGTCTAGGACAGTTCTCCTCTGATCACCTAGGTAACTGTGGTTGTATGGCTAGGACAGTTCTCCTCAGATCACCTAGGTAACGGTGGTCGTATGGCTAGGACAGTTCTCCTCTGATCACCTAGGTAACTGTGGTGGTATGGTTAGGACAGTTCTCCTCAGATCACCTAGGTAACTGGTGGTATGGCTAGGACAGTTCTCCTCAGATCACCTAGGTAACTGTGCTTGTATGGCTAGGACAGTACTCCTCAGATCACCTAGGTAACTGTGGTGGTATGGCTAGGACAGTTCTCCTCAGATCACCTAGGTAACTGTGGTTGTATGGCTAGGACAGTTCTCCTCAGATCACCTAGGTAACTGTGGTTGTATTGCTAGGACAGTTCTCCTCTGATCACCTAGGTAACTGTGGTTGTATGGCTAGGACAGTTCTCCTCAGATCACCTAGGTAACTGTGGTTGTATTGCTAGGACAGTTCTCAGATCACCTAGGTAACTGATTGTATGGCTAGGACAGTTCTCAGATCACCTAGGTAACTGATTGTATGGCTAGGACAGTTCTCCTCAGATCACCTAGGTAACTGTGGTGGTATGGCTAGGACAGTTCTCCTCAGATCACCTAGGTAACTGTGGTTGTATTGCTAGGACAGTTCTCCCCAGATCACCTAGGTAACTGATTGTATGGCTAGGACAGTTCTCCCCTGATCACCTAGGTAACTGTGGTGGTATGGCTAGGACAGTTCTCCTCAGATCACCTAGGTAACTGTGGTTGTATGGCTAGGACAGTTCTCCTCAGATCACCTAGGTAACTGTGGTTGTAATGCTAGGACAGTTCTCCTCTGATCACCTAGGTAACTGTGGTTGTATGACGAGGACAGTTATCCCCAGATCACTTATGTAACGGTGGTCGTATGGCTAGGACAGTTCTCCTCTGATCACCTAGGTAACTGTGGTGGTATGGCTAGGACAGTTCTCCTCTGATCACCTAGGTAACGGTGGTTGTATGGCTAGGACAGTTCTCCTCTGCTCACCTGTGTAACTGTGGTTGTATGACTAGGACAGTTCTCCTCTGCTCACCTGTGTAACTGTGGTTGTATGAATAGGACAGTTCACCTCTGATCACCTAGGTAACTGTGGTTGTATGGCTAGGACAGTTCTCCTCAGATCACCTAGGTAACTGTGGTGGTATGGCTAGGACAGTTCTCCTCAGATCACCTAGGTAACTGTGGTTGTATGACTAGGACAGTTCTCCTCTGATCACCTAGGTAACTGTGGTTGTATGGCTAGGACAGTTCTCCTCAGATCACCTAGGTAACTGTGGTTGTATTGCTAGGACAGTTCTCCTCTGATCACCTAGGTAACTGTGGTTGTATGGCTAGGACAGTTCTCCTCAGATCACCTAGGTAACTGTGGTTGTATTGCTAGGACAGTTCTCCCCAGATCACCTAGGTAACTGATTGTATGGCTAGGACAGTTCTCCCCTGATCACCTAGGTAACTGTGGTTGTATGGCTAGGACAGTTCTCCTCAGATCACCTAGGTAACTGTGGTTGTATGGCTAGGACAGTTCTCCTCTGATCACCTAGGTAACTGTGGTTGTATGATGAGGACAGTTCTCCCCAGATCACTTATGTAATGGTGGTCGTATGGCTAGGACAGTTCTCCTCTGATCACCTAGGTAACTGTGGTGGTATGGCTAGGACAGTTCTCCTCTGATCACCGAGGTAACGGTGGTTGTATGGCTAGAACAGTTCTCCTCTGCTCACCTGTGTAACTGTGGTTGTATGACTAGGACAGGTCTCCTCTGATCACCTAGGTAACTGTGGTTGTATGGCTAGGACAGTTCTCCTCAGATCACCTTGGTAACTGTGGTTGTATGAATAGGACAGTTCACCTCTGATCACCTAGGTAACTGTGGTTGTATGGCTAGGACAGTTCTCCTCAGATCACCTAGGTAACTGGTTGTATGGCTAGGACAGTTCTCCTCAGATCACCTAGGTAACTGTGGTTGTATGACTAGGACAGTTCTCCTCTGATCACCTAGGTAACTGTGGTTGTATGGCTAGGATAGTTCTCCTCAGATCACCTAGGTAACTGTGGTTGTATGACTAGGACAGTTCTCCTCTGATCACCTAGGTAACTGTGGTTGTATGGCTAGGACAGTTCTCCTCAGATCACCTAGGTAACTGTGGTTGTATTGCTATGACAGTTCTCCTCTGATCACCTAGGTAACTGTGGTTGTATGACTAGGACAGTTCTCCTCAGATCACCTAGGTAACTGTGGTGGTATGGTTAGGACAGTTCTCCTCAGATCACCTAGGTAACTGTGGTGGTATGGCTAGGACAGTTCTCCTCAGATCACCTAGGTAACTGTGCTTGTATGGCTAGGACAGTACTCCTCAGATCACCTAGGTAACTGTGGTTGTATTGCTATGACAGTTCTCCTCAGATCACCTAGGTAACTGTGGTTGTATGACTAGGACAGTTCTCCTCAGATCACCTAGGTAACTGTGGTTGTATTGCTATGACAGTTCTCCTCTGATCACCTAGTTAACTGTGGTTGTATGACTAGGACAGTTCTCCTCAGATCACCTAGGTAACTGTGGTGGTATGGTTAGGACAGTTCTCCTCAGATCACCTAGGTAACTGTGGTGGTATGGCTAGGACAGTTCTCCTCAGATCACCTAGGTAACTGTGGTTGTATGGCTAGGAGAGTTCTCCTCAGATTATCTAGGTAACTGTGGTTGTATGGCTAGGACAGTTCTCCTCAGATCATCTAGGTAACTGTGGTTGTTTGGCTAGGACAGTTCTCCTCTGATCACCTAGGTAACTGTGGTTGTATTGCTAGGATAGTTCTCCTCAGATCACCTAGGTAACTGTGGTTGTATGGCTAGGACAGTTCTCCTCAGATCACCTAGGTAACTGTGGTTGTATTGCTAGGACAGTTCTCCTCTGATCACCTAGGTAACTGTGGTTGTATGGCTAGGACAGTTCTCCTCAGATCACCTAGGTAACTGTGGTTGTATTGCTAGGACAGTTCTCAGATCACCTAGGTAACTGATTGTATGGCTAGGACAGTTCTCAGATCACCTAGGTAACTGATTGTATGGCTAGGACAGTTCTCCTCAGATCACCTAAGTAACTGTGGTTGTATTGCTAGGACAGTTCTCCCCAGATCACCTAGGTAACTGATTGTATGGCTAGGACAGTTCTCCTCAGATCACCTAGGTAACTGTGGTTGTATGGCTAGGACAGTTCTCCTCAGAGCACCTAGGTAACTGTGGTTGTATGGCTAGGACAGTTCTCCTCAGATCACCTAGGTAACTATGGTTGTAATGCTAGGACAGTTCTCCTCTGATCACCTAGGTAACTGTGGTTGTATGACGAGGACAGTTCTCCCCAGATCACTTATGTAACGGTGGTCGTATGGCTAGGACAGTTCTCCTCTGATCACCTAGGTAACTGTGGTGGTATGGCTAGGACAGTTCTCCTCTGATCAGCTAGGTAACGGTGGTTGTATGGCTAGGACAGTTCTCCTCTGCTCACCTTTGTAACTGTGGTTGTATGACTAGGACAGTTCTCCTCTGATCACCTAGGTAACTGTGGTTGTATGGCTAGGACAGTTCTCCTCAGATCACGTTGGTAAATGTGGTTGTATGAATAGGACAGTTCACCTCTGATCACCTAGGTAACTGTGGTTGTATGGCTAGGACAGTTCTCCTCAGATCACCTAGGTAACTGTGGTGGTATGGCTAGTACAGTTCTCCTCAGATCACCTAGGTAACTGTGGTTGTATGACTAGGACAGTTCTCCTCTGATCACCTAGGTTACTGTGGTTGTATGGCTAGGACAGTTCTCCTCAGATCACCTAGGTAACTGTGGTTGTATTGCTAGGACAGTTCTCCTCAGATCACCTAGGTAACTGGTTGTATGGCTAGGACAGTTCTCCTCAGATCACCTAGGTAACTGTGGTTGTATGACTAGGACAGTTCTCCTCTGATCACCTAGGTAACTGTGGTTGTATGGCTAGGATAGTTCTCCTCAGATCACCTAGGTAACTGTGGTTGTATGACTAGGACAGTTCTCCTCTGATCACCTAGGTAACTGTGGTTGTATGGCTAGGACAGTTCTCCTCAGATCACCTAGGTAACTGTGGTTGTATTGCTATGACAGTTCTCCTCTGATCACCTAGGTAACTGTGGTTGTATGGCTAGGACAGTTCTCCTCAGATCACCTAGGTAACTGTGGTGGTATGGCTAGGACATTTCTCCTCAGATCACCTAGGTAACTGTGCTTGTATGGCTAGGACAGTACTCCTCAGATCACGTAGGTAACTGTGGTGGTATGGCTAGGACAGTTCTCCTCAGATCACCTAGGTAACTGTGGTTGGATGACGAGGACAGTTCTCCCCAGATCACTTATGTAACTGTGGTTGTATGGCTAGGACAGTTCTCCTCTGATGACCTAGGTAACTGTGGTTGTATGGCTAGGACAGTTCTCCTCAGATCACCTAGGTAACTGTGGTTGTATGACTAGGACAGTTCTCCTCTGATCACCTAGGTAACTGTGGTTGTATGGCTAGGACAGTTCTCCTCAGATCACCTAGGTAACTGGTGGTATGGCTAGGACAGTTCTCCTCAGATCACCTAGGTAACTGTGGGTGTATGGCTAGGACAGTTCTCCTCTGATCACCTAGGTAACTGTGGTGGTATGGCTAGGACAGTTCTCCTCTGATCACCTAGGTAACTGTGGTTGTATGGCTAGGACAGTTCTCCTCAGATCACCTAGGTAACTGTGGTTGTATGGCTAGGACAGTTCTCCTCAGATCACCTAGGTACCTGTGGTTGTATGGCTAGGACAGTACTCCTCTGATCACCTAGGTAACTGTGGTTGTATTCCTAGGACAGTTCTACTCTGATCACCTAGGTAACTGTGGTTGTATGGCTAGGACAGTTCTCCTCAGATTACCTAGGTAACTGTGGTTGTATGGCTAGGACAGTTCTCCTCAGATCACCTAGGTAACTGTGGTTGTATGGCTAGGACAGTTCTCCTCTGATCACCTAGGTAACTGTGGTTGTATGGCTAGGACAGTTCTCCTCAGATCACCTAGGTAACTGTGGTGGTATGGCGAGGACAGTTCTCCTCAGATCACCTAGGTAACTGTGGTTATATTGCTAGAACAGTTCTTCTCAGATCACCTAGGTAACTGTGGTTGTATGGCTAGGACAGTTCTCCTCTGATCACCTAGGTAACGGTGGTTGTATGGCTAGGACAGTTCTCCTCTGCTCACCTGTGTAACTGTGGTTGTATGACTAGGACAGTTCTCCTCTGATCACCTAGGTAACTGTGGTTGTATGGCTAGGACAGTTCTCCTCAGATCACCTTGGTAACTGTGGTTATATGAATAGGACAGTTCACCTCTGATCACCTAGGTAACTGTGGTTGTATGGCTAGGACAGTTCTCCTCTGATCACCTAGGTAACTGTGGTTGTATGGCTAGGACAGTTCTCCTCAGATCACCTAGGTAACTGTGGTTGTATTGCTAGGACAGTTCTCAGATCACCTAGGTAACTGATTGTATGGCTAGGGCAGTTATCCTCAGATCACCTAGGTAACTGTGGTTGTATGCCTAGGACAGTTCTCCTCAGATCACCTAGGTAACTGTGGTTGTATGGCTAGGACAGTTCTCCTCTGATCACCTAGGTAACTGTGGTGGTATGGCTAGGACAGTTCTCCTCAGATCACCTAGGTAACTGTGGTTGTATGGCTAGGACAGTTCTCCTCTGATCACCTAGGTAACTGTGGTTGTATGGCTAGGACAGTTCTCCTCTGATCACCTAGGTAACTGTGGTTGTATGGCTAGGACAGTTCTCCTCTGATCACCTAGGTAACTGTGGTGGTATGGCTAGGACAGTACTCCTCAGATCACCTAGGTAACTGTGGTGGTATGGCTAGGATAGTTCTCCTCTGATCACCTAGGTAACGGTGGTTGTATGGCTAGGACAGTTCTCCTCTGATCACCTGTGTAACTGTGGTTGTATGACTAGGACAGTTCTCCTCTGATCACCTAGGTAACTGTGGTTGTATGGCTAGGACAGTTCTCCTCAGATCACCTAGGTAACTGGTGGTATGGCTAGGACAGTTCTCCTCAGATCACCTATGTAACTGTGGTTGTATGGCTAGGACAGTTCTCCTCTGATCACCTAGGTAACTGTGGTGGTATGGCTAGGACAGTTCTCCTCTGATCACCTAGGTAACTGTGGTTGTATGGCTAGGACAGTTCTCCTCAGATCACCTAGGTACCTGTGGTTGTATGGCTAGGACAGTTCTCCTCTGATCACCTAGGTAACTGTGGTGGTATGGCTAGGACAGTTCTCCTCTGATCACCTAGGTAACTGTGGTGGTATGGCTAGGACAGTTCTCCTCTGATCACCTAGGTAACTGTGGTTGTATGGCTAGGACAGTTCTCCTCAGATCACCTTGGTAACTGTGGTTGTATGAATAGGACAGTTCACCTCTGATCACCTAGGTAACTGTGGTGGTATGGCTAGGACAGTTCTCCTCTGATCACCTAGGTAACTGTGGTTGTATGGCTAGGACAGTTCTCCTCTGATCACCTAGGTAACTGTGGTGGTATGGCTAGGACAGTTCTCCTCAGATCACCTAGGTAACTGTGGTGGTATGGCTAGGACAGTTCTCCTCTGATCACCTAGGTAATGGTGGTTGTATGGCTAGGACAGTTCTCCTCTGATCACCTAGGTAACTGTGGTTGTATGGCTAGGACAGTTCTCCTCAGATCACCTAGGTAACTGGTGGTATGGCTAGGACAGTTCTCCTCAGATCACCTAGGTAACTGTGGTTGTATGGCTAGGACAGTTCTCCTCTGATCACCTAGGTAACTGTGGTGGTATGGCTAGGACAGTTCTCCTCTGATCACCTAGGTAACTGTGGTTGTATGGCTAGGACAGTTCTCCTCTGATCACCTAGGTAACTGTGGTTGTATGGCTAGGACAGTTCTCCTCTGATCACCTAGGTAACTGTGGTTGTATGGCTAGGACAGTTCTCCTCTGATCACCTAGGTAACTGTGGTGGTATGGCTAGGACAGTTCTCCTCAGATCACCTAGGTAACTGTGGTGGTATGGCTAGGACAGTTCTCCTCTGATCACCTAGGTAACGGTGGTTGTATGGCTAGGACAGTTCTCCTCTGATCACCTGTGTAACTGTGGTTGTATGACTAGGACAGTTCTCCTCTGATCACCTAGGTAACTGTGGTTGTATGGCTAGGACAGTTCTCCTCAGATCACCTAGGTAACTGGTGGTATGGCTAGGACAGTTCTCCTCAGATCCCATAGGAAACTGTGGTTGTATGGCTAGGACAGTTCTCCTCTGATCACCTAGGTAACTGTGGTGGTATGGCTAGGACAGTTCTCCTCTGATCACCTAGGTAACTGTGGTTGTATGGCTAGGACAGTTCTCCTCAGATCACCTAGGTACCTGTGGTTGTATGGCTAGGACAGTTCTCCTCTGATCACCTAGGTAACTGTGGTGGTATGGCTAGGACAGTTCTCCTCTGATCACCTAGGTAACTGTGGTGGTATGGCTAGGACAGTTCTCCTCTGATCACCTAGGTAACTGTGGTTGTATGGCTAGGACAGTTCTCCTCAGATCACCTTGGTAACTGTGGTTGTATGAATAGGACAGTTCACCTCTGATCACCTAGGTAACTGTGGTGGTATGGCTAGGACAGTTCTCCTCTGATCACCTAGGTAACTGTGGTTGTATGGCTAGGACAGTTCTCCTCTGATCACCTAGGTAACTGTGGTGGTATGGCTAGGACAGTTCTCCTCAGATCACCTAGGTAACTGTGGTGGTATGGCTAGGACAGTTCTCCTCTGATCACCTAGGTAACGGTGGTTGTATGGCTAGGACAGTTCTCCTCTGATCACCTGTGTAACTGTGGTTGTATGACTAGGACAGTTCTCCTCTGATCACCTAGGTAACTGTGGTTGTATGGCTAGGACAGTTCTCCTCAGATCACCTAGGTAACTGGTGGTATGGCTAGGACAGTTCTCCTCAGATCACCTAGGTAACTGTGGTTGTATGGCTAGGACAGTTCTCCTCAGATCACCTTGGTAACTGTGGTTGTATGGCTAGGACAGTTCTCCTCTGATCACCTAGGTAACTGTGGTTGTATGGCTAGGACAGTTCTCCTCAGATCACCTTGGTAACTGTGGTTGTATGGCTAGGACAGTTCTCCTCTGATCACCTAGGTAACTGTGGTGGTATGGCTAGGACAGTTCTCCTCTGATCACCTAGGTAACTGTGGTTGTATGGCTAGGACAGTTCTCCTCAGATCACCTTGGTAACTGTGGTTGTATGAATAGGACAGTTCACCTCTGATCACCTAGGTAACTGTGGTGGTATGGCTAGGACAGTTCTCCTCAGATCACCTAGGTAACTGTGTTTGTATGGCTAGGACAGTACTCCTCTGATCACCTAGGTAACTGTATTTGTATTGCTAGCACAGTTCTCCTCTGATCACCTAGGTAACTGTGGTTGTATGGCTAGGACAGTTCTCCTCAGATCACCTAGGTAACTGTGGTGGTATGGTTAGGACAGCACTCCTCTGATCACCTAGGTAACTGTGGTGGTATGGTTAGGACAGTACTCCTCTGATCACCTAGGTAACTGTGGTTGTATGATGAGGACAGTTCTCCTCAGATCACCTAGGTAACTGTGGTTGTATGGCTAGGACAGTACTCCTCTGATCACCTAGGTACCTGTGGTTGTATGGCTAGGACAGTACTCCTCTGATCACCTAGGTAACTGTGGTGGTATGGTTAGGACAGTACTCCTCTGATCACCTAGGTAACTGGTGGTATGGCTAGGACAGTTCTCCTCTGATCACCTAGGTAACTGTGGTTGTATGGCTAGGACAGTTCTCAGATCACCTCGGTAACTGTGGTTGTATGGCTAGGACAGTTCTCCTCAGATCACCAAGGTAACTGTGGTTGTATGGCTAGGACAGTTCTCCTCAGATCACCTAGGTAACTGTGGTTGTATGGCTAGGACAGTCCTCCTCAGATCACCTAGGTAACTGTGGTTGTATGGCTAGGACAGTTCTCCTCAGATCACCAAGGTAACTGTGGTTGTATGGCTAGGACAGTTCTCCTCAGATCACCTAGGTAACTGTGTTTGTATGGCTAGGACAGTTCTCCTCAGATCACCAAGGTAACTGTGGTTGTATGGCTAGGACAGTTCTCCTCAGATCACCTAGGTAACTGTGGTTGTATGGCTAGGACAGTTCTCCTCAGATCACCTAGGTAACTGTGGTTGTATGGCTAGGACAGTTCTCCTCAGATCACCTAGGTAACTGTGTTTGTATGGCTAGGACAGTTCTCCTCTGATCACCTAGGTAACTGGTGGTATGGCTAGGACAGTTCTCCTCTGATCACCTGTGTAACTGTCGTTGTATGACTAGGACAGTTCTCCTCTGATCACCTAGGTAACTGTGGTTGTATGGCTAGGACAGTTCTCCTCAGATCACCGAGGTAACTGTGGTTGTATGACTAGGACAGTTCTCCTCTGATCACCTAGGTAACTGTGGTTGTATGGCTAGGACAGTTCTCCTCTGATCACCTAGGTAACTGTGGTGGTATGGCTAGGACAGTTCTCCTCTGATCACCTAGGTAACTGTGGTTGTATGGCTAGGACAGTTCTCCTCAGATCACCTAGGTAACTGTGGTTGTATGACTAGGACAGTTCTCCCCAGATCACCTAGGTAACTGTGGTTGTTTGGCTAGGACAGTTCTCCTCAGATCACCTAGGTAACTGTGGTTGTATTGCTAGGACAGTTCTCCTCTGATCACCTAGGTAACTGTGGTTGTATGGCTAGGACAGTTCTCCTCAGATTACCTAGGTTACTGTGGTTGTATGGCTAGGACAGTTCTCCTCAGATCACCTAGGTAACTGTGGTTGTATTGCTAGGACAGTTCTCCTCAGATCACCTAGGTAACTGTGGTTATATTGCTAGGACAGTTCTCCTCAGATCACCTAAGTAACTGTGGTTGTATTGCTAGGACAGTTCTCCTCAGATCACCTAAGTAACTGTGGTTGTATTGCTAGGACAGTTCTCCCCAGATCACCTAGGCAACTGATTGTATGGCTAGGACAGTTCTCCCCTGATCACCTAGGTAACTGTGGTTGTATGGCTAGGACAGTTCTCCTCAGATCACCTAGGTAACTGTGGTTGTATGGCTAGGACAGTTCTCCTCAGATCACCTAAGTAACTGTGGTTGTATTGCTAGGACAGTTCTCCCCAGATCACCTAGGCAACTGATTGTATGGCTAGGACAGTTCTCCCCTGGCAACCTAGGTAACTGTGGTTGTATGGCTAGGACAGTTCTCCTCAGATCACCTAGGTAACTGTGGTTGTATGGCTAGGACAGTTCTCCTCAGATCACCTAGGCAACTGTGGTTGTATGGCTAGGACAGTTCTCCTCTGATCACCTAGGTAACTGTGGTTGTATGACGAGGACAGTTCTCCCCAGATCACTTATGTAACGGTGGTCGTATGGCTAGGACAGTTCTCCTCTGATCACCTAGGTAACTGTGGTGGTATGGCTAGGACAGTTCTCCTCTGATCACCTAGGTAACGGTGGTTGTATGGCTAGGACAGTTCTCCTCAGATCACCTAGGTAACTGTGGTTGTATGACTAGGACAGTTCTCCTCTGATCACCTAGGTAACTGTGGTTGTATGGCTAGGACAGTTCTCCTCAGATCACCTTGGTAACTGTGGTTGTATGAATAGGACAGTTCACCTCTGATCACCTAGGTAACTGTGGTTGTATGGCTAGGACAGTTCTCCTCAGATCACCTAGGTAACTGGTTGTATGGCTAGGACAGTTCTCCTCAGATCACCTAGGTAACTGTGGTTGTATGACTAGGACAGTTCTGCTCTGATCACCTAGGTAACTGTGGTTGTATGGCTAGGACAGTTCTCCTCTGATCACCTAGGTAACTGTGGTTGTATGTCTAGGACAGTTCTCCTCAGATCACCTAGGTAACTGTGGTTGTATGGCTAGGACAGTTCTCCTCAGATCACCTAGGTAACTGTGGTTGTATGGCTAGGACAGTTCTGCTCAGATCACCTAGGTAACTGGTTGTATGGCTAGGACAGTTCTCCTCTGATCACCTAGGTAACTGTGGTTGTATGTCTAGGACAGTTCTCCTCTGATCACCTAGGTAACTGTGGTTGTATGGCTAGGACAGTTCTCCTCAGATCACCTAGGTAACTGTGGTTGTATGTCTAGGACAGTTATCCTCTGATCACCTAGGTAACTGTGGTTGTATGTCTAGGACAGTTCTCCTCAGATCACCTAGGTAACTGTGGTTGTATGGCTAGGACAGTTCTCCTCTGATCACCTAGGTAACTGTGGTTGTATGGCTAGGACAGTACTCCTCAGATCACTTAGGTAACTGTTGTTGTATTGCTAGGACAGTTCTCCTCTGATCACCTAGGTAACTGTGGTTGTATGTCTAGGACAGTTCTCCTCTGATCACCTAGGTAACTGTGGTTGTATGTCTAGGACAGTTCTCCTCTGATCACCTAGTTACCTGTGGTTGTATGGCTAGGACAGTTCTCCTCTGATCACCTAGGTAACTGTGGTTGTATGGCTAGGACAGTTCTCCTCAGATCACCTAGGTAACTGTTGTTGTATTGCTAGGACAGTTCTCCTCTGATCACCTAGGTAACGGTGGTTGTATGGCTAGGACAGTTCTCCCCAGATCACCTAGGTAACTGTGGTTGTATGGCTAGGACAGTTCTCCTCAGATCACCTAGGTAACTGTTGTTGTATTGCTAGGACAGTTCTCCTCAGATCACCTAGGTAACTGTGGTTGTATTGCTAGGACAGTTCTCCTCAGATCACCTAGGTAACTGTGGTTGTATGGCTAGGACAGTTCTCCTCAGATTACCTAGGTAACTGTGGTTGTATGGCTAGGACAGTTCTCCTCAGATCACCTAGGTAACTGTGGTGGTATGGCTAGGACAGTTCTTTTCAGATCACCTAGGTAACTGTGGTTGTATGGCTAGGACAGTTCTCCTCAGATCACCTAGGTAACTGTGGTTGTATTGCTATGACAGTTCTCCTCTGATCACCTAGGTAACTGTGGTTGTATGGCTAGGACAGTTCTCCTCAGATCACCTAGGTAACTGTGGTGGTATGGTTAGGACAGTTCTCCTCAGATCACCTAGGTAACTGTGGTGGTATGGCTAGGACAGTTCTCCTCAGATCACCTAGTTTACTGTGGTTGTATGGCTAGGACAGTTCTCCTCAGATTATCTAGGTAACTGTGGTTGTATGGCTAGGACAGTTCTCCTCAGATCATCTAGGTAACTGTGGTTGTTTGGCTAGGACAGTTCTCCTCTGATCACCTAGGTAACTGTGGTTGTATGGCTAGGACAGTTCTCCTCAGATCACCTTGGTAACTGTGGTTATATGAATAGGACAGTTCACCTCTGATCACCTAGGTAACTGTGGTTGTATGGCTAGGACAGTTCTCCTCTGATCACCTAGGTAACTGTGGTTGTATGGCTAGGACAGTTCTCCTCAGATCACCTAGGTAACTGTGGTTGTATTGCTAGGACAGTTCTCAGATCACCTAGGTAACTGATTGTATGGCTAGGGCAGTTCTCCTCAGATCACCTAGGTAACTGTGGTTGTATGACGAGGACAGTTCTCCTCTGATCACGTAGGTAACTGTGGTTGTATGGCTAGGACAGTTCTCCTCTGATCACCTAGGTAACGGTGGTTGTATGGCTAGGACAGTTCTCCTCTGATCACCTGTGTAACTGTGGTTGTTTGGCTAGGACAGTTCTCCTCAGATCACCTAGGTAACTGTGGTTGTATGGCTAGGACAGTTCTCCTCAGATCACCTAGGTAACTGGTGGTATGGCTAGGACAGTTCTCCTCAGATCATCTAGGTAACTGTGGTTGTATGACTAGGACAGTTCTCCTCTGATCACCTAGGTAACTGTGGTTGTATGGCTAGGACAGTTCTCCTCTGATCACCTAGGTAACTGTGGTGGTATGGCTAGGACAGTTCTCCTCTGATCACCTAGGTAACTGTGGTTGTATGGCTAGGACAGTTCTCCTCAGATCACCTAGGTAACTGTGGTTGTATGTCTAGGACAGTTCTCCTCTGATCACCTAGGTAACTGTGGTTGTATGTCTAGGACAGTTCTCCTCAGATCACCTAGGTAACTGTGGTTGTATGGCTAGGACAGTTCTCCTCTGATCACCTAGGTAACTGTGGTTGTATGGCTACGACAGTTCTCCTCAGATCACTTAGGTAACTGTTGTTGTATTGCTAGGACAGTTCTCCTCTGATCACCTAGGTAACTGTGGTTGTATGTCTAGGACAGTTCTCCTCTGATCACCTAGGTAACTGTGGTTGTATGTCTAGGACAGTTCTCCTCTGATCACCTAGGTAACTGTGGTTGTATGTCTAGGACAGTTCTCCTCTGATCACCTAGTTACCTGTGGTTGTATGGCTAGGACAGTTCTCCTCTGATCACCTAGGTAACTGTGGTTGTATGGCTAGGACAGTTCTCCTCAGATCACCTAGGTAACTGTTGTTGTATTGCTAGGACAGTTCTCCTCTGATCACCTAGGTAACGGTGGTTGTATGGCTAGGACAGTTCTCCCCAGATCACCTAGGTAACTGTGGTTGTATGGCTAGGACAGTTCTCCTCAGATCACCTAGGTAACTGTTGTTGTATTGCTAGGACAGTTCTCCTCAGATCACCTAGGTAACTGTGGTTGTATTGCTAGGACAGTTCTCCTCAGATCACCTAGGTAACTGTGGTTGTATGGCTAGGACAGTTCTCCTCAGATTACCTAGGTAACTGTGGTTGTATGGCTAGGACAGTTCTCCTCAGATCACCTAGGTAACTGTGGTGGTATGGCTAGGACAGTTCTTTTCAGATCACCTAGGTAACTGTGGTTGTATGGCTAGGACAGTTCTCCTCAGATCACCTAGGTAACTGTGGTTGTATTGCTATGACAGTTCTCCTCTGATCACCTAGGTAACTGTGGTTGTATGGCTAGGACAGTTCTCCTCAGATCACCTAGGTAACTGTGGTGGTATGGTTAGGACAGTTCTCCTCAGATCACCTAGGTAACTGTGGTGGTATGGCTAGGACAGTTCTCCTCAGATCACCTAGTTTACTGTGGTTGTATGGCTAGGACAGTTCTCCTCAGATTATCTAGGTAACTGTGGTTGTATGGCTAGGACAGTTCTCCTCAGATCATCTAGGTAACTGTGGTTGTTTGGCTAGGACAGTTCTCCTCTGATCACCTAGGTAACTGTGGTTGTATTGCTAGGACAGTTCTCCTCAGATCACCTAGGTAACTGTGGTGGTATGGCTAGGAGAGTTCTCCTCTGATCACCTAGGTAACTGTGGTTGTATGACGAGGACAGTTCTCCCCAGATCACTTATGTAACGGTGGTCGTATGGCTAGGACAGTTCTCCTCTGATCACCTAGGTAACTGTGGTGGTATGGCTAGGACAGTTCTCCTCTGATCATCTAGGTAACGGTGGTTGTATGGCTAGGACAGTTCTCCTCAGATCACCTAGGTAACTGTGGTTGTATGACTAGGACAGTTCTCCTCTGATCACCTAGGTAACTGTGGTTGTATGGCTAGGACAGTTCTCCTCAGATCACCTTGGTAACTGTGGTTGTATGAATAGGACAGTTCACCTCTGATCACCTAGGTAACTGTGGTTGTATGGCTAGGACAGTTCTCCTCAGATCACCTAGGTAACTGGTTGTATGGCTAGGACAGTTCTCCTCAGATCACCTAGGTAACTGTGGTTGTATGACTAGGACAGTTCTGCTCTGATCACCTAGGTAACTGTGGTTGTATGGCTAGGACAGTTCTCCTCTGATCACCTAGGTAACTGTGGTTGTATGTCTAGGACAGTTCTCCTCAGATCACCTAGGTAACTGTGGTTGTATGGCTAGGACAGTTCTCCTCAGATCACCTAGGTAACTGTGGTTGTATGGCTAGGACAGTTCTGCTCAGATCACCTAGGTAACTGGTTGTATGGCTAGGACAGTTCTCCTCTGATCACCTAGGTAACTGTGGTTGTATGTCTAGGACAGTTCTCCTCTGATCACCTAGGTAACTGTGGTTGTATGGCTAGGACAGTTCTCCTCAGATCACCTAGGTAACTGTGGTTGTATGTCTAGGACAGTTATCCTCTGATCACCTAGGTAACTGTGGTTGTATGTCTAGGACAGTTCTCCTCAGATCACCTAGGTAACTGTGGTTGTATGGCTAGGACAGTTCTCCTCTGATCACCTAGGTAACTGTGGTTGTATGGCTAGGACAGTTCTCCTCAGATCACTTAGGTAACTGTTGTTGTATTGCTAGGACAGTTCTCCTCTGATCACCTAGGTAACTGTGGTTGTATGTCTAGGACAGTTCTCCTCTGATCACCTAGGTAACTGTGGTTGTATGTCTAGGACAGTTCTCCTCTGATCACCTAGTTACCTGTGGTTGTATGGCTAGGACAGTTCTCCTCTGATCACCTAGGTAACTGTGGTTGTATGGCTAGGACAGTTCTCCTCAGATCACCTAGGTAACTGTTGTTGTATTGCTAGGACAGTTCTCCTCTGATCACCTAGGTAACGGTGGTTGTATGGCTAGGACAGTTCTCCCCAGATCACCTAGGTAACTGTGGTTGTATGGCTAGGACAGTTCTCCTCAGATCACCTAGGTAACTGTTGTTGTATTGCTAGGACAGTTCTCCTCAGATCACCTAGGTAACTGTGGTTGTATTGCTAGGACAGTTCTCCTCAGATCACCTAGGTAACTGTGGTTGTATGGCTAGGACAGTTCTCCTCAGATTACCTAGGTAACTGTGGTTGTATGGCTAGGACAGTTCTCCTCAGATCACCTAGGTAACTGTGGTGGTATGGCTAGGACAGTTCTTTTCAGATCACCTAGGTAACTGTGGTTGTATGGCTAGGACAGTTCTCCTCAGATCACCTAGGTAACTGTGGTTGTATTGCTATGACAGTTCTCCTCTGATCACCTAGGTAACTGTGGTTGTATGGCTAGGACAGTTCTCCTCAGATCACCTAGGTAACTGTGGTGGTATGGTTAGGACAGTTCTCCTCAGATCACCTAGGTAACTGTGGTGGTATGGCTAGGACAGTTCTCCTCAGATCACCTAGTTTACTGTGGTTGTATGGCTAGGACAGTTCTCCTCAGATTATCTAGGTAACTGTGGTTGTATGGCTAGGACAGTTCTCCTCAGATCATCTAGGTAACTGTGGTTGTTTGGCTAGGACAGTTCTCCTCTGATCACCTAGGTAACTGTGGTTGTATGGCTAGGACAGTTCTCCTCAGATCACCTTGGTAACTGTGGTTATATGAATAGGACAGTTCACCTCTGATCACCTAGGTAACTGTGGTTGTATGGCTAGGACAGTTCTCCTCTGATCACCTAGGTAACTGTGGTTGTATGGCTAGGACAGTTCTCCTCAGATCACCTAGGTAACTGTGGTTGTATTGCTAGGACAGTTCTCAGATCACCTAGGTAACTGATTGTATGGCTAGGGCAGTTCTCCTCAGATCACCTAGGTAACTGTGGTTGTATGACGAGGACAGTTCTCCTCTGATCACGTAGGTAACTGTGGTTGTATGGCTAGGACAGTTCTCCTCTGATCACCTAGGTAACGGTGGTTGTATGGCTAGGACAGTTCTCCTCTGATCACCAGTGTAACTGTGGTTGTATGACTAGGACAGTTCTCCTCTGATCACCTAGGTAACTGTGGTTGTATGGCTAGGACAGTTCTCCTCAGATCACCTAGGTAACTGGTGGTATGGCTAGGACAGTTCTCCTCAGATCATCTAGGTAACTGTGGTTGTATGACTAGGACAGTTCTCCTCTGATCACCTAGGTAACTGTGGTTGTATGGCTAGGACAGTTCTCCTCTGATCACCTAGGTAACTGTGGTGGTATGGCTAGGACAGTTCTCCTCTGATCACCTAGGTAACTGTGGTTGTATGGCTAGGACAGTTCTCCTCAGATCACCTAGGTAACTGTGGTTGTATGTCTAGGACAGTTCTCCTCTGATCACCTAGGTAACTGTGGTTGTATGTCTAGGACAGTTCTCCTCAGATCACCTAGGTAACTGTGGTTGTATGGCTAGGACAGTTCTCCTCTGATCACCTAGGTAACTGTGGTTGTATGGCTACGACAGTTCTCCTCAGATCACTTAGGTAACTGTTGTTGTATTGCTAGGACAGTTCTCCTCTGATCACCTAGGTAACTGTGGTTGTATGTCTAGGACAGTTCTCCTCTGATCACCTAGGTAACTGTGGTTGTATGTCTAGGACAGTTCTCCTCTGATCACCTAGGTAACTGTGGTTGTATGTCTAGGACAGTTCTCCTCTGATCACCTAGTTACCTGTGGTTGTATGGCTAGGACAGTTCTCCTCTGATCACCTAGGTAACTGTGGTTGTATGGCTAGGACAGTTCTCCTCAGATCACCTAGGTAACTGTTGTTGTATTGCTAGGACAGTTCTCCTCTGATCACCTAGGTAACGGTGGTTGTATGGCTAGGACAGTTCTCCCCAGATCACCTAGGTAACTGTGGTTGTATGGCTAGGACAGTTCTCCTCAGATCACCTAGGTAACTGTTGTTGTATTGCTAGGACAGTTCTCCTCAGATCACCTAGGTAACTGTGGTTGTATTGCTAGGACAGTTCTCCTCAGATCACCTAGGTAACTGTGGTTGTATGGCTAGGACAGTTCTCCTCAGATTACCTAGGTAACTGTGGTTGTATGGCTAGGACAGTTCTCCTCAGATCACCTAGGTAACTGTGGTGGTATGGCTAGGACAGTTCTTTTCAGATCACCTAGGTAACTGTGGTTGTATGGCTAGGACAGTTCTCCTCAGATCACCTAGGTAACTGTGGTTGTATTGCTAGGACAGTTCTCCTCAGATCACCTAGGTAACTGTGGTTGTATGGCTAGGACAGTTCTCCTCAGATTACCTAGGTAACTGTGGTTGTATGGCTAGGACAGTTCTCCTCAGATCACCTAGGTAACTGTGGTGGTATGGCTAGGACAGTTCTTTTCAGATCACCTAGGTAACTGTGGTTGTATGGCTAGGACAGTTCTCCTCAGATCACCTAGGTAACTGTGGTTGTATGTCTAGGACAGTTCTCCTCAGATCACCTAGGTAACTGTGGTTGTATGGCTAGGACAGTTCTCCTCTGATCACCTAGGTAACTGTGGTTGTATGGCTACGACAGTTCTCCTCAGATCACTTAGGTAACTGTTGTTGTATTGCTAGGACAGTTCTCCTCTGATCACCTAGGTAACTGTGGTTGTATGTCTAGGACAGTTCTCCTCTGATCACCTAGGTAACTGTGGTTGTATGTCTAGGACAGTTCTCCTCTGATCACCTAGGTAACTGTGGTTGTATGTCTAGGACAGTTCTCCTCTGATCACCTAGTTACCTGTGGTTGTATGGCTAGGACAGTTCTCCTCTGATCACCTAGGTAACTGTGGTTGTATGGCTAGGACAGTTCTCCTCAGATCACCTAGGTAACTGTTGTTGTATTGCTAGGACAGTTCTCCTCTGATCACCTAGGTAACGGTGGTTGTATGGCTAGGACAGTTCTCCCCAGATCACCTAGGTAACTGTGGTTGTATGGCTAGGACAGTTCTCCTCAGATCACCTAGGTAACTGTTGTTGTATTGCTAGGACAGTTCTCCTCAGATCACCTAGGTAACTGTGGTTGTATTGCTAGGACAGTTCTCCTCAGATCACCTAGGTAACTGTGGTTGTATGGCTAGGACAGTTCTCCTCAGATTACCTAGGTAACTGTGGTTGTATGGCTAGGACAGTTCTCCTCAGATCACCTAGGTAACTGTGGTGGTATGGCTAGGACAGTTCTTTTCAGATCACCTAGGTAACTGTGGTTGTATGGCTAGGACAGTTCTCCTCAGATCACCTAGGTAACTGTGGTTGTATTGCTATGACAGTTCTCCTCTGATCACCTAGGTAACTGTGGTTGTATGGCTAGGACAGTTCTCCTCAGATCACCTAGGTAACTGTGGTGGTATGGTTAGGACAGTTCTCCTCAGATCACCTAGGTAACTGTGGTGGTATGGCTAGGACAGTTCTCCTCAGATCACCTAGTTTACTGTGGTTGTATGGCTAGGACAGTTCTCCTCAGATTATCTAGGTAACTGTGGTTGTATGGCTAGGACAGTTCTCCTCAGATCATCTAGGTAACTGTGGTTGTTTGGCTAGGACAGTTCTCCTCTGATCACCTAGGTAACTGTGGTTGTATTGCTAGGACAGTTCTCCTCAGATCACCTAGGTAACTGTGGTGGTATGGCTAGGAGAGTTCTCCTCTGATCACCTAGGTAACTGTGGTTGTATGACGAGGACAGTTCTCCCCAGATCACTTATGTAACGGTGGTCGTATGGCTAGGACAGTTCTCCTCTGATCACCTAGGTAACTGTGGTGGTATGGCTAGGACAGTTCTCCTCTGATCATCTAGGTAACGGTGGTTGTATGGCTAGGACAGTTCTCCTCAGATCACCTAGGTAACTGTGGTTGTATGACTAGGACAGTTCTCCTCTGATCACCTAGGTAACTGTGGTTGTATGGCTAGGACAGTTCTCCTCAGATCACCTTGGTAACTGTGGTTGTATGAATAGGACAGTTCACCTCTGATCACCTAGGTAACTGTGGTTGTATGGCTAGGACAGTTCTCCTCAGATCACCTAGGTAACTGGTTGTATGGCTAGGACAGTTCTCCTCAGATCACCTAGGTAACTGTGGTTGTATGACTAGGACAGTTCTGCTCTGATCACCTAGGTAACTGTGGTTGTATGGCTAGGACAGTTCTCCTCTGATCACCTAGGTAACTGTGGTTGTATGTCTAGGACAGTTCTCCTCAGATCACCTAGGTAACTGTGGTTGTATGGCTAGGACAGTTCTCCTCAGATCACCTAGGTAACTGTGGTTGTATGGCTAGGACAGTTCTGCTCAGATCACCTAGGTAACTGGTTGTATGGCTAGGACAGTTCTCCTCTGATCACCTAGGTAACTGTGGTTGTATGTCTAGGACAGTTCTCCTCTGATCACCTAGGTAACTGTGGTTGTATGGCTAGGACAGTTCTCCTCAGATCACCTAGGTAACTGTGGTTGTATGTCTAGGACAGTTATCCTCTGATCACCTAGGTAACTGTGGTTGTATGTCTAGGACAGTTCTCCTCAGATCACCTAGGTAACTGTGGTTGTATGGCTAGGACAGTTCTCCTCTGATCACCTAGGTAACTGTGGTTGTATGGCTAGGACAGTTCTCCTCAGATCACTTAGGTAACTGTTGTTGTATTGCTAGGACAGTTCTCCTCTGATCACCTAGGTAACTGTGGTTGTATGTCTAGGACAGTTCTCCTCTGATCACCTAGGTAACTGTGGTTGTATGTCTAGGACAGTTCTCCTCTGATCACCTAGTTACCTGTGGTTGTATGGCTAGGACAGTTCTCCTCTGATCACCTAGGTAACTGTGGTTGTATGGCTAGGACAGTTCTCCTCAGATCACCTAGGTAACTGTTGTTGTATTGCTAGGACAGTTCTCCTCTGATCACCTAGGTAACGGTGGTTGTATGGCTAGGACAGTTCTCCCCAGATCACCTAGGTAACTGTGGTTGTATGGCTAGGACAGTTCTCCTCAGATCACCTAGGTAACTGTTGTTGTATTGCTAGGACAGTTCTCCTCAGATCACCTAGGTAACTGTGGTTGTATTGCTAGGACAGTTCTCCTCAGATCACCTAGGTAACTGTGGTTGTATGGCTAGGACAGTTCTCCTCAGATTACCTAGGTAACTGTGGTTGTATGGCTAGGACAGTTCTCCTCAGATCACCTAGGTAACTGTGGTGGTATGGCTAGGACAGTTCTTTTCAGATCACCTAGGTAACTGTGGTTGTATGGCTAGGACAGTTCTCCTCAGATCACCTAGGTAACTGTGGTTGTATTGCTATGACAGTTCTCCTCTGATCACCTAGGTAACTGTGGTTGTATGGCTAGGACAGTTCTCCTCAGATCACCTAGGTAACTGTGGTGGTATGGTTAGGACAGTTCTCCTCAGATCACCTAGGTAACTGTGGTGGTATGGCTAGGACAGTTCTCCTCAGATCACCTAGTTTACTGTGGTTGTATGGCTAGGACAGTTCTCCTCAGATTATCTAGGTAACTGTGGTTGTATGGCTAGGACAGTTCTCCTCAGATCATCTAGGTAACTGTGGTTGTTTGGCTAGGACAGTTCTCCTCTGATCACCTAGGTAACTGTGGTTGTATGGCTAGGACAGTTCTCCTCAGATCACCTTGGTAACTGTGGTTATATGAATAGGACAGTTCACCTCTGATCACCTAGGTAACTGTGGTTGTATGGCTAGGACAGTTCTCCTCTGATCACCTAGGTAACTGTGGTTGTATGGCTAGGACAGTTCTCCTCAGATCACCTAGGTAACTGTGGTTGTATTGCTAGGACAGTTCTCAGATCACCTAGGTAACTGATTGTATGGCTAGGGCAGTTCTCCTCAGATCACCTAGGTAACTGTGGTTGTATGACGAGGACAGTTCTCCTCTGATCACGTAGGTAACTGTGGTTGTATGGCTAGGACAGTTCTCCTCTGATCACCTAGGTAACGGTGGTTGTATGGCTAGGACAGTTCTCCTCTGATCACCAGTGTAACTGTGGTTGTATGACTAGGACAGTTCTCCTCTGATCACCTAGGTAACTGTGGTTGTATGGCTAGGACAGTTCTCCTCAGATCACCTAGGTAACTGGTGGTATGGCTAGGACAGTTCTCCTCAGATCATCTAGGTAACTGTGGTTGTATGACTAGGACAGTTCTCCTCTGATCACCTAGGTAACTGTGGTTGTATGGCTAGGACAGTTCTCCTCTGATCACCTAGGTAACTGTGGTGGTATGGCTAGGACAGTTCTCCTCTGATCACCTAGGTAACTGTGGTTGTATGGCTAGGACAGTTCTCCTCAGATCACCTAGGTAACTGTGGTTGTATGTCTAGGACAGTTCTCCTCTGATCACCTAGGTAACTGTGGTTGTATGTCTAGGACAGTTCTCCTCAGATCACCTAGGTAACTGTGGTTGTATGGCTAGGACAGTTCTCCTCTGATCACCTAGGTAACTGTGGTTGTATGGCTACGACAGTTCTCCTCAGATCACTTAGGTAACTGTTGTTGTATTGCTAGGACAGTTCTCCTCTGATCACCTAGGTAACTGTGGTTGTATGTCTAGGACAGTTCTCCTCTGATCACCTAGGTAACTGTGGTTGTATGTCTAGGACAGTTCTCCTCTGATCACCTAGGTAACTGTGGTTGTATGTCTAGGACAGTTCTCCTCTGATCACCTAGTTACCTGTGGTTGTATGGCTAGGACAGTTCTCCTCTGATCACCTAGGTAACTGTGGTTGTATGGCTAGGACAGTTCTCCTCAGATCACCTAGGTAACTGTTGTTGTATTGCTAGGACAGTTCTCCTCTGATCACCTAGGTAACGGTGGTTGTATGGCTAGGACAGTTCTCCCCAGATCACCTAGGTAACTGTGGTTGTATGGCTAGGACAGTTCTCCTCAGATCACCTAGGTAACTGTTGTTGTATTGCTAGGACAGTTCTCCTCAGATCACCTAGGTAACTGTGGTTGTATTGCTAGGACAGTTCTCCTCAGATCACCTAGGTAACTGTGGTTGTATGGCTAGGACAGTTCTCCTCAGATTACCTAGGTAACTGTGGTTGTATGGCTAGGACAGTTCTCCTCAGATCACCTAGGTAACTGTGGTGGTATGGCTAGGACAGTTCTTTTCAGATCACCTAGGTAACTGTGGTTGTATGGCTAGGACAGTTCTCCTCAGATCACCTAGGTAACTGTGGTTGTATTGCTATGACAGTTCTCCTCTGATCACCTAGGTAACTGTGGTTGTATGGCTAGGACAGTTCTCCTCAGATCACCTAGGTAACTGTGGTGGTATGGTTAGGACAGTTCTCCTCAGATCACCTAGGTAACTGTGGTGGTATGGCTAGGACAGTTCTCCTCAGATCACCTAGTTTACTGTGGTTGTATGGCTAGGACAGTTCTCCTCAGATTATCTAGGTAACTGTGGTTGTATGGCTAGGACAGTTCTCCTCAGATCATCTAGGTAACTGTGGTTGTTTGGCTAGGACAGTTCTCCTCTGATCACCTAGGTAACTGTGGTTGTATTGCTAGGACAGTTCTCCTCAGATCACCTAGGTAACTGTGGTGGTATGGCTAGGAGAGTTCTCCTCTGATCACCTAGGTAACGGTGGTTGTATGGCTAGGACAGTTCTCCTCTGCTCACCTGTGTAACTGTGGTTGTATGACTAGGACAGTTCTCCTCTGATCACCTAGGTAACTGTGGTTGTATGGCTAGGACAGTTCTCCTCAGATCACCTTGGTAACTGTGGTTATATGAATAGGACAGTTCACCTCTGATCACCTAGGTAACTGTGGTTGTATGGCTAGGACAGTTCTCCTCTGATCACCTAGGTAACTGTGGTTGTATGGCTAGGACAGTTCTCCTCAGATCACCTAGGTAACTGTGGTTGTATTGCTAGGACAGTTCTCAGATCACCTAGGTAACTGATTGTATGGCTAGGGCAGTTCTCCTCAGATCACCTAGGTAACTGTGGTTGTATGACGAGGACAGTTCTCCCCAGATCACTTATGTAACTGTGGTTGTATGGCTAGGACGGTTCTCCTCTGATCACCTAGGTAACGGTGGTTGTATGGCTAGGACAGTTCTCCTCTGATCACCTGTGTAACTGTGGTTGTATGACTAGGACAGTTCTCCTCTGATCACCTAGGTCACTGTGGTTGTATGGCTAGGACAGTTCTCCTCAGATCACCTAGGTAACTGGTGGTATGGCTAGGACAGTTCTCCTCAGATCACCTAGGTAACTGTGGTTGTATGGCTAGGACAGTTCTCCTCTGATCACCTAGGTAACTGTGGTGGTATGGCTAGGACAGTTCTCCTCTGATCACCTAGGTAACTGTGGTTGTATGGCTAGGACAGTTCTCCTCAGATCACCTAGGTAACTGTGGTTGTATGGCTAGGACAGTTCTCAGATCACCTCGGTAACTGTGGTTGTATGGCTAGGACAGTCCTCCTCAGATCACCTAGGTAACTGTGGTTGTACGGCTAGGACAGTTCTCCTCAGATCACCAAGGTAACTGTGGTTGTATGGCTAGGACAGTTCTCCTCAGATCACCTAGGTAACTGTGTTTGTATGGCTAGGACAGTTCTCCTCTGATCACCTAGGTAACTGTGGTTGTATGGCTAGGACAGTTCTCCTCAGATCACCTAGGTAACTGTGGTTGTATTGCTAGGACAGTTCTCAGATCACCTAGGTAACTGATTGTATGGCTAGGGCAGTTCTCCTCAGATCACCTAGGTAACTGTGGTTGTATGACGAGGACAGTTCTCCTCTGATCACGTAGGTAACTGTGGTTGTATGGCTAGGACAGTTCTCCTCTGATCACCTAGGTAACGGTGGTTGTATGGCTAGGACAGTTCTCCTCTGATCACCTGTGTAACTGTGGTTGTATGACTAGGACAGTTCTCCTCTGATCACCTAGGTAACTGTGGTTGTATGGCTAGGACAGTTCTCCTCAGATCACCTAGGTAACTGGTGGTATGGCTAGGACAGTTCTCCTCAGATCATCTAGGTAACTGTGGTTGTATGACTAGGACAGTTCTCCTCTGATCACCTAGGTAACTGTGGTTGTATGGCTAGGACAGTTCTCCTCTGATCACCTAGGTAACTGTGGTGGTATGGCTAGGACAGTTCTCCTCTGATCACCTAGGTAACTGTGGTTGTATGGCTAGGACAGTTCTCCTCAGATCACCTAGGTAACTGTGGTTGTATGTCTAGGACAGTACTCCTCTGATCACCTAGGTAACTGTGGTTGTATGTCTAGGACAGTTCTCCTCAGATCACCTAGGTAACTGTGGTTGTATGGCTAGGACAGTTCTCCTCTGATCACCTAGGTAACTGTGGTTGTATGGCTACGACAGTTCTCCTCAGATCACTTAGGTAACTGTTGTTGTATTGCTAGGACAGTTCTCCTCTGATCACCTAGGTAACTGTGGTTGTATGTCTAGGACAGTTCTCCTCTGATCACCTAGGTAACTGTGGTTGTATGTCTAGGACAGTTCTCCTCTGATCACCTAGGTAACTGTGGTTGTATGTCTAGGACAGTTCTCCTCTGATCACCTAGTTACCTGTGGTTGTATGGCTAGGACAGTTCTCCTCTGATCACCTAGGTAACTGTGGTTGTATGGCTAGGACAGTTCTCCTCAGATCACCTAGGTAACTGTTGTTGTATTGCTAGGACAGTTCTCCTCTGATCACCTAGGTAACGGTGGTTGTATGGCTAGGACAGTTCTCCCCAGATCACCTAGGTAACTGTGGTTGTATGGCTAGGACAGTTCTCCTCAGATCACCTAGGTAACTGTTGTTGTATTGCTAGGACAGTTCTCCTCAGATCACCTAGGTAACTGTGGTTGTATTGCTAGGACAGTTCTCCTCAGATCACCTAGGTAACTGTGGTTGTATGGCTAGGACAGTTCTCCTCAGATTACCTAGGTAACTGTGGTTGTATGGCTAGGACAGTTCTCCTCAGATCACCTAGGTAACTGTGGTGGTATGGCTAGGACAGTTCTTTTCAGATCACCTAGGTAACTGTGGTTGTATGGCTAGGACAGTTCTCCTCAGATCACCTAGGTAACTGTGGTTGTATTGCTATGACAGTTCTCCTCTGATCACCTAGGTAACTGTGGTTGTATGGCTAGGACAGTTCTCCTCAGATCACCTAGGTAACTGTGGTGGTATGGTTAGGACAGTTCTCCTCAGATCACCTAGGTAACTGTGGTGGTATGGCTAGGACAGTTCTCCTCAGATCACCTAGTTTACTGTGGTTGTATGGCTAGGACAGTTCTCCTCAGATTATCTAGGTAACTGTGGTTGTATGGCTAGGACAGTTCTCCTCAGATCATCTAGGTAACTGTGGTTGTTTGGCTAGGACAGTTCTCCTCTGATCACCTAGGTAACTGTGGTTGTATTGCTAGGACAGTTCTCCTCAGATCACCTAGGTAACTGTGGTGGTATGGCTAGGAGAGTTCTCCTCTGATCACCTAGGTAACGGTGGTTGTATGGCTAGGACAGTTCTCCTCTGCTCACCTGTGTAACTGTGGTTGTATGACTAGGACAGTTCTCCTCTGATCACCTAGGTAACTGTGGTTGTATGGCTAGGACAGTTCTCCTCAGATCACCTTGGTAACTGTGGTTATATGAATAGGACAGTTCACCTCTGATCACCTAGGTAACTGTGGTTGTATGGCTAGGACAGTTCTCCTCTGATCACCTAGGTAACTGTGGTTGTATGGCTAGGACAGTTCTCCTCAGATCACCTAGGTAACTGTGGTTGTATTGCTAGGACAGTTCTCAGATCACCTAGGTAACTGATTGTATGGCTAGGGCAGTTCTCCTCAGATCACCTAGGTAACTGTGGTTGTATGACGAGGACAGTTCTCCCCAGATCACTTATGTAACTGTGGTTGTATGGCTAGGACGGTTCTCCTCTGATCACCTAGGTAACGGTGGTTGTATGGCTAGGACAGTTCTCCTCTGATCACCTGTGTAACTGTGGTTGTATGACTAGGACAGTTCTCCTCTGATCACCTAGGTCACTGTGGTTGTATGGCTAGGACAGTTCTCCTCAGATCACCTAGGTAACTGGTGGTATGGCTAGGACAGTTCTCCTCAGATCACCTAGGTAACTGTGGTTGTATGGCTAGGACAGTTCTCCTCTGATCACCTAGGTAACTGTGGTGGTATGGCTAGGACAGTTCTCCTCTGATCACCTAGGTAACTGTGGTTGTATGGCTAGGACAGTTCTCCTCAGATCACCTAGGTAACTGTGGTTGTATGGCTAGGACAGTTCTCAGATCACCTCGGTAACTGTGGTTGTATGGCTAGGACAGTCCTCCTCAGATCACCTAGGTAACTGTGGTTGTACGGCTAGGACAGTTCTCCTCAGATCACCAAGGTAACTGTGGTTGTATGGCTAGGACAGTTCTCCTCAGATCACCTAGGTAACTGTGTTTGTATGGCTAGGACAGTTCTCCTCTGATCACCTAGGTAACTGTGGTTGTATGACGAGGACAGTTCTCCCCAGATCACTTATGTAACGGTGGTTGTATGGCTAGGACAGTTCTCCTCAGATCACCTAGGTAACTGTGGTTGTATGGCTAGGACAGTTCTCCTCTGATCACCTAGGTAACGGTGGTTGTATGGCTAGGACAGTTCTCCTCTGATCACCTGTGTAACTGTGGTTGTATGACTAGGACAGTTCTCCTCTGATCACCTAGGTAACTGTGGTTGTATGGCTAGGACAGTTCTCCTCAGATCACCTAGGTAACTGGTGGTATGGCTAGGACAGTTCTCCTCTGATCACCTAGGTAACTGTGGTGGTATGACTAGGACAGTTCTCCTCTGATCACCTAGGTAACTGTGGTTGTATGGCTAGGACAGTTCTCCTCTGATCACCTGTGTAACTGTGGTTGTATGACTAGGACAGTTCTCCTCTGATCACCTAGGTAACTGTGGTTGTATGGCTAGGACAGTTCTCCTCTGATCACCTAGGTAACTGTGGTGGTATGGCTAGGACAGTTCTCCTCTGATCACCTAGGTAACTGTGGTTGTATGGCTAGGACAGTTCTCCTCAGATCACCTAGGTAACTGTGGTTGTATGACTAGGACAGTTCTCCCCAGATCACCTAGGTAACTGTGGTTGTTTGGCTAGGACAGTTCTCCTCAGATCACCTAGGTAACTGTGGTTGTATTGCTAGGACAGTTCTCCTCTGATTACCTAGGTAACTGTGGTTGTATGGCTAGGACAGTTCTCCTCAGATTACCTAGGTTACTGTGGTTGTATGGCTAGGACAGTTCTCCTCAGATCACCTAGGTAACTGTGGTTGTATTGCTAGGACAGTTCTCCTCAGATCACCTAGGTAACTGTGGTTATATTGCTAGGACAGTTCTCCTCAGATCACCTAAGTAACTGTGGTTGTATTGCTAGGACAGTTCTCCTCAGATCACCTAAGTAACTGTGGTTGTATTGCTAGGACAGTTCTCCCCAGATCACCTAGGCAACTGATTGTATGGCTAGGACAGTTCTCCCCTGATCACCTAGGTAACTGTGGTTGTATGGCTAGGACAGTTCTCCTCAGATCACCTAGGTAACTGTGGTTGTATGGCTAGGACAGTTCTCCTCAGATCACCTAAGTAACTGTGGTTGTATTGCTAGGACAGTTCTCCCCAGATCACCTAGGCAACTGATTGTATGGCTAGGACAGTTCTCCCCTGATCACCTAGGTAACTGTGGTTGTATGGCTAGGACAGTTCTCCTCAGATCACCTAGGTAACTGTGGTTGTATGGCTAGGACAGTTCTCCTCAGATCACCTAGGCAACTGTGGTTGTATGGCTAGGACAGTTCTCCTCTGATCACCTAGGTAACTGTGGTTGTATGACGAGGACAGTTCTCCCCAGATCACTTATGTAACGGTGGTCGTATGGCTAGGACAGTTCTCCTCTGATCACCTAGGTAACTGTGGTGGTATGGCTAGGACAGTTCTCCTCTGATCACCTAGGTAACGGTGGTTGTATGGCTAGGACAGTTCTCCTCAGATCACCTAGGTAACTGTGGTTGTATGACTAGGACAGTTCTCCTCTGATCACCTAGGTAACTGTGGTTGTATGGCTAGGACAGTTCTCCTCAGATCACCTTGGTAACTGTGGTTGTATGAATAGGACAGTTCACCTCTGATCACCTAGGTAACTGTGGTTGTATGGCTAGGACAGTTCTCCTCAGATCACCTAGGTAACTGGTTGTATGGCTAGGACAGTTCTCCTCAGATCACCTAGGTAACTGTGGTTGTATGACTAGGACAGTTCTGCTCTGATCACCTAGGTAACTGTGGTTGTATGGCTAGGACAGTTCTCCTCTGATCACCTAGGTAACTGTGGTTGTATGTCTAGGACAGTTCTCCTCAGATCACCTAGGTAACTGTGGTTGTATGGCTAGGACAGTTCTCCTCAGATCACCTAGGTAACTGTGGTTGTATGGCTAGGACAGTTCTCCTCAGATCACCTAGGTAACTGGTTGTATGTCTAGGACAGTTCTCCTCTGATCACCTAGGTAACTGTGGTTGTATGTCTAGGACAGTTCTCCTCAGATCACCTAGGTAACTGTGGTTGTATGGCTAGGACAGTTCTCCTCTGATCACCTAGGTAACTGTGGTTGTATGTCTAGGACAGTTCTCCTCTGATCACCTAATTAGCTGTGGTTGTATGGCTAGGACAGTTCTCCTCTGATCACCTAGGTAACTGTGGTTGTATGGCTAGGACAGTTCTCCTCAGATCACCTAGGTAACTGTTGTTGTATTGCTAGGACAGTTCTCCTCTGATCACCTAGGTAACGGTGGTTGTATGGCTAGGACAGTTCTCCCCAGATCACCTAGGTAACTGTGGTTGTATGGCTAGGACAGTTCTCCTCAGATCACCTAGGTAACTGTTGTTGTATTGCTAGGACAGTTCTCCTCAGATCACCTAGGTAACTGTGGTTGTATTGCTAGGACAGTTCTCCTCAGATCACCTAGGTAACTGTGTTTGTATGGCTAGGACAGTTCTCCTCAGATTACCTAGGTAACTGTGGTTGTATGGCTAGGACAGTTCTCCTCAGATCACCTAGGTAACTGTGGTGGTATGGCTAGGACAGTTCTTTTCAGATCACCTAGGTAACTGTGGTTGTATGGCTAGGACAGTTCTCCTCAGATCACCTAGGTAACTGTGGTTGTATTGCTATGACAGTTCTCCTCTGATCACCTAGGTAACTGTGGTTGTATGGCTAGGACAGTTCTCCTCAGATCACCTAGGTAACTGTGGTGGTATGGTTAGGACAGTTCTCCTCAGATCACCTAGGTAACTGTGGTGGTATGGCTAGGACAGTTCTCCTCAGATCACCTAGTTTACTGTGGTTGTATGGCTAGGACAGTTCTCCTCAGATTATCTAGGTAACTGTGGTTGTATGGCTAGGACAGTTCTCCTCAGATCATCTAGGTAACTGTGGTTGTTTGGCTAGGACAGTTCTCCTCTGATCACCTAGGTAACTGTGGTTGTATTGCTAGGACAGTTCTCCTCAGATCACCTAGGTAACTGTGGTTGTATGGCTAGGACAGTTCTCCTCAGATCACCTAGGTAACTGTGATGGTATGGCTAGGACAGTTCTCCTCAGATCACCTAGGTAACTGTGGTTGTATGGCTAGGACAGTTCTCCTCTGATCACCTAGGTAACTGTGGTGGTATGGCTAGGACAGTTCTCCTCTAATCACCTAGGTAACTGTGGTTGTATGGCTAGGACAGTTCTCCTCAGATCACCTAGGTAACTGTGGTTGTATGGCTAGGACAGTTCTCCTCTGATCACCTAGGTAACTGTGGTGGTATGGCTAGGACAGTTCTCCTCTAATCACCTAGGTAACTGTGGTTGTATGGCTAGGACAGTTCTCCTCAGATCACCTATGTACCTGTGGTTGTATGGCTAGGACAGTTCTCCTCAGATCATCTATGTACCTGTGGTTGTATGGCTAGGTCAGTTCTCCTCAGATCACCTATGTACCTGTGGTTGTATGGCTAGGACAGTTCTCCTCAGATCACCTAGGTAACTGTGGTTGTATGGCTAGGACAGTTCTCAGATCACCTAGGTAACTGTGGTTGTATGTCTAGGACAGTCCTCCTCAGATCACCTAGGTAACTGTGGTTGTATGGCTAGGACAGTTCTCCTCAGATTACCTAGGTAACTGTGGTTGTATGGCTAGGACAGTTCTCCTCAGATCACCTAGGTAACTGTGGTTGCATGGCTAGGACAGTTCTCCTCTGATCACCTAGGTAACTGTGGTTGTATGACGAGGACAGTTCTCCCCAGATCACTTATGTAACGGTGGTTGTATGGCTAGGACAGTTCTCCTCTGATCACGTAGGTAACTGTGGTTGTATGGCTAGGACAGTTCTCCTCTGATCACCTAGGTAACTGTGGTTGTATGACTAGGACAGTTCTCCTCTGATCACCTAGGTAACTGTGGTTGTATGGCTAGGACAGTTCTCCTCAGATCACCTAGGTAACTGTGGTTGTATGGCTAGGACAGTTCTCCTCTGATCACCTAGGTAACTGTGGTTGTATGGCTAGGACAGTTCTCCTCAGATCACCTAGGTAACTGTGGTTGTATGACTAGGACTGTTCTCCCCAGATCACCTAGGTAACTGTGGTTGTTTGGCTAGGACAGTTCTCCTCAGATCACCTAGGTAACTGTGGTTGTATGGCTAGGACAGTTCTCCTCAGATCACCTAGGTAACTGATTATATGTCTAGGACAGTTCTCCCCTGATCACCTAGTTAACTGTGGTTGTATGGCTAGGACAGTTCTCCTCAGATCACCTAGGTAACTGTGGTTATATTGCTAGGACAGTTCTTCTCAGATCACCTAGGTAACTGATTGTATGGCTAGGACAGTGCTCCCCTGATCACCTAGGTAACTGTGGTTGTATGGCTAGGACAGTTCTCCTCAGATCACCTAGGTAACTGTGGTTATATTGCTAGGACAGTTCTCAGATCACCTAGGTAACTGATTGTATGGCTAGGACAGTTCTCCTCTGATCACCTAGGTAACTGTGGTTGTATTGCTAGGACAGTTCTCAGATCACCTAGGTAACTGATTGTATGGCTAGGACAGTTCTCCTCTGATCACCTAGGTAACTGTGGTTGTATGGCTAGGACAGTTCTCAGATCACCTAGGTAACTGATTGTATGGCTAGGACAGTTCTCCCCTGATCACCTAGGTAACTGTGGTTGTATGGCTAGGACAGTTCTCAGATCACCTAGGTAACTGATTGTATGGCTAGGACAGTTCTCCCCTGATCACCTAGGTAACTGTGGTTGTATGGCTAGGACAGTTCTCCCTTGATCACCTAGGTAACTGTGGTTGTATGGCTCGGACAGTTCTCAGATCACCTAGGTAACTGATTGTATGGCTAGGACAGTTCTCCCCTGATCACCTAGGTAACTGTGGTTGTATGGATCGGACAGTTCTCAGATCACCTAGGTACTCTTGGGTTCTAAATAATAGCGGGGGAGTTGTAATAAGTGAGGTGGTGGAAAATCATAAATTTTTCTAGGTTGTCTCCGTTGATTTAAAAAAAAATAACCCAGAATTAGCCGTTTAGTTTTTAATGTATAAAGAAAATTAATTGTTGCAGGAATGCTACCACTTAACCCTTTACATTACTCTATATTTACTATTGTATTTTCACAGTAAACACTTTATTTCACATAATAATCTTATATAATATCAAATCTATGAGATTTTGATATTATTTACTTTGAGAACAATACCTTAACATACGTATGAGTGGCTAGTTACAGCTGGTTTGAACAGAAAGAGGTGAGAGAATCATGGCCGAATACTGCCGGTTTAAATGCGAAAGGGTTAACCCTTTCGCATTTAAACCTGCAGTATGATTCTCTCACCTCTTTCTGATCAAACCAGCCGTAACTGACCATTCATACTGATGTTAAGGTATTGTTCTCAAAATGAATAACATCAAAATCTCATAGATTCGATATTATGTGAGGTAAAGCCTTTACCGTCAAAATACAGTAGTATATATATTATAGAGTAATGCAAATGCTAAATGGTTAAAATATAATTTCACCGGAGATAGATTGTCAAAATTTGATAAGTAGTGGGGGTCTGAAAAATTAATAAGTTGGGGTGGGGGATTATCTGAGACCCGAGAGTACTTTGCTTTCTACTGAATGATTATTTAACTGACTTTCTGCTATCTTCATAAATAAATATATTTAAATAAATTACTTTTGCGTTCATCATTTTTTTTCTTTTATTGACATAGCTATCTTGCTTTCTCTGCCCAGCTAGCTTGTTAAGATGTCACTGGACTTTTATTTATTTATCATATTTGGTTATGTTATTTTATTTAAAATGGAAGTTTCAGTTATATTTGGGAAGGGTCATGTTTTCCTAATATTGCCAAAAATAGTAAACGACACTCACTGTTTGGTTTGGTTTTTGCTTCAGTATATTTTTATATAAATAATTTAGCTGGCAATCAATGTTTATCATTGATTGACCAACATTTGAAAATATAAATATAGTTTCTCAAAGTTCTTTTGTCACACATTTTTGTGACATCTTCAGTGATTATTGCTGTATTTCCTCCCGTTGTGTTTCTTTAACATTTTTTTTTTGCTTGTCTTTGTTTGTGCCTGCGTTTGTGTGCATGTATTCTATTTGGTGTGTGCTCATGTGTTTATGCGTTTATATTCTATCTTTGGTCACTAGTGTGTGTTTGTGTGTGGACGTTGTTATTGCATCTGTGTATATTTCTATTCTATCTTTGATCACTAATGTATGTTTGTGTATGGTTATTGCTATTGTTGTTGCTATTCCACTCATGTTCAGTAATTTCCATCAATCCTATTGACACTACAACTGCTGTCAACATAGTGTAATTGATACCATGTAAAACTATTATATTGTCAATCAGTCGATCTTTTCAAGCCTGCAGCTGCTGATACTAATGTGTAATGGCTATTATGTATAATTTAATGTAAAATGGAGGGAAACTGTTCTTATTTTCTGGATGGGCTTTTTTTTTTTTTTTTTTTTTTTTCAGGCTCACAATGTTTATTTGTTTATACTTTATTGATGTTTAACTGCCAGTGGTATAAAAGCAACTCTATCAGTTTTTGCAACGAAGTTCAAACTATACAAATCCTTGGTAACTTCGATCCTTTGTATGGGTGTGAGAGTTGAACTCTCACAGCTGACATGGAACAAAGAATCCAGTCATTCGAGCACAAAACAAACAGCTTTGTCAGGCTGCAAGTTAACAGGTATGCTGGTAGACAGGAACCACTTTTTCGATAGTGAAAAAGCAGAAGCTTGCCTGGTATGGTCATATATCCTGCCACACCTCCTTGTCTAAAACCATCCTTCAGGGCACAGTCAAAGGAGGGCAAAGAAGAGGCAGACAAAGAAAATCCTAATCCAACAACATTAAAGGCTGAACTGTTCACAACACAGAGACCCTTCTATGCATGACAGAGAATAGAGGCCAATAACGACAACTGATTGAGAAAGCACCTAGAGTGGCACCCCAACGACTGGCTGCACCAGTTGTGGGAACATGAAGAAGAATGAAAGATATATGAGGGTTGAGCCATTACATTACAATAAAACTGTTTTTACCTTGGAGAAAATTACTATTTTATACATTGAAGACTGGATCTTTGTATTCACATATTCACATTTCTGGTTTGAAATTCTATTAATTCCTTGTACCATATTTCTGGCTTGAAATTCTATCAATTCCTTTAAATAAAGATTTTACTGTCAATCCTCTTTCATCATGTCAGAACAAAACATTGCAAGAGGTGTAGACCTTTTTGTTATTTTATCTATTAATATTAACTCCTTTTCTTATTGTTTTTTATTACAGATGTCAAGAACTTATTTACACAGGTGAACTGCCAATTGTTGCAGAGATTACAAGTGTACTTCGAGAATGGAGTACCATAATGTATCAACTCTATGAGGTATGTTACTATCTGTATTCTGGAATCCTGGAATCATTAATTTTATTTTATGTATTTAAAATATATAATAGATTTATGTGAATTTCATATATTGAAAGATATACAGTATATTTGATAAACAAACATTTTGAAAGCCCAACTATGAATAGAAGGCTGACGGCCAGCACCATCTAGCAGATTCCATTAGAAGCAGTGGAGGATAACTGTCTATTGTATTTCGAACTCTGGTTCTCATCAGGATAATTCTTCCCCTTGCTTACTGCTGGAATTTGAGACAGGTGAAAATATATAGTTTTTTTCACCTGTGTAGGTGGGCTGATTAGCCTCATTTGCATTACGAAGCTGTATAAGTCAGCTCAACTTAAAGGAGGGGAAGCATTACACACTACATTTAATTCCTCTTTACTCAGCTTTTCTCTCAGTTCACCTGTGGTTCATGTACACTAACACATTACACATCCAGCAAAGCATTTATTCCCCACTTTATTTTTACTAAACATACATTTAGCATTGTTGAGTGAAGACTCTGTCATTAAACCATAGGACTCTCTCTCTCTTTTGCTCTCAACATGAAATTCAAACTGACAACGGAGGGAAGTCTCTCTTATGAATCTCTCTCTCTCTCTAGAACCAACCAAAGTATACCTCAAGTTGTTTTAGTTAGACATTACTGATTCACTATAAGTATTTACTATGTCTGTTCTACAACTACTTATGAAAAATATAATGGATAGCTGTAGAATGGACAAAATACACACTTCTGATGAGTCAGTTAACACCAGCTAAATCTAGTTATGTTTTTCTTTGGTTCATTCTTCAGAGAGAAGCATGTGGTTTGGTTTAACAATGAAGTCTGTTTGCACAGGAGGACTAAATGTTTGTTTATTAAACACATGCATATAAAAATGTATTCCCAGTTTATCTACAAACATACACATGTACTACCTCATTAACTCTTCAGCTATGTCGATGGCTAACAACCTCTTTAGTGTTGGTGATCTACATGATAAACATACTCTGTACACTCTGTAAAGTAGTTGGTGATAGGAAAAGCACCTAGTCACAAAATCCCTGCTAAATAAGGCCAGGAGGACATCTTCAGCTGTGTCAAAGACATGACAATCTCCCTAGTGTTGGTGCCATAATAAAAAGCATCTGGTGCATTCTGTAAAATGGGAAATATATGTAAGATAGAAGAATATAAAGCAAAGAAAAATGAGGATTACAAGTGCTAAGAAATTCACCAGAGGGCAGTAGAAGAATGTGAAAATTAAGCAATGGGCATGTGGTTAGAATGTCTCTGGAAAGAATTGCTGGACATATTTTATGGGCAAAACCATCCAGCAAGAGACCCAGAGGTAGACTGAGCAAGATGGTTGGATAACATCCATGAGATTGACTGGTCTCACGTGGGGATCCAGTTAGATCAGTTGGAGATGGTTGCTTCTGACAGGACCTGCTGTAAGGAATGTTTGAGGACTCTGCTCCCACGAGCCTCTCAGGAATAAGTGGGCGAAGAAGAAAAAGAAGTGTTGGGAAGCCACTATAAACAGGAGGCAGCTGAGCAAAAGAAGCTGTTGTGGAAAATAAAAACAGTTTTTGTACAATATATTTCTATCTTTTGCTAATCTTAAGTGCTCGAGCTGGTACAATCCTTTTATTTGCTATCAATATTGAGGTTACACATTGTTGGAGTATAATTCTGACAGCATGCAAGTCATACTTGGCAGAATATTCCTGGTGGCTTGACTAAGTCTTGAACAGCCTTGTTGGGTTACTAAATGGCTGCAACATCATCAATATGATAAGAATAAACAATCTGATTGTTTTCAACAAGGAAGGCAGCAAAGGATGATGTAGGAGCTTAAGCAGGAGAGGGCCACATTAAGACTTACAAATGATGTTTAATAACTGGAAAGTGCATATCTCATTAAGAACAACAGTAACTCTTATTCCCCTTTTCCCATCTCTCTCTCTCTCTCTCTCTCTCTCGCTCTCTCTCTCTCTCTCTCTCTCTCTCTCTCTCTCATTTCTTTTACTCTGTTTTTGACAACAGACATATGATGAAAAATTTGATGATATACGAACTTCAGTACTAGATTTAATGGAATGGCGAAGTAAAATTTTATCCCAAAAGATGACTGTGGTAAGTAAACACTTTTAATTTATAGTATGCCTGTTTAATGGGTAGAACTTGTTTCTATAGCTTTTATTTGTCAATTTAATTTTTCATTAGTAAGTGGGGGAAAATATCTTATTTTTCTGCTTCAAGATTAATGCTAAATACAAAAGGGATTTCTAGAAATTGTTATATATATATATATATATATATATATGTATATATATGTGTGTATATATATATATATATATATATATATATATATATATATATATATATATATATATATATATATATATATATTCTGGAAATAATACACAGTAAGTTTTAAGAAATGATAACTGATAAAAATTAATGTGCACGGAAGTTTCTAGAAATATAAATTTGTAACCATTTGCATTAAAAGTGAGAGAATGAAAAAAAAAATGTCCATAGTCTTGCCAGTCCATTTTGTATTATATATTTGTATTAAATATACTTATAAGCTGTCCATTTTTTTTTTTTTTTTTTTTTTATTTCAGGATGAGTTACGTGAGCTGAAGCACAAAGCCACAACTAAAGTTGATGCTGGAAATGTGTATGTATCATTCAATCACCATTTGTTTTAGATTTTACATTGTGTATTTGTGTGTTTAATTTTTTGCTAGTATAATTAATCCATATAATTTTAGTTGTAATAATTATTTGTATCTGAGTTCAACAATTGCCACACTTTGAAATGAAATATTGTGATAACTATGTTTTCTTAAATAAGAGAGCAATTAAACTGTAGCAGTGTTCATTGCATATTGAAATTTATTTACTCTCGAAACCTAAGGTAGATATCAACTGTTGAGCAGACATTAATAATATTTCAACTCAGTTGATAATATAGAGCAGTCTTTTTCGTTCATCCTTTCTATGGAAACCCTTGACATTCACAAACACGTATATATATGTGAGTGTGTGTAGTGCTGGTGTTACAATAAAAGGTACCCATTACACTCTGTAAAGTTGTTAGGAAGGGCATCTAGCTGTGGAAACCATGCCAAAACTGGAACGTATGTGAGGCCAACTGGTCTATGAGGACAGATTAACTACTTACATGGCCTGTAACAACCCACTTGATTCAGGCTAGCAGGCAAAAACATGTAAAATGATGGTGATTAAGATAGTCATTTTAGAGGGCTGTAGATTGGCAGTATCGTTAGAGTGTTGGATAACATGCTTTGTAGCATAGAGTTGCATCCCTATACATTTTGAGTTCAAATCCTGCCAAGGATGGCTTTGCCTTTCATCCTTACAGGTTCAATAAAATAAAGTACCAGTAACACATTGGGGCTGATGTAATTGACTAAATCAGAAACAATTATGATAGACATTTTAACTCCAAGAGCAAGGAATGGCAATTGAATGACCTTCTTCTATATTTGCATGGCATGGATGACTATATATAAATATTGATTTACTTTCTTTTTAAAAAGAGCCTTAAAGATGGACCTTGTGGTACGTGATGATGAAGGAAATATTATCGATCCTCAGAATACCAGCACTGTAAAAATTTATCGTCAGGTAAGTTCTCACTTTATATATCATTATAAAATATTGCTCTCTCTCTCTCCATGGTTTGGTTTCTTTGTCTATTAGATCATCAACTCATGTCTTGTTTTGTACCCTTTTTACTGTTCTACAATCTTTAGCAATTTACTTAAATCTGTGTTAGTATGAAGTCTTCAAAATTGCACTGGTACATAAACATCTCTTCAATATTAAACCCAGTTAAAGATAGTAATACCATGCTGAAGATAAACTGGAACAAAATCCAAAAAAAATATATAAGCAATTTATACTTCTTGACCAGTGACATAAAACCCTTAAAATCATCATCATCATCTCTGTTTAATGTCCATTTTCCATGCTAGCGTGGGTTAAAAGTTAAAAAATTCAGATCTTGAATTGTTGAAAAACTGAATGACATTGCTGCTGCTAAATACTGCAGAAAAACGTCCATTAAAATGTCTATCTTATAGAAATACCCTTTATTAGATCTATAGCTACTGGCCAAAAATGTTCACTTGCTTGAAAAATTTAATGACTTAACTCATAGACATTAATTTATTCTGTCGGTGGATTAGCAGTATCGGTAGAGCATCAGACACCACGCTTTGCAGCATAGAGTTTTGGGATTTTACGTTCTGAGTTCAAATCCCTCTGAGGTTAACTTTGCCTTTCATCCTTACGCGGTCGATAAAATAAATTACCACTGGAGTAATTGTTGGCCTTGTTCCAAAAGTAGAAACAATTTATTCTTGCAAAATCTCCTGTGACCAGCAAGACAGGCATGACAAAACTTTGCAAAAATGTCTGAAAATTTCAAACACTATAAACCTTTTAGGTGGCAAATTGGTAGAGTCATTAGAACATTGGATAGAATGCTTTGTAGTATTCATTTCGGCTCTCTGCTCTCTGAGTTCAAATCCCACCAAAGTCAACTTTGCCTTTCATCCATTCTAGGTCGGTAAAAAAAAAAGTACCAGTCTAGTACTGGGGTTGATTCTTCCTCTATATCTCTTTCTTGCTTTCATTCTTTCATTCTCTCTATCTTTCTCCCAAAGAAATCTACTGTATTCAGACCTGGAAAGGATTGGGCCCCGCCAGGTTTAAAAAGTGCCCTAGAAACGCTGTATGTTAATGCAGCACCCCTATGACTCCCTTAGGAGTAACAGGACCATGCCATACATGCATAAACCTTTTAATTCAACATCACAATTTTACCTCTTCGCTTCATACATGATGGATTATATTTACATACATTTTTAGTTGGATCATTATCCATCATTTTGAAGGTTTGGGAAAAACAGTAAAAACATTGATTTTACATAAACTCACTGTATTTTTTCCTTATATTTTCAGCATGTTCTTGCAGCCAAAAGAATCCAAGAAAATGTAAGTGAATTTATCTCCTCTATCTATAGTACATCTGATAATGCATAGTTGTTCTTCAATTGAAATACTCCCATATTGATAGCATCAGTTAAGGGAGTGTTATTGCCCTTGCAAGATTCTTCAGGTTTTGAAAAACATGTCCCTCACTCACTTTTTATATAGCTTAAACCTAGGAAAAACATGCTGAATTTATCTTATCACTTTTTCTCTCAATTTCTATAATCCTAACATCAAACTACCCTGTCTAGCTTCCTTGAATTTCAACTTTGTACATAATTTTTTCTATTACTACCTTGTATCCATAATCCCAGTAGGTCTTATTCTGATTTCCTACATATATAAACAACCAATGTATTTTCTCTAATCCATGCTTATTCCCACCAGAATTATATTGCTAATGTGTCTAAACCATTCATGTGCTGAACTTTCTTATACATTATACATTATGAAAATGTAAATCTATGTGTGTATGTAAGTATAATTATATTTAAGTAATTTTCTTAAATTTTGGGTTGTTTTGGGGTTGTTTAAAAAACAAAAAAAGGATCGCTGTCATCATCATCATCATCATCATCATCATCATCACCATCACCACCACCACCACCACCACCACCACCACCATCATCATCATTTAATGTCTGCTTTCTCTGCTAGCAAGAGTTTCTTAATATATTTTAAAAGATAGGAGCTGTGAGATTGTAGGATTAGATGAACATCAGGATTACGAACTTACATTATTTGATTTTGACCTTCTAAGTTCTAATTTCACATTAAAAGCACCCACTCCACACTGTATAGGGGTCATTTTGGTGCCATGATAAAACACTGTAAATGTGGTTGGCATTGGGAAGGGCATCCAGCCATAGAAACCAAGCCAAAATGGGTCCCTTGTGAACTGAAGACGGTCATCTGCTTTGGCTTGGTTCACATCTTGACAACTTCTCTAACCAATGATAGCATGGAAAAAATGGACATTAAATGGTGGTGATGATGATGATGATGATCAGTAATATAGTGGCGTTAATTTAGTGAACTAAACCTGAACCCCTCAAAAATAACCTAGTGCATATTCCTAAAGAAATCTGTAAGGTGGCCTAATTAGCAGTGGTGGAGGTTGCTCTGAAACTATAGTAGCTGGAATAAGAACAGACTGGTAATAGTTCAGGGAGCTACTACCTTTGTTGACAACAAAGTGATTTTCTTTACGAGTGAAGTGGAGATAGTACGATGTCTGCATGAGAAGTACAATGTTGCATGGCAGTGAGTGTGTGGATGAACTGAGTGGAAAACTGTGTTTAAGTGGAATCAGATGTAGTGTGCAAGAAAGAAGACTACCCTGGTATGGGTGTATGATGCATATGGATAATGAGATGAAGTGCCAGGAGTTGTTGGTGGAAGGAAGCTGCAATAGAGCAAGACATAAAAAAAAACTTGAGCAGGATCTCACAATGCTAAACCTCACAGAGGGGATGGCAAAGGAATGCTACAATTGAAAGGGGGTTGTACTGGAAAGGACCCATCCAACCCATGCAAGCATGGAAAAATGGATGTAAAAAATGATGATAACACCAGTATACACTGGATATTTATTTTATCAGATATGGAAGAATGGAAAACAAAATTAATCCTAACAGATTTATACTCTAAATGTGAAGAGGTGAAAGTATATTGTGAGGCATTCAGATTGGAACTTCACTGTCTCCACCATTCCACTGTTTTAAGAGGATCTATCTTGTAAACTACCCAAGCACTCTTTAATTACACAGTGCTACCAATTCTTACAGCAGTTAACTGTATTTAACCATAGTAATTATTTACAAGGTAGATTGATCGCTGTATAGTACCAGCAATAGGAGGTAAATTGTTGATCTTTCTGATTCTCTTTACAACTCTACTTGTGGAAGCAAGACAAAATTTCAAAAACAATATTTTAAAAATTTACATAGCTAAGTTAATTTCAAATTTCTTTATTTTTATTCTTGACAAATATTTAACATATTTCTAAATGTTTGAAATGGGGCTGGAATTGTTAGCAACTTTAGAACTAGTTATATCTGCTCCCCCTTCCTCTTATAGTTAGTTCGATTAGTAAAAAAATTTCTAAGGAAGGGAGGTGTACTTTTTATTTGTATTATAGCACCCAGTTTTCTTTACTAGCAGGATTAGCATGTTCTTGTTGCAAATTTATGTCATTCTGAAGGATTTGATTTTACATCTGGGTACCATTCCTACTGTTGTAACCATCCATTTGCAACTGTTCAAAAGGAATGTTAGCAGTGTGTATGTATGTATGACCGTGACCTCTGGAGTCACACAGTAATACAGAGTACCCGACCTCCCATGGGTACAAGCTGAAGCATATAGACAATATGCCCCCACGCCCCCCACTGCAAGGTGGTCGTGGAGGTGCCACGGCAAAAAAGCACCCAGCCCACACTGTAAAGTGGACGTGTAGGCGCCACGAAAAAGCACCCAGCACTCACTGTAAATGAGGTTGGTGTTAGGAAGGGCATCCAGCTGTAGAAATCAAGCCAAATCAGTTCCTGTATGAGCAAGGCATGGTCAGCCGACCAGACACTGCCCACAACATGACAACCCGTCTAACCCATGCTAGCATGGAAGAACGGACGTAAAACGGTGATGATGATGATGATGATGATGATGATGATGATGATGATGATGATGATATATATATATATATATAAAGGGTGTCCCTAAAGTCTGAACACATAGGTAAAATGCATATTTTCATTTGAAAAAAATTGTCAATATTTTATTTAATTGAAATATTAATAACAGATCCTTGTTGTTTGGAATGGACCACAGAATGTGAATTGTTTTGCAACCAGTATCTAACATTCTGTCGGTTAGCCTCACCATTCCTATGTCCAGACTTTAGAGACATCCTGTACACACACACACCATTGGTCTTAGACAGCCTGCATAGTGTATGAGCACAGTCCCTTATAGACTAATGCAATAGGAAATTTCTTTTAATATATCATGTCACTGGAATAGAATTTGTTGTCAGTCAAGCAGTTATATTTATAGTTTGAAGACAGCTCGATAGAGTGCATAGCTTGGAGATCAGAGAGTTGCTCCAGGTATAGCTGCTACTTCTTCAATACAATGGGCATGTGGTTAGAATGTCTCAGGAAAGAATTGCTGGACAGATTTTATGGGCAAAACCAATTGCCAGTAGACCCAGGAGTAGACATCCATGAGCTTGGAAGATGAGTTTGAGGACACTGCCCCCAACAACCCTGGTAAAGAAGGAGGAGAAGGTGAATTCAAAGACGACGTCAGCTCAATAATATATATAGTTTAGTTTGAACTGACGACTATCTGACCATTAGACCAGATATTTCATCTTACAGCTTTTCGTTGTGTCTTTAACTTTATAAACTATAGTGTGGCAGTGTTTTTCTTGAAGTAAGGATTGCAAAATTTCTGGTGTAAATGTTGACACATGTAGAAGAAATGTTGGTATAATTTTTGTTCCATAATTTTTGGCAGGGTTTTTCTGGTTGGATGCCTTTCCTATCACCAACCACTTTACAGCATAGACAGGGTGCATTTTATCTAAAGAGGTTGTCTGACAGGACTTAAGGATCCTCTCTACTCTGTATCAGTTATTATTCAGAGTAACTTCTCTCTAGGTTGGTTACCGCCATTAATGACTTACAGCCCCCATATCTGCCCCATGATGTATTTGAAAAATACTGAAAGAATAGCTGTAAATCGTCTGTTAAAAAAAATTCCTGCTGTTTTTATTTCAATTATTATTTATTGTATTTCTTCTATCAGAGTCGAAATTCTACAGAAGTAGAAATAAAACCTTTAATTCAACCAACATTTGGATTGTATGTGATGTTGCGGAACTTTGTATGTCGGATTGGGGAAGATGCAGATCTATTGATGAATCTCTATGATGAACAAACAGGAAACTTTATTAGGTATGTTTTTTTATATCTCTGACTTGACCCACCAACACTTGATTTGTAACTCAGAAGAGTTAACCTGTTTCCTACACGATCATGTTTATACACTATAAAATGAAGGATTTCACTGATAAACTTTGATACAAGATTTCTGTTACATTCTATTATGCTATTATGTGTTCCAGCTGACAGGCTGAAGCCATGCTGCGGCACCGCCATTCTTAATAATTGTTAATTATTAATTAAACATTTTACCATTACTTTAGAAATATTTCAACTAAAGACAAATTAGTATCCTGGCCAATTGTCCCAATATAGTACACCAAATTATATTTCACACTTTAGCTCCACCTATATATGAGGGGGCACTGAGAAGTTCCTGGCTTTGGGGAAAAGAAAATACAGGAGGATCAGTTAATTATGATTTTATTCAACATATTCCCCTCTCAACACTTATTGCAGCAGCAGTCGTTCAGTTTTTCTAAGCCCTGTAAAAAGAACTCAGAAGGTTGGGCCTCCAACCAGGCCTCTGCAGCCTCTTAAAGCCAGGAATGTTTTAGCACCCCCTCGTGTGTGTGTGTACATACACACATATATACATACAAGAGAGTGCCGAAAAGTTCCTGGCTTTAGATAAAAGAAAATACAGGAGGATCAGTTGATTATGATTTTATTCAGCGTCTTTCATCTAACCCATGCTAGCGTGGAAAAATGGACGTAAAACGTTGATGATCATGAATTTCCCTCTCAGATTCACACACTTATTGCAGCAGTCCTTCAGTTTTTCTATACTCTCTATAAAGAACTTGGAAGGTTTGGCCTCCAACCAGGACTCTGTAGCAGTGAACAAACCAGGAACTTTTCAGCACCCCTCGTACATTACCTAAGCTTTTAATAATAATAATAATAATAATAATAACTTTTATTGCAGAAACTTAGAAATAATAATGAAATATTGTGTACAGTGCTCAGGTGCACTACAACTCATCAAAAAGTGTATGTATAGTACATAGGGTAATGTACAAACATCAGGAAAATGAACAGTGCATGAGTCATGATATACACGTGTGTATGGAAGGGGTACATCAGGTGTAGTTTTGGCGTATTTCGGGAAGCATGAGGGTTTTAAAGGATGCAGTGTCTCGGCAGCTAACAACTGACGCAGGCAGTTTGTTCCATGCTTCAGCAACTTTGAGCGTGAAAAAATGTCTACGAAAGTCATGGGAGCTGTGCTGTTTTCTGATTTTGTAGGCATGTCCACGTGTGTTAGACACATGGAGATCAAAAAGGTGCTCAGGGTTGTTGTTGGCGAGATGGTTAATAACTTTTATTGCAGAAACTTAGAAATAATTTTAGTCATTTTTTAATGTTTCTTCTTTTCTTTCTCTTTCCAGTGAAAATTATGTTGTGAAATGGGGTAAAGAAGGCATGCCTAAAGATATAGATATGTTGAATAATTTCAGAGTTGTGTTCACAGTGAGTATATTATTACCCAGTCCAGAATAAGAAAATATTAGGATTTTTATATGTAACCTGTTATATATATTTAATATATTTAGACTTGTTGTGAAGAGTATTTTGAGTTGATATGGAAGTTAATGAGAGTAAGCTACATATTCATTATATTCATCATCGTCATTTTATGTCTGCTTTCCTCACTGGCAGGGGCTGGACAGGTTATCACTTTCTTAGACAGGACAGAGCAACCTCATCTTGCTCATTATGTGCCATATCTGGCATGGTTTCTATGGCTGGATGCCTTTCCTAATGTCAGCTAACCTACAGAGTGTACTGGATGCATTTATCATGGTACCAACACTAACACTTTTCAGGGTGCAGACCGGTGCATTTTGTTATCACACCAGCACTAAGGAGGCTCAGCCAGACTGAAGTGTTCTTTCAAACCTTATATTGTCTCCATTCAATTACCAAACACTAGCCTCCAATCTCTCACCACATTTTCTTTTAGTGTTCCAATGCTTGTATCATTTGTTTTTAATTTGTTTTGTTTTTGTATTAAAACATTAGATTGTCATAACTTCTAGATTTTTTAACCCTTTAGCATTTAAACCAGCTGTATCCTGCCAGAATTCTCTCACCTCTTTCTGTTCAAACCATCTGTAACCAGCTGCTCATACTTATGTTAAGTTATTGTTCTCAAAATAAATAATATCAAAATCTCATAGATTCAATATTATGTGAGATAATTATGTGAAATAAAGTGTTTACCATGAAAGTACAATAGTAAATATAGAGTAATGTAAATGCTAAAGGGTTAAATTATCTTCATGTCTACTATATGTGTCATATACTCATCAAATTAGATGTAGAATCTTTATAATATAGTATTATATACAGACTGGTTTGACAAAAAATATAAGATTTAATCTATTGTAGCATATACTGTGTAGTGAAAGATAGAATTTGATTTTTTTAAATTTTCAGTATTTTTACTAGTGTAACTACTATTAGTATCTTTTTAACTTCAGTAATATATCACTGGTATTACAAAAATGTATGTCTTTATATAAACATGGAGCTAAGGGTAATTAGTTCCTGTGGCTTGGTTGGATTTTCTTTCCCTTGAAAGTAACATGTCAATAAGGTCTGGTATGACCAGTTTAACATGTTATGGTAGCTAGATTCAGTCAGTTTAAGGGTTAAAGGGTTAATAGACTTTCTTAAATTCAGGAAATGTTATATTTTGAATGCAATTAAACTGGAAATGTTTTCACTTCATTTAAATCACATAATGAAAATAAGTTGAGCTAAATATAGAGATTGTTTTCGTAGTAGTCCTGTTCTATTTTCGTATGAAATGCCAGCTGTCTTACATATGATAGAGTTCAGTACATTTGTTTGTATAAAGTTGCATAATATAATGGTTCTGTTATATAGTATCACACAGCTTGACATCTATGTTATAGTATAATGAAAGTTATACAGTGACTGATATTATAACAGTTCTGGTGTGTCACATAACACTGTATCATAACAATCTTGAAATTTATATTATACTATAACATTTGGGCAGTATAATATAATATGCATTGTGTAATATTATCATTGTCATCATATACCTGCTTCCCACGCTGGCCTGTTTTGGACAGGGTGTCACGGTCTAAGACCAGGTAGGTCAGTGTGACTTCACCTTGCTCATTATGTTCCATATATTTGGCGCATGGTTTCTCTGTCTGGATCCCACTACATACTAAAACTTGTTTAAGTTATAGTATAATAACCTATTGTTCTCTCTCTCTCTCTCTCTCTCTCTCTCTCTCTCTCTCTCTCTCTCTCTCTCTCTCTCTCTCTCTCTCTCTCTTTCTCTCTCTCTCTCTCTCTCTCTCTCTCTCTCTCTCTCTCTCACATTTCTTTTACTCTGTTTTTGACAACAGACATATGATGAAAAATTTGATGATATACGAACTTCTCTCTCTCTCTCTCTCTCTCTCTCTCTCTCTCTACCCCCCAGCCCACCTCCCTAACACGTGTGTGGGCATGAATGTATATCTAGTTTAAAACAAGAACAACACTATCCCTGTATGTCGTAAGTGGTGACTAAACAGGTTAACACCATGGAGAACATCAAGATCAGCCTGAAACCTATCATGAGACCTGCAAGACTAATTCACTGACGTTTGCTAACATTTAACCCTTTAGCAACTACATTACTCCATATTAACTATTGTATTTTTGTGATAAAGTCTTTACCTCACATGATATCAAATCTATGAGATTTTGGTATTATTTATTTTGAGAATAATACCTTAACATCAGTATGAGTGGCCGGTTATGGCCGGTTTGAACAGAAAGACGTGAGAGAATTCTGGCCTGATACAGCTGGTTTAAATGCTAAAGAGTTAAACTTATTTATATTATATGCGTACTTTAATGGTTGCATCACTTTCAGCATTACTACTGTTTATAAGCTTCCATTTTATATATATCTGAATGACTAAATGTCAGTAGAAAGGCACCCAGGAGTCATGACCTGGATGCAGTCCAGCCCCCTTAGAGTGTAATAAGTTAAGGGTCGAAACTCTCACTTGAGGAGACCTTCTGCTGTCCAGCTCTCCTGGGAGTTTCTTACCATTTGATTTAATATCTTAGTTGAATATTTGTCCATAGATTTATAAATATTAGAGATGTGTGATATTCCTTTTTAGTGGTTAAGGTGTTGGTCTCATGATCATAAGGTTATGGGTTTAATTCCTGGACTGGATGATGGTCCCTGAAGAATATGCTTCATTTCACATTATTATAATTCACTCAGCCGGGGGCAGAAGGAAATGAATACCAACAGCAGCTGGGATAAACCACTGCAAAAAAAAAAAAAAAAGTCATCCCATCAAAGGTGTGTTTTTTTCATGATTGGACTGAGACCCCTATCATTTAAACACCTCATATGAGATGCCAATCTGTAGGAGACCAGCCAAACCAACATAGGTGTGAACTGTAACAACTACAACATTCCTTTGAAGTTATTTGCAGCATATGTGAACTTAAATCACTGAGAGCCTCCCAGACATTATTTGATTTAATGTTATAAAAGAAAAAAAAAGTCATTGAATTTCATTTCTTTTCCAGGATCTTGGTTCCAAAGACAGACAACGAGAAAAAGTGTTCTTATTATTCCAAATACTTCGAATTGGTAAGTAAATTATATTGGGAAAAGTCTGAAATTAATATCAATTAAATTTACTATCAAGTCAAATTTACTATGTTAATAAAAATGTCACCAAAACAACTGCAAGCTAACAAAAGTCCTCATAGTCCTAATTTCACAAACATACAAGGCAGAGGTTGCGAGAGCTGACCTCAAATCACTGTGACTCACAAAGATGACAAAAGATCACGACGAGTGGAGAGATGCTGAACTGAGAAGGACCAATCCATCTCATGCAAGCATGGAAAAACGGACATAAAAACAATGTTGATAATGATAATGAAACACTCCCCCCATATACACACACCTGCATGTACATATATGTGTGTGCGACCACAGATATAAGTGACATACTTTAATATTGAAGTAAATAATAAACAACAAAATCAAATATGTTGTTGTGAGTTGGTATGATTTGCACATCACGAAAGTGTCTTGCTCAAGAACACAACACACAGCCTGGTCCAGGAATCGAACTCACAACTTCACAATTGTAAGCATGGTGCATAAACCACTAAGCCATGCGCTTTCAGTGGGTTTATGTGCCCCATTATTAGACTATATTATGTAGTCAATTTTATGGTGAAGGTTCTATTTCAATTCTTTAAATATAATTTTATATTTGCTACTTTATGAGTAAACAAAATATTATATATTTCTTCATTCAGGTACCATGGATCCTCGTGATGTGGATAACAAGAAACAGACACAAGGTTTACGGCGACCTTTTGGTGTTGCCGGTATGTATATTGGCTTGACCATTTTATTTGAACATGAATACCTACCTTCCTTCACACAGTCACACACTCAAATGCCATATATGTGAATAAACAGCTGTTTGTCTTGTATTAGTTATTGTGGTAGTTTTGTTTGTATCATAACCAGCTGCAATTAGCTCTAAAGATATTAAAGTGTATGGCACAGATGTGAATGTGTATTGAAATATAACATTCTACCTCTACAGTGGAAGGAAGCCACAGTAGAGGTAGACCAAGGAAGATTTGGGTAGAAGTAGTGCAAGCTAATCTCAAGTTGTTGAGTCTCACAGAGGAGATGACAAAGGAACACGGCATGTGGAGTGATGTTGTGCAGCAAAGGGCCCATCCAACCCATGCAAGTGTAGAAAAAAGGGACATAAAAACGATGGTGATGATGATGATGATAGCATGTGATCTCCTACCCAATTATCAAATGTGAGAGAGTATCATAAAAGTGTGTTTGAAAATATAGCTGATAGTTTCTAGGTAAAATTCTTTATTAAATAACTTTCTCTGTCTTGTGTAAATGTTAAATACAAACGAAATTAACTATTTGTTTCCCCTATATTATTTTCAGCTATGGATGTTACTGCTTTCATTCAAGGCACAGATGAGTGCAATGAAGACACACAGCATTTTATTCATGTCCACATGTAAGTGAAATACATTATTATAAAAAGGGCAGTGGAATGGCAGTATTGGTAGAGTGTCGGACACCATGCTTAGTAGCATAGAGTTTTGGCCCCTTGCGTTCTGAGTTCTGGGCAAAGAAGAAGAAAAGGTATTTAGTTTCATTGCAACCGTTCTTTTAAATTGTTTATAAACAAAAGCAATATATATAAAAAAAGAAAAAAACTGTTTATGATGTTGTTGTTATTGCAGTACATCATATTGAATTTATGTATGAAATTGCAGGTGTGGGGAACGAGAATTTCTTGAAACTGTGATAAAGAAGATTACAAGTGGACGTGAAAGTGATCATAAAGGCCAAGGTGTGTGGGTTTCCATTAAAGTACTGGAAGGAGATTCACAACAGGTAAATTATATTCTATATCTATTTCATAGTGATCAACTACTGCAGATATTTCTGCTTCTACTTTATTCCAACATCATTTATTTTCCACACTTATCATCAAGACTGTCTGTTTTTCTGATGTCCAAAGGGTTTCTAGCTATATTTTTTTTATTTGTTGTCTGTGTTGCAATTTTCACTTGCTTATGCATTTCATGCTGTTTTTGTAGATGTAGTGGGTACAGAGATCCACCTGTAGTACCTAAGGTTCTTAATTGCTGCACTTCCATTTATCATCAGATACAGATGTAATATATGTTTCTGCTTGATTTACAGTCTATTCATTGAATAGCTGTAACTAAAGACGCTATTACACATTAAAATAAATATGCATTTATTTAACTTTGAGCCAAGCAGTTTCTGTCACATTAGAGTTTAAATTATTAAAAGAAACACTACCCTCATGGCTTCCTTCTAGTTTACGTAATAACATGTTGAAGCTCCATCATTTCTGATAATGTGTGCTCAAGTTGATTCAATCAACAGAACTGCCTACTCATGAAATTAACATGTAAGTGGCTGAGCATTCCATAGATACGTGTACTCTTAACGTTGTTCTCAGGGAGATCCAGCTTAACATAATGCATGACAAAACTGGCCCATTAATTAGCTGGGGGTTTAACCCTGCAATGGACAGGCATCCTGACCAGGGGGTGGGGATTTTGTACTCCAAGTCTCTTCATGCCATGAAACCAGGATAAGCACCGGCCTAACGAGCGCTCTGGTTTGAGACAGACTTTAACCCTGTGATGGATTGGTGCCCTGTTTAGTGCGGAGTCTTGTACTCTGTCATCTCATGCCACGAAACTGGGGTAAGCACCAGCCTAATGAGCTTCCTGGCTTTAGACAGACTTGAGATATAAATATAATTACCTTGTAACCAATATTTCTAAGATTAGGCAGTGTTTTGTTTTAAAATAATTATTAAGTACAGTGAATGGCAGAATTAGTAGAGTAACAGACAACCGCAGTTTTTAGTTACAACTCTTTGTATTCTGCAGTTTTTAGTTACAACTCTTTGTATTCTGATATAAAATCCAACTGGGTTTGACTTAATTTTTCATTCTTCTGGGATTCATAAAATAAATACCTATAGTTGATTTAATTGACTACTCACTCACAATTTGTGATCCTGTGCCTATATTACAAATTATTATTATGGACGCCATGCTTTGACGTATGAAGTTACGGCCCTTGCCATTCTGAGTTCAAATCCCGCCGAGGTTAACTTTGCCTTTCATCCTTACAGGGTCGATAAAATAAAGTACCAGTAATGCACTGGGTAATTGCTGGCCTTGTGCCAAAAGTAGAAACAATTATTAATATCATTATTATTATTATTATTTTGCGTGTTACCACTGCATTACAGTGCACAGCTCTGTGTGTCTTGAGTATGTTCAGTGTGGTTTTTGGTGGTGTTTGTTCTATTGAGAGTAATCTTCATAGTATGTGTGCAGTGCCTAGTAGTGCTATTTTTTGTATGTTGTATATATTTGTGAATCCTGGAGTTTTGGTTATGTATTTGTCTGTGTGCTTTTTTATCATTCCAAGAGCACCTATAATTACAGCTGTTGTTTCTGTCTTCTGGTAGAGCATCAGACACCATGCTTTGCAGCATGGAGTTATGGCCCATTGAGTTCTGATTTCAAATCCCGCTGAGGTTAACTTTGCCTTTCATCTTTACGAGGTCGATAAAATAAAGCACCAGTAATGCACTGGAGTAATTGCTGACCTTGTGCCAAAAATAGAAACATTATTATTATTATTATCATATTATTATGTTGTTGATGAAGATATATATTATATATACAAGTAAAATTCTGTTATAACGAATACCATTATAACAAATGTTTCAGTATAACGAAATTCTTTTCAATCTCCGAGGTAATAACAGACAAACGCTCGATTTGTTTTGGTTGATCTCGTTATAAAGAATTTTTCATTACAAAAAATTTTTTTATACCTCATGAATTTCGTTATAACATAATTTCACTGTATATATATTTATTATATTACTAAGATTACTTTCTGTTGCTACTCTGAGTTTAGCAGATTTCTGCTGATTATGTAACGGCAAAGAATTTTCACATGACACAGGGAAAAGCGGATGTAAAATGATGATGATGATGATGTTAATATATCTAAACCCATGCTAGTGTGGAAGATAGACGTTAAACGATGATGATATATATATATATATGATGATATATATATATATATATATATATATATATAGCAAATATGATGGGTGTGACCAATTTAATGATAAATTCAACTGAGTTGTTTTTTGGGGAGGGGTTTAAAAATAATTAATTTATAGCAAATGTATGTTAAGATATTACGAAAACAAAATGATATAGTGTATTCATACTACCACCTACTTACTCACATACTCAGAGTAGCAATAGAAAGTAATGTCAGTGATATAATAAATATATTTCATGATGATGCTATAATATTCTCTTCTATTGTGCACTTTTCCCGCATGTTTATAAACACAAGCGTATGGATATATTCTGTAAATACATATATGTGTGTGTGTATATATATATATATATCAAAGATATGTCTATATTAATAAACATCAAAGGATAGTAGAGAATTAGAATGATAGTATGTAAAATATTTCAGTGACAAATTTCACCCCAGACTATCTTTCTCTCTCAGAGGAGAGTGAATTATGACGTTATAGACATATATCTAAATTTATAGATTGACATGACTATAAGAAACTAATTTTACCAACACTTCAAATAATTGGAGGTCATATCTCATTTGAAACAATTGTAAGAGAATAAATATGTTTTTTTAATGTAAGAAGTATAATTTTTCTATTAATACCTTTGTCTATATATATATATATATATATATATATATATATATATATATATATATATGAAAGAGTTGGGACCCCAACAGCTGAGCTCTTGCCATTTCAACAGCTAGTTCCTGATGTCTAGAATTAGCTGTTGAAACAGCAAGAGCTCAGCCGTCGGGGTCCCGACTCTTTCATATTACCATACTCTACTATCCCAAGTATCAAATACTCAGGTGAATAATGGTCTAAACAGGCTTTTACTGCATCCATATTGATTTATATATGTATATATTGTTTACCTACAGATCTGGGATGATTACCCACATTTAGTTTTACCAGGAACTGCAATATCTCGTAAAATTGGCTTTCCAGAGGTGATAATGCCAGGTAAGTGAGATTTCTTATGTTCAAGAGAAAGGGTAGCTTTAAAGCAATTCTAATATCAAATAACCCAACCCACACTACAATACTGTCCACCTATTTAGGATGATTCCACTACCTTCTCAACTATACTTCATACTTCACTGTTATTTGCATGTTTGACATAATGCAACCATCTGCAATAGTGCAGCTGTCTACCTGAAATGAATTCTACAGTGTTGCACATACTCACTCAATCTAGTCCACACCCAAGAGAATGTTTATATCCATTAATTTTCCAAACACTCCAGTGACCACTAAGCTAAATCTTCCTTTTTGTTTTTTCTTTCACCACTACAATAGCCTTAGAACATCTGAACTCCACATAAAATCACCTGACACAATTATCTCTGTCAGATCCCTTATGTTTTCTCAACTTTTTACCCCAACTCCCAATCCTTCTACTCCAGATTTATTTTTGTCCCATATTTCTCCATCCTATTACTTGCAATAATTTGCAATTATCTTAGAAACAGGAATCATTTTCTGTATGTTAAATAGACTTGAAACAATGACATACAAATTCTAACAGTTTAGAGCATGCATTAGCAAGAATTATGCTGACTATATTTCTTCTAACTTTTCAACATAAGGTTTAAATGGAGTGAGTAAGGGCAAGGATACCAGGAAACGTGCCTAAAATATATTGTATTTTGAATTATTTTGGGTATATTTTAAACTTTCGAATCAATGTTACTGGGTTGGAATGCCTGAACTGGGTAGTAGGGGCAGCTCCAGCTGGCCTACAAAATGGTTGTGTTTATCATTTTTGTCGGCCAGACTCCTTCCCATGCATCTCTGTCACAACACTGGCTCCACCAAATTGGGTTGGGTGTGAAAGGAAGCGTTTGGTGCTATAACCGATGCAATGCTTCAGCATATACTTGCGACTGGCACCACTTATGAAACCAATCACCCGAAGAACCTCCATTGAAATGAACTTACACCGTGAATTCCTTTGATGGAGCCGGTTGAAGCCACCCCAGGTGAACGCCGCCTCAAGTACAAATAAGTAAGTACCGGCAGCACTCCCAGTGGTTATATTCCACAATTCTTACAGAACAAGTGAATTTTTGGAGTAAAACTTTGAATCTGTAAGAATCTCTTTGTTTGGTGATGAGAAGGGAAAATAAAGAAAATGTAGAACTTTAGTAAATTCTAATGCTTAATGGGTTAGAAATTTTAGTGATATTCGATGAATTAATTTTCAAAGAATTAAAAACCAACCATTGAATCATCATCATCATCATCATCATTTTACGTCCGCTTTTCCCTACTTGCAAGGGTGGGACGGGAACTGATTCTGGCTTGATTTCTACAGCTGGATGCCCTTCCTAACACCAACCTCATTTACAGTGAGTGCTGGCTGCTTTTTTCCGTGCCGATAACACATCCACTTTGCAGTGGAATGATAGCAACTCCAGTCCTATCATCTCATTTCTACAGCTGAGTAAACTGGAGCAATGTGAAATAAAGTGTCTTGCTCAAGGAAACAACACATCACCCGATCTGAGAATTGAACTCACAAGCTTTCGATTGCAAGGCCAATGCTCTAACCACTAAGCCATGTGCCTGAATAAACCAATAAATTAATAAAATTAATAAATTAAAGAAAAAGAAAATGTCAAGTACTTATGTTAATCCTTTACCATTTACATTACTCTATATTTACTACTATATTTTCATGGTAAAGGCTTTACCTCCCATAATTATCTCACATAATATCGAATCTATGAGATTTTGATATTATTTATTTTGAGAACAATACCTTGACGTCGGTATGAGTGGCCAGCCACAGCTAGTTTGAACAGAAAACGAGAGAATTCTGGCCAGATTCAGCAGGTTAAAATGTTAAATTGGCTTTTAGGATGTTTGATAAATGTTGAAAATCCAATTTTCCATTTTCTTATTGTTGATTACAGATTACAGAAAGTTCAAAACATATATCAAGGCTCTGTATGTTATAAAATATATAATGTTTTTTATCAAGTATCTTGATCAAGATTAGAAATATATAGATTGTTCAGAGCAAAAAATCACTGTGATAGAACTATCATCATCTTAATTTTTACATTCACTATCCATGCTGGAATGGGTTGGATGGGTCCTCTCTGTCTAAGAGTCAGATCTTATTCTGATAAGTCGGAGCATTGTGTCTTGTACATTCAATTTTTGGCATGAAAAATAATAGCTATGTTAGAGTTAACATATTTAATGTTGGATCATTAAAAAGCTAACTAGATGTGACTATGTGGTGAGAAGAAAATTATGTTTGTCTATGGCTAATATTCACCATCATTTACGTCCACTTTCCATACTGACATGAGTCTAACAGGTTGTTACAGTCTGATATAAGATGAGTTGAAGCTATCAATTTTGCTCATTATGTTCCATATTTAGCATGGGTTTTATAGCTGGATGTTCTTCCTAATGCCTACACCTTACAGGGTTTATTGGGTGCATTTTTCATGACACCAGTGCTATCAATTTTACAGAGTGGACTAGGTGCATTTCATCAAAGCACCAGCATATTATTATTATCATTATTATTAGGGTGATGGATTGGCAGAATCGGTAGAGCGTCGAACAACATGCTTAGCAGCATAGAGTTACAACTCTTTACGTTCTGAGTTCAAATCCTGCCGAGGTTAACTTTGCCTTTCATCCTTACGGGGTCAATAAAATAAAGCACCAGTAACATACTGGGGTCGATTTAATCGACTCTCACCTCCCACTAAATTAATGGCCTTGTGCCTATACTAAAAATCATTATTATTATTAATATTACAGATTACAGAGGGCGGTGGATTGGCAGTATCGGTAGAGGGTCGGACACCATTGAGTTACAGTCCTTGCCACTCTGAGTTCAAATCCCGCCGAGGTTAACTTTGCCTTTCATCCTTACGGAGTCAATAAAATAAAGTACCAGTAACACACTGGGTAATTGCTGGCCTTGTGCCAAAAAAGTAGAAACAATTATTATTATTAATATTATTAAGAGGGCGGTGGATTGGCAGTATCGGTAGAGGGTCAGACGCCATGCTTTGACACATAGAGTTACAGCCCTTTCCATTCTGAGTTCAAATCCCGCCTTGGTTAACTTTGCCTTACAGGGTCGATAAAATAAAGTACCAGTAATACACTGGAATAATTGCTGGCCTTGTGCCAAAAGTAGAAACAATTATTATTACTATTATTTCTGTAAGTATAGAAGATAATTTTGGTCTTATAATGATCTCATTGGCAAAACATTAGCTTTTTAATGCCGCCTGCATTAAATATGTTAGCACTTAACTAGATCTCTGGTGAAAAATTGTCAACAATTCCAGAAATATTATTAATCTGAATGTCTGTTGTTAATACATGTGTCAAAAAAAAAAGAAAGTATTCTTGTCTTTTGCCTGAACTCAATAGTGTAACAGAAGAACTTGTGTTGCTCATGACAAGATAATATTCTGAATTATAACAAATTTTATTAATCTTTCTTGGCATGTGTTAGTTTTTATAGTTAATTGAGCTCTGATTTTAGTTATGACAAAATATCTTTAAATTATTTTGAGTTATGGCTTTTAATTAACACTTTAAAAATGTGATTCTAGTTTTTAATACTTTTAGATAAGGAACTTTGTAGCATTATATATTATTCCAGCGAACCATTTATTATAGTGTAGTTTGTAGAAATATGAGGTTTGCAAATTATTGCCATCCATATTTGTTTGAAACGGAGACTAAGTTTTGTTTAATACTTTGTAGAGTAGAGCACTGTGTTTCTTCTCTTTTAGCATTGATTGGCTGGATGTCTGATGTTCTTGATGCCAGCCACTCAGCTGTAAAAATGAGAGTGGAATCTATCTTTAAGTATCTTGAATATACTTTTTCCAAGAGTATCATTATATTATACTAATGAACCAGTGCTGTCAATAATAACAGCAGCATTGACAAAGATGAACATATTTAAGGTTTGGAGTCCAGGGTTGGTATGTCATATATACCAGGATTACTGGATATATGAACACTATATGGTTTACATAAGAGAAACCCTATAGTTTGTTAATTACTAAAACGTGAAAATATTTAGAAATAAAAATGTCAATACTCACCCTTTTCCATTTTTTTAGAGGGTTTTAAGCCCCACTATCAAGCTAAAATTTCTTTAGTCAAAAATACGATGAAAGCTTCTATTTCTACTTAGTAGTAAGGTGGAACCTTAGTATCAGAGCTGCAACCACATTTACATTGTGTAACTGGATGGCACCGTTATAAAGAGGGACAAGCCAGTTGGCCGTGCCGAGCCCTTACAGCAGAACCACAATATATATATATATATACACACACACACACACACAAACATACATTGTGTAATTGTAGTAGAGTGTTGTATATTGCTTGCAATTGTTTAGAACTCTTAATATCATACTGACCCTAGACTAGAAAAACTTGGCTGCTTTCTGATAGGTCTATCATTGAAACTTAGCTGTGGAGAATTCTGGCATTCTTGGACGCCTACATCACCTCCCTACTCACTGCTATCGAGGTAGAGTTGGTCGCCTGCAGGATTGAGCTCGACCAGTTGGAATGGCTATTTCAATGTATCTCTTTTGTCATCCTCTAGGATTAGGCTTTCTCCATTCTGTCTGCTGGGACGATGAGGCAACTTGCACCTGGAATTCTGCACACCAGAGAGTGTTTTCCCACACTATCATTGGGATAGTGATGGTTTAAGTTGCTGGTATCTACATGTACTTCAGAAATCATATATTTCTCTACTAAGACATATTATGCAATGCAGGAAAGGGAATTTTGCTCTCAAAGAATATGACAAAAGGAAAAAAAAAAATTTTTTTTTGAATGTCCTGTTTATAACTAATTAATAGTTCAAATAAATAAATAGATTTTTAAAGAAAGTGAAGTCTGAATGAGTATCCTCCACCTCCAATTAACTTACCCTCTACCTCTGGGTCCTGGTTGACAGGATGGAGAATACATTGCCCCGGAGAATGGCGAAGAAGATACGCTGGAACAATCACTCCAGCTTGTGGGTCTTACACCAGTGGGCAGCCAACTCCACTCCAGTAGTAGTGAGTAGAGATGTGATCCAGAGTGCAAAAATGTTGGAAGTCTCCACTGCTACAGGCTTTACTACAAACCTCACAGGCAGCCAACTCTACTCCAATAGCAGTGAATAGGGATACATTCTGGGGGGCCAAGGATGCCAGAAGTCTCCATTACTACAGGCTTTACTACAAACCTGCCAATGAGCAGCCAATATGATGGTCTAGGGGCCTTGAATGTTGGAAGTCTCCACTGCTACAGGCTCTACTACAAACCTGCCAGTGAGCAGCCGATATGGTGATCCAAGGGCCTTGAACGTTGGAAGTCTCCACTGCTACAGGCTCTACATCACAAATCTATCAGAGAGTGGCTGATAATTGTTATTTGTCTGCATTTAAAAAAATAATTTGTTAATTTTGTTTCCTTTTAGAATCTAACGAATGTTCTTCTTTGTAATTAAGGGGATTGGATTAAAAACTCATACTAATTAGATCCCAAGATTTACTTTGTTTATTTGTATTAACTGATGAAAGCTGAGTTCACTAATTAGCAGAGAATTTGTAGTCAAACTGTCATTTACGGAGGTTTGGGATTTTACAAAAAAAAACAATACAGATTTATTACATCTATATTAATTGATTAACTTTCTGTCCTCTTTCTGTGTTTTCTCCATATCTATAAAACTGCCCTCTTTCTTTTCCATTGCACATGCTACCCTATCTATCTATCTATGTGTGTGTATTTTCTCTTTCTCTCTCTCTATTTATCTATCTCCTAAAAAACCCAGCAGACCTACACTCATGCATACTTCTATTTCAGTATCTATCTATCATAAAAACCAACACACCTACATGCATGCATACTTCTATTTCTCACTACATGTCTTCTCATTATTTCCTTGTTGCATCTTAACTGATATTTTTACTTCTATTCTGTTCTCTATAGTGGAAGGTAAGTGGCTATCTACCAACTGTCTTTCGTGTTGTTGCTGCCACTGCAGTGAAATAGCTTAAGTGTCATCATTTATATGCTCACAGCATGATTTTGAGTTTTTACTTTATTTGCCTACTTTGTTGTCTTAATTAACTATTCCATTTGTATATCAGCATGTTCTTTGTAGAATACTTGTCTGTGAAATCTTTTCTTTTGTCGTCAATTATATTTCTCCAATCTTGTGTAGTATTCTAGCCAAGCTGTCCAACCAAAACACATATTCCTGGTACTAACTTGATTTTCATGTAATTTCATATAATTGATATGTATATATTGATATATATATAGAGAGAAATTTATAAAGTCATCTGTCTCTAATTCATAGACATCTCAATGAAAGGATAAGATATATTAATAAATTATCTACTCATAAGAGAAGTAATTAAACATATTAAACTTAAGCCAAAATCCCTTACGGATTTTGGCTTAAGTTTAATATATACATATATATATATATATATCATCATCATCATCATCATCGTTTAACGTCCGTGTTCCATGCTTGCATGGGTTTGGACGGGAGTTTTCCCACTTGAGGCAAGAGTGGTTGTCTTGCTCGCATAGGACTGTCTGGCGGGTTTTCTACAGTTGGATGCCCTTCCTAACACCAACCACATTTACAGTGTGGGGCTGGGAGGTTTTTACCGTGTTGCCTACACGGCCACATTACAGCGTGGACTGTCTGGAAGGTTTCCTACAGCTGGATGCCCTTCCTAACACCAACCACATTTACAGTGTGGGACTGGGACGTTTTTACCGTGTTGCCTACACGGTCACATTACAGCGTGGACTGTGTTTTTTTTTCGTGACACCTACACGATCTCATTTGTTTCGGCCTGGATTTTGTGGCACCAACATAACTTTACATTGAAAGGGGTGGTGTGGATGGGGTGGGGGTGGTGGGACGGGGGTGTATTTTGTTAGAGATGCCTACTGACTGTAGTAGGTTTTACTTTGTATTTAGGTAACACGGGTCTTCTCTGTTACTGAGTACCGCCAAAGGTCTCGGTCCAGTGACATTGTCTTGGAGAGGTGTAAGTGTGTGAGGTCGGAATTTATCAGCTCGTCCCAGGTTTTTCTGGGTCTGCCTACTCCGTGGCTACCATCTATCTTTATTGCCCTGCACTTTGTTATACAGCTGTCGTCTTTCATGCGCATCACGTGACCATACCAACGTAGCCTTCTCTCGAGTAAACAACATCTGATCCCTCTTATTTCTAATTTTTTCCTTAGTTCGTTTATGCTTTGCCGTTCGCGTATATTACTAATACACATCCAGCGGAGCATGCAAGCTTCGTTCCTCTCTAGTCTGCGTATATCCTCTGCACACAATGCCCAGGTCTCACTGCCATGCAACATTGCTGTTCGTATGCAGGCATCATACAACCTGCCTTTCACTTTTAGGGAGAACCCTTTAGCGGCTAATAGTGTATATATATATATATATATATATATATATATATATATAACCACATATTTAACAATGTAAATGTGTAGAAACTAATTTGGTTTGAGTGTAAAACATATTCATTAATATTTTCAGCAAATATTACCTTGCAATGCTGTTTATATCTTTAAAAAATTACAAATACACATACTCACATATTATACAGAAATGTATGGGTTCATATACACATCTATTCTGAACCATGCTGTGTTTGTGCTAGCCACTCAGCTTGCACTATCTGTAAGTAAGCTTTCAACAATAGTTTTTTTTTTACAAAGTTTATTTGACAATGTTGTCTTTTATACCTCAGCATCTGTGTGTAAATCATGTAGCCACCACTCCTACCTTGATGCTGAATAGGTGTGACATGCTCATAGCTTAAAATACAATGAGACTAATTGCATGTTTATTATCTATAAACATTGTATATGGATTCATGTACACCTTTATTAAAAAATGTGTGTGTGTGTATGCACGCACACACATTCAAAATTAGCTATGACAGGATACACATGCAACTTCTGACGATGGGGAATATATGCCTTTATCAACAATATCTATGAAACTGACAGTTTCTTGAATGTGTTGTTAATACCATGTATTAAAAATATTTTTTCATATGTAAAGTTTTGGTCTTTTGTTTCATATAGAATTCTAATTATTTCAATAATGGTTTTAACAACTTTTTGTCTAAAATAATTGAAATCTGGAAAATGGCTAAATAATCAAAATTTGTCTTAAGTTTCAACTTCTAAGTTTTGTTCTCATTTTGATGGTCTTTGTCTTCTAAGTATTAAAAAAGTGAATTGCTTGTGTATATATGTATATGTAAATATGTTGTTATTGTTGTTATCTGCACAGATTTTGCCAACCTCCTACAACGTTGCATTTTATTGGAAGTATGTTGGGTGTTTTAATGATAAAGACCATTGTCCTATTATGTCAGTATTTTTCTGGTAATAATAGGAGGTTGAGACATGAAGCAACGCTTCCTGTTGATCTTGGCAGGATTCAAATTCAGAGTGCAGAGAGCTAGAACAAATACTCAGACATTAGATCCAATACTCTTACGACTCTGTTAATGTTCTGCCTTCATGTGTGTGTGTGTAACTTAACTGAAGCTACTTTTAGTCTATCTCAAATTGAGGACAAAATGATGAATCCTAGAATTATTTCAATTGGTAAAACTTAGAACAATATATAATTAATATCATGTCTGTGTTCTTTTGTTATTTTGTTTGTCTCTCAGAAGGTGTGATGATTATTCTTTACTTGTCTATTTTGAATTTTAATGCAGGAGCTGGTGCAGTAATGCGCCTGCTTCAGCATTCGGTAATCAGAAAAAGGGAGGTAGGTGTAAAAGACAAACTCGCTATCTTCAATTCTCCGAATTGAGAAATCACAGCTATAATACTATGGGCATGTGGTTAGAGTGTCTCAGGAAAGAATTGCTGGACAGATTTTATGGGCAAAACCAACTGGCAAGAGACCCAGGAGTAGACCCTGAGCAAGATGGTTGGATAACATCCATGAGCTTGGCTGGTCTCACTTGGAGACCAGACAAGCTTGGCTGGTCTCACTTGGATCAGTTGGAAACGGTCAACAAAATCTCCATAAATACACAGCAAGTCTCTGATATCCAAATGGCTAAGTGTCAGCAGAAGGGCACCCAGGAGTCATGACCTGGATGTGGCTTGGCTTGCTTAGAATGTAAGAAGTTAAGGGCCAAAACACTCACTTAACAGGGGGGTTTCTTCTTTGAAGACCTTCTGCTGTCCAGTTCTCCTGAGAGTCTTTTTTACCACCTAGGAGTGCTATGTGCCTAAAATAGTCATGAAATAAGAATAGCAAGCTTTTCTTGCTTCAGTATTTGTATTTAACCCTTTAGCATTTACATTCTTCTATATTTACTATCATATTTTCATGGTAAAGACTTTATCTCACATAATATCGAATCTATGAGATTTTGATATTATTTATTTCCAGAACACTACCTTAATGTTGGTATGAGAGGCCGGTTATGGCTGGTTTGAACAGAAAGAGGTGAGAGAATTCAAGCCGGAATCGGCCGGTTTAAATGCTAAAGGGTTAATTTATGTTAGTATTATTGTGTATATTGTATCATCTGTATCCTGGCTATAGGCAATACTCTATACAGTTGCTTTCTTTTTGTTATATTATGTTAATTTTCATGGCACTCTATACATTTGGACCAGTGACAATATAGGTAAGGTTCTATAGTATGCATAGTATTTTTTTTTTTTTTTTTTGCTTTTGGTGTCAACTTCTTTCTGTGTCAATTATTGTTTCTTTTAGTGTAAACTTCTCTCTGTGTCAATAATTGTTTCTTTCCAAGTATTTTGTTGTCAATGATCAATAATGAGACATGATGTTTAGTCACATTCATTTCTTTTTGTTCTTTCTCTTACCATCTAGAGCTATTATAAATAAATCTTTAGCTTTAGAAACAAGTCCTTTAATCATAATCTCTCTCTCTCTCTCTCTCTCTATATATATATATATATATATATATATATATATTTATTAAAATAACAGATTAAAGTTTAAGCAAAGAATCGCTTTGGATTTTAGTCTTCAAATTTATTATTATTACTATATATATATATATATATATATATATATATATATATATATATGTAAGTATGAAGTTACATCTGTTATTAAGACTTACTTTTTTTATATATGCTTGTTTCACAAAACAAAATTTCTGTCAATATAGAATATTTTCTTCTTTTTTTTAATAAATAGTACACCATATATTTACTAGATCATATTTAATTGAGAAGTACTAATTAAATAGTAGTAAATTTCTTTTACTTCATATATATCTATCTTAAACACATTTCATCAATGCTTATGTGACATGTCCTAATTAAAATACTGATCAAAGAGTTAATTACTTGAACACTGGTTATTAAATTTGACATTTCAGCTCATGATTTCGATATCTTAATTATGTTTTGGTCACATTTTGTTACATGCTATAAATATTTTATTGATCTCAGAAATTAAATATATATATTCTATTGTTATGATTCATCCACTTTTCTGACTGAATGTTTTCATACTTTTCCTGACCATATTTCACTAATATTTTATTCTATCTGTATTAAGCTAGAAAATTGTTATTAGATGGAAATTTGAATTATTACTCAGCTCTTTCTTATTTTCTTGCAAAAAGCTTGTTTTTTGTTTTTTTTTGTTTTTTTTTGGCATAATTCTTTCATTTGAAAATCTTGTTTTGTGACTTATTTTCTCTTTAATAAATTTGAGCTTTAAATTCGAAAAGTCGCGTATTATAGACATTAATCTATTCTATTAATAGATATTGGTTGTCATTTTAAAAGACAGTGACTATTGAAACAATAAGCTAAATTTAAGTCATTCCAGTTTCCTCTCTCAGAATTACAGGAATAATCTTGTTCTAAATATATATTTTATATAAATCCTGCTTGAAATTAGTATGCACGCTCTTTTTTCCTAGGTGATGTCCGAAATGAAATTTACATTACATTAATGCATGGCGAATTTAACAAAGGTTCCAAGACATCAGAGAAAAATGTTGAGGTGACAATCCAAGTATGCAATCAGAAAGGAGAAACTCTTGAGGTAGGCAATGTTTAACTTGTTTGATTATATTTAGCTTGAAGTATTGTCAATTCAGGCATCTGCCTGTTCCTGGTACCATGTAACCCAGTACAACCAGCATCAAGGTCGAGTGGTCCACGACTAAACCAGTTCCTCCCACCAGACCCTGGTCTAGCCAGGTCAGGCTTCTGCCTGCTACTGGTACCATGTAACCCTGTATAACCTATTTCATGGTTGAGTGGTCAACAACTAAACTGGCTCCCCCACTAGACCCTGATTTGATGAGGAAAGTAAGTGAAACCCCAACAGCACAAAAATCAAGAACTGTTAAAAGGGCAGATGAATACCTCAGAGTCAATGGCCATTTTAAATGTTACCAATTTAAATCAAAATCTTCCAACATAACTTTATATAAGAACCTTACATAGTTACTAACCCGCCCAAAACTGGCTCTGGTTCTATGAAATAAAACCACCCATTTTAAATGTTTCCATTTTAAATTCAAATCTTCCAACATAATTTTATATAAGAACCTTACATTAAGTTAACTATCTTTAATAATGAAATAATTAATAATTCTTCATTAATTAATTAATTAAAATAGAGTGTATTTCATTAGAAATTGTAATCATGAAAGTGTTAATGTCCTTCTATTCCTCTGAATACAGAATGTGATAAGTGGTGGTGCTGGTGGTGAGATGATGTCAAAGTACTCTTCCTGTATTTATTATCATGAAGACCGACCTAAATGGTTTGAGACTGTGAAGGTAAATCAGAATTTCTTTCTTAGAAACATTGTTCAACTTAACAGTTTCTCAATTATTTTGCTTAAATTCATCTTCTGTTGACTAACTTTGTTTATTTTATATGTATGATGGTATGTGTGTGTGTGTGTGTGTGTGTGTGTGTGTGTGTGTGTGTGTGTGAATGTGTGCTTGCATGTGTGTGTATGTTTGTGTGTGTGTTGTAGAAAAACAAGGCTAATATATTTTGAATAATTTTCTTTTACAGTTATGTTTTTGATATAATCATGTCTTAAAGAACAAGTATACCCATACATACATATACACATGCATGCACACACACACACATGTACATACATAATACTTTCTGTTCTTTAATCTTGTGATAAACACACACATGACACCTTCTATTCTTTAATCTTGTGATACACATACATACACACACACACACACACACTCACTCACACACATATGTACATACATAACACTTTCTATTCTTTAATCTTGTGAAACTTTACATATATCCACATTTTATTCATATCTTCATACATGATTGCATATGCAGCAATGGTAAGAACAACTAACCATTAGTATTGATGTTTAATAGGAAAATAGCCAAAGTCACATTTAAAGCTATATTAAAAGTTGCAAGAAATCATTTGGAAAAACTTCACAGGTGCATCAAATGGTGGGAAACTATGTATCAATGTTCACCTTAAAATGTATTTTCTAGAACTTTAAAAAAAAAAAAATTCTATAAGAACAAAGTAAGCATTTTGTTTTGAAGACAGCGAGCAAAGTTTGAAATTGAGTAAGAAATAGAAGCTTTCACTGTATTTTGGCAAAAGAAATTACCCTGATTGTGGGGTTTAAAACCATCTAAATGGAAAAGGATGAGTATTGACATACACTCATCCATTTCCATTTAGAGGGTTTTAAACCCCACTATCAGGGTAATTTATTTAGTCAAAATACGGCAAAAGCTTCTATCTTTAATTTGATTTTATTCTATAAGAGTTTTATGTCAATAAGTCTTCTTAGAATTGCATAAATTCATGAAAAAAAAAACATGTCTAGATACTGCAGCAATATAGTATTTATTACAAATAACTTGCTATGGCTATTGACAGATGGTACAGCAAATTGGATTTCTGTCGATGGCTAGTGGGTGAGTTTTATGTTCTTGTGAACCTCCTGCGTAGATCATATCTTTTCATTTCACCCCCTTATAGCGATGTTGTCCAGTTGGTGTAGTCACTTTTGTATTCCACACCCAGCCTTGCTTGTAAATTTGTAAATATATCCTTTTTGCCTGAAGACATCTTATCAGGTTGATATCATTAATAAAAAGAAATAAAATGAAATTGGATTATATCATTGATCCAGTTTGATATGTATGGTGGTATATATATGTAAAATATGTATATATATATATGTAAAATATGTATATATATATATATATAAGGTAAATTTCTATAAGTCGTTTGGAAGCCTCGACAATGCAAATGGGTAAATCTCCAGGCAACAAGATCCGGTGGTGGAGAGAGAGATGTAATGGGTGTACGTTGAGATGCGTGGTGTGTAGAGGAATGAAGGAAAGAGCGTAAAGGATAAAAATAAAAATAACAACACGAGAGAGAGTTACCTTGGGAGAGATTTAATTGTCCCTATATATTTCGGATTCACATCCATCAACTGGGGTTTTTTTCCGGGGTGGGGGAAAGGTTGTCTGTCGGAAAGGTGCGAAACGTGTCCTCCGCTGTTTGTTGTTTTGAATATCTGAGGTATTCAGCAGAGCGCGCGTGCGCGTGAAATGGGGTCGGTCAGGCAGAGGTCAGCGGCCGAAGTAGTTCTTTCAATTGTGGAAGTGGGGTGGCGCTAGCTGGCAGTCCATTCCCTGCCTGTTTGTTAAATGTTACTGTGTGTGTGTGTGTGTGTGTTGTTGTCTCGCTTGAGTGTGTGTGTGTGTGTTGTTGCCTTGTTTCTCTGTATTGGCAGTGTAGTATGTTCGTATGGTGGAGTGCTACTGTGTGTGTGTGTGTGTTGCTGTCTCGCTTGTGTGTGTGTGCGTGTGTTGCTGCATCGTTTGTTAACTTAAACCAACCACCTCATTTCGCTTCTCTCGGATCGGTTGTTTAATTGTGGCCCTAGGCGTTTGGTCCAAAGTGCTTCCTTGATACGTAACGTGCCGACGTTTCTTTCTGTCGCTAGAATTGTGACAATGGGCCTTCCGTCTTTGTTTCCGCATTTGGCTATGTGTTTCCGGAAAAACGAGGCCCTGGTTTTAGTGTGTTCCTTGATCCAGATGTGCAACGGCCGGATTGTGCTACCTATATAGTATTGGTTGCACTTGTTACATTCTATCTTATACACGACGTATGTGCGTAGGCAACAGTTCGCATGACGCATCGGGCAATCTCTGAGGGAGCACGCGTCAGTTGATTTCCCGGGTTTCCTCTTCGCAGGGAGGGGCCCGAGTGGGCCAGGTGGATGTCGAGGCCCTCCCTCCGTATAGCCTTGTGAATAGCGTTGGTGGTATTCTCGCCCAGGTGTGGCATTTTAAGGAAGCACTTGCCTTGGGTGCCTCTCTGTCTCTTGTGTCTGATTACCAGACACAAGAGACAGAGAGGCACCCAAGGCACATCTGGATCAAGGAACACAGGGCCTCGTCTTTCCGGAAACACATAGCCAAATGCGGAAACAAAGACGGAAGGCCCATTGTCACAATTCTAGTGACAGAAAGAAACGTTGGCACGTTACATATCAAGGAAGCACTTTGGATCAAACGCCTAGGGCCACAATTAAACAACCGATCCGAGAGAAGCGAAATGAGGTGGTTGGTTTAAGTTAACAAACGATGCAGCAACACACGCACACACACACAAGCGAGACAGCAACACACACACACAGTAGCACCCGACCATACGAACATACTACACTGCCAATACAGAGGAACAAGGCAACAACACATGCACACACACACACACACAGTAACATTCAACAAACAGGCAGAGAATGGACTGCCTGACTGACCCCATTTCACGCGCACGCGCGCTCTGCTGAATACCTCAGATATTCAAAACAACAAACAGTGGAGGACACGTTTCGCACCTTTCCGACAGACAACCTTTCCCCCACCCTGGAAAAAAACCCCAGTTGATGGATGTGAATCTGAAATATATAGGGACAATTAAATCTCTCCTAAGGTAACTCTCTCTCGTGTTGTTATTTTTATTTTTATCCTTTATGCTCTTTCCTTCATTCCTCTACACGTCTTATACACGCCACGCATCTCAACGTACACCCACTTACATCTCTCTCTCCACCACCGGATCTTGTTACCCGGAGATTTACCTATTTGCATTGTCGAGGCTTCCAAACGACTTAAAGAAATTTACCTTATTATTCCACAATGCTTCAAGCAAACTTCAATACTCTCATATATATATATGTAAAATATGTATATATATATATATATATATATATATATATATATATATGTGTGTGTGTGTGTGTAAGATACATATACACATATATATACATATATATATATGTAAAATATGTATATATATATATATATATATATATATATATATATATATATATATATATATATGTGTGTGTGTGTGTAAGATACATATACACATATATATACATATATATATATGCGTGTGTGTGTGTAAGATACATATACACATATATATAATATATATATACATTCGTATATATATATATATGTCTGTGTGGATATCACGGCACTGTTTCACTTTCCTGATATTTGTACATTATTCTATGTACTATACATGCACATTTGATGAGTTGTAGTGCACCTGAGCACTGTACACAATAATTTTCATTATATTATATATATATTTTTGGACCGCACATAAGTACACAGATCTCTGGCCTGCCTGGAAGATCGGAGGATCTGCTTCAATACTGACATTGTCTATATAGACCTTGCTAGCAAGGAAAGTGGACTTTAAAACGACAATGATGATATATGTGTGTGTGTATATATATATATATATGAGACCATAGAGCTGGATAAATAACAATACTAACCTTGTCTTACCATTTGGAACAAGGCTAATGTTGTACTTCACCTACTTATAAAATACACCTCTATCTTTATATATGTAAACCAATTTGGTTATTTTAAACTTAAAATCTCATTTAGATAAAGTACAGTATTGATTTTTGACTGACTTTAATTTAATATAACAAACACACTTTAATTGTTTACTTATTCAAGTATGAATAAATATAATTAATTAATTTTTTTTTTTTTTGCTTTATGGTAAAATAAATGTTTATTCTCAACACGTGTTTCACTCACGAAGTTGGATCTATCTAGTTACTCATAACATAATAAATATAATTGTTTCTACTTTTGGCACAAGGCCAGCAATTATGCCAGTGCATTACTGGTACTTTATTTTATCGACGCTGTAAGGATGAAAGGCAAAGATAACCTTGGCGGGATTTGAACTCAGTCCGTAAAGGGACGTAACTGTGCTGCAAAGCATGGCGTCCGACCCTCTACCGATACTGCAATCCTCCAATAAATATAATGAGAATAATTTGCTTTTGTTAAACAAAGTCATAAACTAACTTCCATGAATTAGTGATGAAATATAAAAGAAAAAAACAATAGCTTATTATTTCTCCCTATTTTTGCTGCTTGAAAATTATCATCCCATTTATGTCTGGTGAATTCTTGTGTTGAATGTCTCTGCCCTTACATACCTTATCTAGCAACACATTGTTTTCTATCAATCCTGCTAATGTTTTTGTGTAACTTGTCATTTTTTTCTAAACATTATTAAACACCTCTCCACCTCTTTATGTGCATTCTATGTTTATTTATACATCTACAAAGTATTTTTAAATATTTCCTCTCACTTTTTTCTCTATACTCTAATTTACTGATTTTTTCTTTCTTTCTTCTTTAAGAAAATATATTTGCAAAAAATATCTAAATGTGTTTCTTTTTTTGTTTTGTTTTTTTCTGAGGAATATCATTACTATGCACTGGTTTATTTAGACTAGTTTTGTCATTATGGTTGTTAAAGTCACTATGTTTCAGCCAATGGTCTCTTACAGTCTTTGGGTGTCTCTTCGTTAAGCCCAGCATAAATGTGATCCCTATATGGGAGCAATTAAAGCCCATAAAAATAGTTAAATTTAAAGCTTCTAATTTCTATCACCTAATTGTTAAATGGGACAGGAACATAATCAATACAAATGCTGATTAAGTGTTGTAGTTTTGCTAATGGATATGAGTTTAATCCTCTAGTTTATATATACCTTAATTTAAACCAAACAATCAAGCAACATCACTAATATCTAATATGAAAATATCCTGAACATCTCTTTAAATGTTTCTTTAAAATATTAAGAATTAATACACATTTTTCATAACATGCATATACTTTGGTCACAAATGACCATGGGTTTGTACCTACAAAGTTCCCTTTCTGAGGCATAAGCTTGAGCAAGGTGTTTTTATGGGAGATTACCATGCCAGTTTCCTCTCTCCATGCCACCAATGTCCAAATGTAAAACAAAGGTCGACACAGCCAAACATCAGTAACATCACAACTCATTTTTGTCAGCTGAATGAACTAGAGCAATATGAAATAAAGTATTTTGCTCAAAAACAGAATGCACCACCTTGTCTAGGAATCAAACTCACAACCTCTTGATTGAGAGTGCAACACTGTAACCACTAAACTATGCATGATGATTATGATAATGTTTATATTGTGTGTGTTTGCAATTTAAATAAAAACAGTGGTCTTCAGTTTTTGTCTTGCACTTGCATAGATATATTACTGATAATACTGTTAAGTTTTTATTTAAACTGTGTCCTCTAAATACATGTTATAGTATATATTATCTACATTACAGGTTGCTATTTCCACAGAAGAAGAATTCCGAGGTCTTCATTTGAAATTCCTATTTAAGCATCGTTCCTCAAGTGAAGGTTTGTAATTTTGTTCTTCATATACTGTGACATCTGATACCCTTAATATACAGTAGTGGATTGGCAGAATCGTTAGAGCATCTGTCAGATAAAATGCATTATGCCATCTGTTCTGGCACTTTATATTCTGGGTTCAAATAGCACTGAGATAGATAAAATAAAATACTATTCAAGTACTGGAATTCATATGGCTGACTTTCCTTTCTCCTTATAATTGCTGGCCTCATGACAGTATTTGTAGAGCGTCGGACACCATGCTTCGTGGCATAAAGTTACGACCCTTTGTGTTCTGTGTTCAAATCTCACCTAGGTTAGCTTTACATATCTTTCTTACTTGTCTTTAAAATAAAGTACCAGTCATGCACTGGAGTCGACCCCTCCCCCCCAAAAAAACCCTGTTAGCCATGTGGCCAAATTAGAAATCATTATTTTTGTTTAGTCTAGGGCGGTGGATTGGCAGTATCGGTAGAGGGTCAGACGCCATGCTTTGAAGCATAGAGTTACGTCTCTTTATGATCTGAGTTCAAATCTCGCCGAGGTTAACTTTGCCTTTCATCCTTACGGGGTCAATAAAATAAAGTACCAGTAATCTACTGGGTAATTGCTGGCCTTGTGCCAAAAGTAGAAACAATTATTTTTGTTTAGTCTCTCCCCTTTTTTGTAAAATTGATGAGAATATTTCAGATTAATTAATCTTTTGCTATTTGCTGCCAGGTAAAGACAAGTTGGAGAAGCCATTTGCTATGGCATTCATCAAATTAATGAACGAGGATGGGACTACATTGAAAGACACAGTCCATGACTTGCTCATCTACAAAGTAAGATTCTTTTGTCAATCAGCATGGGTGTGATTGAAATCCAGTGTTGATTTTCTTGTAATTTATTCATATCAATGAATCCTTACATATGTATATACGTGTAATGTATTTAGGGTAGTTATTAATGGTTAGTAGACTGGTTGGAGCAATAATGGTCTTATTTATGTGTATATAGAGTCATTTGTAATGTTTTTTAATGTATGAAAAAATTGTTGCAGGAATTCTCCCACTTAATAAAATTTTGCTGGAGATAGATTAACAAAATTTAATAAACGAGCGGATCTAAATAATTAATGGAGGGGTTGGAGGGGGGGGGGGTCGTTATTTCAGAGTATATGAAGTGATTAACACAGAATAGTATTTTTATTCATTACATAAGGATAAGACCACAAAATTAATAAATGGCGTGGGGGATCTGAAAATGAATGGTGGGGGAGTATTATTCGAGTACTGAGAGTACATCATCATCATCATTTTACGTCCGCTTTTCCCTGCTTGCAAGGGTGGGATGGGAACTGATTCTGGCTTGATTTCTACAGCTGGATGCCCTTCCTAACGCCAACCTCATTTACAGTGAGTGCTGGGTGCTTTTTTTTTGCCGTCGCACCTCCACGACCACTTTGCAGTGGAATGATAGGGACCCCAGTCCCTATCATCTCATTTCTACAGCAGAGTAAACTGGAGCAATGTGAAATAAAGTGTCTTGCTCAAGGAAACAACACATCACCCGGTCTGAGAATTGAACTCACAACCTTTCGATTGCAAGGCCAATGCTCTAACCACTAAGCCATGTGCCTCCGTACATGTAAAATATTATACCATTGAAGTATTATTTATGTATAGTTTGTTGCTTTATGCTATTGAAACTTTAGCTGTGATAATCTAAACTCCTATACTGCATCTCTTGAAATTGCTATGTTATATTGTTACAAGAATCTGCTCTACAAAATATTCTGCATTCTGTTATAAAGCAGCCATTGCCAGAACTAGATGCCATCTTCATTTGCTCAGTGTTAAAGAAATTGCTAGATAGAGATGACTGCACTTAATTGGTTACATGCAGCATATGAATGAGGACATGTTAGGCAAAAAAGGTTCAGTTTCTAGGCTATTGTGATCTGAAATATCTAGATATTAATATTGATATAGTCAGTAGATTGGCAGAGTCGTTAGAGTTGACATGGGCAACCTTTTTGGAGTAGTGGGCCACATTGGATGTGGCTCATCATAAGATAGACTGCACTACTAAAAAATTCAAGGCTATTTTGAAATTAGGTATGCCATTTCAGAAAGCCAAACGGGCTGCAGTTTGCCCATGACTGCATTAGAGCATAAAACAAAATGCTTTCTGGCATTTGTTTTGGCTCTTTATATTCAAATCTTGCCAAAGTCAACTTTGCCTTTCATTCTTCTGGGCACCAAGAAAATAAAGTACTTGTCAAGTACTTAAACTTTCCCCTCCTTCAAATTGTTGGTCCTGTGTCTAAATTAGAAATCATTCTTTTGTATAGGAAACAATAGGAAAAATACTGTGCAGTTAAAACCAATAGGAGGGAACTAGTTTTTGCTAAAATCCTTACACATATCATATCAAAGTCTTCTTCTTCACCCACTTACTCCTGAGACGATTGTGGGGGCAGTGTCCTAAAATGACTTAGTTTTTGTATTTGATATTCTCTTTTATTTCTTTAAAGGCTGAATCAAAGAAAGTTGATAACTTCAAAGACTACTTTGAATTCCCATCAACACGATATGAGTTTGAAAATTGTTCAAGCAATTCTGCAAGCAGTAGGTCCAGTTTACAACGAGGTGGCCTTCTCATCAGCACCAAAGATTTTGTACAGATCAAAACATATGTATGTTCAACAAAATTAACACACAATGGTCAGTATATATATATACATATAGAGATATGTTAACTATTAATCTATCTATCTATATCTATATAAATGCAAGTTTTTGATTGTGTATGTACATATGTATGTGTGTGTGTGTGTCTGTCTGTCTGTATGTATGTGTGTGTAGTTAATTGGACTTCTTATATTGAAAAAGGGAATGGACCACCTTTTGTTTCAATGATAAATGTTTGTGACTGAACATTACACAGTGTGTGACAAAACTTAGCTCTTTGAATTACAGGTACAGACCATCTGATAGGTTTCCAAACAGTTTCCAGCTACACAATTTCACAAGACATGACACAACCTTATAATCATGAGCTGAACCCCCCCCCCCTCACTCACATGAATACTATGGGTTTTTGTGATTATACTTCATGTTTATATATATATATATATATATATATATATATATATATATATATATATATAAAAATTAATTTATATTGATATACAAAATACTGATTCTCTGCACCATAACCGCTCAATGTAAATTTAGCCTGAAATACCAAAAAGATAGCACCCTCATTCAGATAATGTTATGGATACAATTTTTCTAATATCTTGCAAACAAAGTAATTACATAGAACCAAACAGAATATTAAAAATATTACTTACATTACATTAGCAATATATAGTTCTAATATATATGTATGTATATATGTGTGTGTGTATTTTTGTATGTGTGTGGGGTATACATACACCACACAAATTTATATTTTTTTCTTTTCTTTTTAAAGTAAATCTCCTTGGTTTATTAAAATGGCAAGAAATATTAAATGATTCTATTGCCTTAACAAAGCATCTAGAAGCACTGATGACTGTTGATGGTGAAGAGATAGTGAAGGTAGACCTTTTTAAAAACTTTTAATAATCTTAAATTTTTCTTGTCGCAATGAATCATCATCGTCATCACTGTTTATCATCCATTTTCCATGCTAGCATGGGAAGAAAGGAAATAAATATTTAATCCTAGTATAATTGTTGGTAAATATCTTCCGCTAACATTCAAATCAACGGTGAGAGAGAGAGAGGGGGGGGGGGGGGTGATCGTCATTTTATGTCTGTTTTGAATATTGGCATGGGTTGTACAAGTTGTTACGGTCCAAGTGAGTTCATATTCAAAATTACTACCGTCCTAGATAAGTCAGGTTACAACATCTTGCTTGTATGTTCCACTGGTTTTTATAGCTGGATGCACTTTCAATCACCAACCACTTGAGAGTGTACAGGGTGGGGAGTATTTTATCATGGCACTGTACCTTGTCTCCATTTGATTGTCAACTACATTACCTATTGCACAAATCTTGAGTATAAAGTGAACTTTTAACAAATAGCTGATTACAAAATGTTCATAAAATATTTAGTTACTTATCAAATATTTGGAACTATGAAATTTAATGCTATTGCCTTCACTACTATCTACTGAAGTAATCAGAAAACAAATGTAATTTCATTTACCAATGCTTTGTTAGATTTGCAATATAAGTGTGAGAGAAAGGCGGAGCTTGGATGAACGGAGAGATAATCTGGGTTTAAGAGGAATCCAAGGTAGTGTACTGGAGAGAAGTTGGTATGGACATGTGGTGTACATGGATGATGATCTATGGGTGAAGTGCCAGGAAATCCCAGTGGAAGGAAGCCACAGTGGAGCTTGACTAAGAAAGACCTGGGCAGAGGTGGTGAGGTTTGACCTCAAATTGCTGAAACACACAAAGGAGATGACAAAGAAATGTGACGAGTAGAGAGATGCTGTGCTGAGAAGGACCCATCCAACCCATGCAAATGTGGAAAAATGGACGTAAAAACAATAATGATAATGATGATGAATGTATGTAAATAAATATGTAAATATAGTTTTAATTCATTGATATCTTTCTCTCTCTTCAGTTTTTACAAGATCTACTTGATTCATTATTCAGCATTCTAATGCAGAACAACAATTCAGACACATATGAAAACTTAGTGTTTACATCTTTGGTAAGTGCCTTTTTGTTTGTTTTCTTTTATCTTCTTACAGAGAATTTTAATTCCACATAAAACTGGAATTTTGATGTCCCTACATAAGGTTAAAACATCTAGAAGCAAGCATGCTTTTTCTTTCTTTTTTTTTACTGTGAAAATATAATAGTAAATATAGAGTAATGTAAATGGTAAAGGGTTAAATTTGTTTGTTCCTCGTCTTATCTTAAACTTTTTTTGCTCTTATTTCTACAGACTCATATCATTTCTCTAATTTCTGATCGGAAATACCAACAGTTCAGACCTGTCCTTGATGCCTACATTGCAACAACTTTCAGTTTTGCAATGGCCTATAGGTATGTTTCTCTTCTCTCAGCTGTTTCTACCAAAAGCCCCAATGACTTAGATTTCTTGCTTGTGAAATCCATCATGAAAGAAATGTCCTCTTATTGCATATGAAACTGTTCTGAAACTGAAAGACCTACTGCTTTACCAACTGACTCAACTTTCCAGTTTGCTTTATTTTTAATATAATGATTGCTGTTGGAGGTAACTCTCAGCAAACTGAGTCAGTAATACACTAATGGTGTTGAGAAATGTATAAACATCACAGTCTCAAAGTTTAAATTTGCTTAGTTTAAATTTACTTCCTCTAAAAATATAAGGCTTTGTTCATGATATAGAACTGTTTGTTTTAAAGGGATTATATTCATCTAAAAACCTATCATAATTTTATATAAAAACCTTTATGTTCCAAATGCCAGTTTAATAACGAGACAATTATTTTACTAAATTTCTCCGAATTCTTGATTATTTTCAAAATGATTTGAAAATGATAGTGTCTTTCATTGGAAGTACAGTAATGAAAGGTTTAAAGCAATTTTCTTGTTGATTTATTTTTTTATTGTGATCTATTTTTCTTAAGTTGTTTAAATATCTAATATATTTCAGTAAACTGATTGTTATCTTGAAAGACTATGTTGATTCAGCAATTGAGTCCCAAGCCACACTTTTCATTGCCATGAAATCCATGGAATATATCATGAAGTTTATTATCCGATCTCGCATTCTCTTTTCTATGTAAGTTACTCATCTCATTTTAGCACTCTTTCCATGATTTTTCACCTTTAGGATACCTTACACGAGGTGGTGCTTAAAGTTCCTGGCTTCGGGTAAAAGAAAATACAAGAGGATCAGTTAATTATGATTTTATTTAACATATTCCGCTCTCAGATTCACACACTTATTGCAGCAGTCCTACCTCCCCTTTAAAGGTAACAGCTCTACCCTTAAGCCAGGAACTTTTCAGCACCCTCGTGTATATATCATCATCATCATCATTTTACGTCCGCTTTTCCCTGCTTATATATATATATATAACCCATGCTAGCGTGGAAGAACGGACGTAAAACGGTGATGATGATGATGATGAAGTTTATCTGATCTCACATTCTTTTTTCTATGTAAGTTACACATTTTACATATTTTAGATTTTTTTCTTAAACAATGCAGGCTGTACTTAGGGAGCTTGTTAACTTTGATGGAATAGAATGGGCTTCCTTCGGTTCTGATGATGAGTATTTCAGCTGTTCAGTTGATGGAACAGCCTACTTGTGAACATAATGTGTAAGTGGCTGAACATTCCATAGACATGCACACCGTTTAACGTAATTCTCAGGGAGATTCAGCATGACAAAGTGTGTGACAAAGCTATCGCTTTGAATTACAGGTACAGTCCATTTAACAGGTTTCTAAACAGTTTCTGTCTACCAAATTATACTCACATTGCATGGGTCTAGACCTGAGGCCATGAAAAAATGATGTTTTCCCAAGATAAACCCATGACCTAACATGAGATTGAGGCACTACAATTTCAGGTCCTCCTCAATTTGTTTCACCCATGTCTTCTTCGGTGCTCTGTGCAGAGGTCACTGTTGTGACACAAGTTGGTGTGGTAGCATTCATTACAGTACAAGATAGTGCTAGTACAGTATTTTCAATTCGTGAATTTCATGATTGATAACATTAATATGTGTCTGATTATCTTGCCAGAATCAATGTTGAACGTGGCCGAGAGCAGTTTGAGATTAGTTTGCGACAGCTTTTTTTATCCATCAATCGAATGATGGTTTACAAAGCTGACAGTATTCTTCTAGTCCAAGTAAGTATCTCTACCATTCTTTGTCTCAATTAGTGTTTGAATGTCAAGCTTTTCTACTCAACTATCAAATATTTTCTTTCTTTCATTCTAAGTTTAAATTTTTCACCTAAAATTAAACTCAGCGTATGACTTTTTATATTTAAATAAAAAATACTTCTGTAAAATATTTCTGTAAAAAATACTTCTGTAAAATATTAATTCCAATAAATGTAAATGTTGATTTTTTTTTTTTTCCAAAGTTAAGTAAATAATTGTTTCTACTTTTGGCACAAGGCCAGCAATTACCCAGTGCATTAGTTTCTGACTTAGGCAAAAGAGCAACAACTTTGGGAGATGGGAAAAGACGATTAAAGTGTATTACTTGTACTTATTTTTATCAACCCTGTAAGGATGAAAGGCGAAGCTAATTTCGGCGGGATTTGAACTCAACACGTAAAGGGACGTAACTCTATGCTGCAAAGCACGATGTCTGACACTACCGATTACTGCCAATCAATGGACTGAATTCATTAGTCACATTCAAGTTCTCACAAAAAGGCTGTGTTTTCTTACATATACAATGATACTGTTCCTATATTAGCAAAGAATTATAATATGAAACATTTATTTTCCCTTTTTTGTTTGAAAATCAAAATTGTATATATATATAGGTGTGTGTGTATAGTCTTTCTTAAGAATACTTTGGTTAAAAAGGAACCAAGAAAACTTGGTATATGTCTTTATATATTGAATCATCTTTTTTCTTCCTCCTTTTGACTGCCTTTGCACATTCACTCACACTGTGTATGTGTGTGTATATATATATATATATATATATATATATATATATATATATATAGGAAAATAGTCAGGACCCCGAAGGCTGAGCTCTGGCCGTTTCGACAGCTACATCTGAACTAGATCGGATCTAGCTGTCGAAACATGCCGGAGCTCAGCCGTTGGGGTTCTGACTCTTTTCCTATTACCCACTCTACTACCCTAAGTGTTGAGTACTCTGGGGCGAAATGGTCCTCCTGGTTCCTTACCACACTTTCTTTGTTATATATATATATATATATTTACACACACACTCTCTATCTTTCTTTCTCTCTATGTATGTATGTATATATATATATAAATATATATAGCACATTTTCATTTATATTTGTTACTTCCTTCAGGGTGCTGCATTAAAATATATTACTACCACCATACCTGATGTGATACTTGTCTTTAATCCAGCTGAACTCAGGTAAATAACCTTATTATTTTCCTCTTTTTCATGTTTTTCTTTTCTTTGATATTTTCATTTAAACTTACAGCTTTCATTAATTGAAAAGATGCTTTTCTATCTATTTGTATTTTACTAGAACATATTTAAAATTTTATTTGATATTATTAAAACTATTTAATATTGTAGTATATATATAAATAAAATGCTTGTCTATTGACTAAACCAGAGGTGGGGAACCTTTTCATGTTGAAAGGCCACATTAAGTTACTTGTAATATAATAAGACCACATTAAAGATACCATAATTATATATTTTTTAAATCTACATTATTTTGTAAAAATCTTATTACTATATCCTAATTATCTAAAAAACGAAAAAAAATAATTTTGAAGCTAACATCCTTTTAATGACTTTGTTGTGACCGGCACTTACAATCTACTAAGTTTTTAATTCTGGCTGTCTGTCAGTGTGGATTATTTTGTTGAATTTTCTTTTACTCTTTGCTATTTAAAATGTTCATCTTAAATTGAAATAATAAGAGGTAAACAAAAACATATTAATAAAAATTAAAATTTTATTCAAAATTTTTTATTCTTTCAAAAGGCTGCATAGAACGGCATAGAAGGCCACAGGTTTCCTATCTCTAGACTAAAAGGTTATGATTTGAAATAAATACTTCACTAACTCCAATAAATACCGACTGTATTTTCTTTTACCAAAAGCCAGGAACTGTTCAGCTCCCCTTCGTACATAGTATACAGTTTAATTACACTATTGGGATTATACAATTATCTACTACTAATTTGAAGGACTTTTTTTTTTTTTACAATATAGCAAACTGTTGGTGGAATTCTTTGATGCCATACCACCAACTCGGCTGTCAAATCAGAAAATGCAGAGTATTAATAATTTAGTTCACAGTAAATTATTTGAGGATGCTGGTAAGTTCATCTTCATTGAAATTGAACTGTTTTCAGAAGACATTCTTTTGAATTCATCAAATCACACTTAGAATAGATAAATAGATAAATCAAATACTGATATTTGATTGAAGTAGAGCTTATTAAATTTTACTAATCTATCTCTGACAAATTTTTTTATTTAAGTGGCAGCATTCCTGTGAGAATTAATTTTCTTTATACATGACAAAAAAAGTACATTACTAGAAATATACGTTATAAAATAAATAGGATGTGTTGGGGGGGGGGGGGGTCTCAATATGTAAACTAAACAACTAATTATATTTCTTTTTTTTTTTTTTTTTAAATCAACGGAAACAATTATCAATCCCCACCCCCATATTATTTGGGACCCAAGAATACTTAAAGTACTTGATTCTATTTTCAGTAACTTTAAATAGATGAAAACGACCCTCTTGCAGGCACGATGGTAATCTATTATGTTAAATTTCCTTATCATTTTCTTGACTGTAGATATACTGAAGTCAGAATAAAAAGTCCTTTTGAGAAAAACAAAGAGATATCTACAACAGCTAGTAGTCCTATATGTTTATCCACTTGGCTAGGAGGCAATTTAATCAACTATACCTCTTCTCTTTACTAAATTACTAAAACTGTATGATTAAGAGGACGATAGATTTGCTAGAACGTCAGACAAAATGCTTTACAGTATTTAGTCACGGCTCTTTACATTCTGTGCTCAGATCTTGCCAAGGTTAACTTTGCTTTTCATCTATCTAGCATTGATAAAATACCAAAATACTAGCCAAGTAGTACAGGGAGTTGTAATAATCAACTTTCCCATCTCCCTTCCAAAAATTATCTGGCCTTGTGCCTAAATTAGATACCTATATTAATGTAATATGAATAATCTGATACACTTCATTTAAAAAAAAAAAAATCTTCTTCTTCTGCTTCTCTCTTCTATTTCTCCTTCTCCTTCTCTCTTCTATTTCTCCTTCTCCTTCTTTCTTCTTTTTCTTCTTCTCCTCCTCTTCTTTTTTTTTAGTGCAGCTCCATGTAGGGAAATGCTTCCTTTGGTGGTGAACTACCTGATTCTGACATCAAAGACCCTTCATGAGCTGCTGCGCCTCCGATACAGCATCATTGAAGGCCTGACCTAGGGTTCCGAACCTTACTTTGCCCAGCAGGTTCTTCTTAAACGTAGAGATGAAACTTGAAGGATCCGGATACTGTTCTAGAAGCTGAACCATTGATTCAGCTAGCGATAATCCGGTGTAGGGGACGGCTGCCTCTTCTACCAATGATACGTCCGGAACGAAGTTGTAGGCGACTTTGAAGGCTAGAGCGTCCACAAGCGCCTCTTCTACATATCCCGGCTCTATGTTTCTTGAATCAATGAATCTCTTGTCCTTGTTCAGACATCCAATCATTCCATAAAACGTGTGCAGGTAAGGGTTCGATCCCACAGAGAAGACACACTTATCTATCAGTCCCAAGGACTTCTGATAAGGGAAAATCCCTGTTTCCGAAGCTCCTGCATTTAGGGACCTCAACATTCTCGTTATTTCGTTCGCCCCGGCTTCATTTATCATTAGGTAAAGCAGATCGGAGATGGTCAAATTAAGAATATTCATGAAGTGATTCAGAACTTCGATTATGTGCATGCCTTCGTATCGGGCCAGTATAGTTCCTCTTCGCAGTAATGACAAGTCATGTGCATTATAGTTACCTGAAATGATCATTTTTCACAATATGACTCAGGAAGCCGTTAAGAAGCATATCCTGATCATACCGATAAGGATGTGTCATCCTATAATTGTTAAAAGTTTTTATTATATTCTGTTTATAGTCGCCGACTTCCAGACTTGTCCCCGCATTTACTACCTTATAAAGGGTGACGATATAAAGTAGTAGTCCGAGATGGTGATTTTGAGTGGACGTTGTTGCGGTGGGTGTGGGGAAGCTGGAATTCTCGGTGATGGTGAAGAAGTCTGCAGGAGTGACTGTATTCTTTTGTCGAATAAAACTGTAATTCTGCAGATCAGCATTAATATCGAATTTTAGATAAGACTGGCAATACCTGATCATGAAGTGTAAGATGTGTTTTGGTAGAATTTCTTGTGTGTTTGCCTTGGTTTGAATGAAGTCGTGAGCCGCGTTAACATCTCCCCCAGAGAAGATGGTTACTTGCTGGGGCTGAAAGGATTCAGAATTAAAAACGTCAAAGTCCTTAGTCGTCTTGCTAAGGCTAAATTTCAGCTCCTCATGACCAGTGGAATTGGAAGAATTAGACATAATGGATTGAAGGATTATAAAGACAACAGTAAAATACGATAAATCCGTGTTGTCTAATTATTAACATTAAATGTTAATGGTAAGTGTTGTAAGAATAGCTGTGGACGAAGCTATTATGGTAGTTTACCAGAGCTGGCAAGAAGATGATGGGTAGGCGAGGAAATGTTGGCCTCCCAGATGTATTGCCGAATGTGCTAGGGAGCTAGGAAAAAATGGCCGGCCGCTTTGATAAGAAAAAAAGCAAGCTGAGCGATATCCAATTTTAGCCGCTTACTACAATGTATGAGGCTATTCCAACAAATTTACATTCCCCTTTTTTTAGCCGTTAAAAGAAATATAGATTTATGCCGCTTACTTGCTGTAGTTGCTGCTTACTTCAATGTATGAGGCTATTCCAACAAATTTACATTCCCCTTTTTTTAGCCGTTAAAAGAAATATAGATTTATTTATTGTTTTTTTTTTGCGATTTATTTGCTACTGGGGCATAGATTTCTTTATTTGCCCCTTCTTTGTTTGTTTTTTTGCGATTTATTAGCCTTTTGGGGTCACACACACCCCCGTAGAAAGTGTGCGACCTTTCTGCCAGGGAGCACAGAGAGAGGGGGGGTGCTCCCTTCTTCTCTTACCTGTACAAGCCGATATAGAGAGATGGCCCACTTACACGGGCCATTATTGCTACTTTCACCCATCTTTCATGGAATTGGCTGGGACTGAGTGCCTTTTTCTCCACCTTGATCCTTCTTTCGAAGTGGTATCGGAAGAAGAGGACCATTTGTTGGCCGGCGACATATCCCCACAGTTTCCTCGTTGCAAACGCATCTGGGACATTTCTTTTCCAAGGGGTTTCCGTCCCGGAATCCGTGTCTGTAGAGCCTTTCCCGAACGGGCAGGGCCCCTCGGTATAATAGTAAGTATTAGTGGTTGTAATAAAAATGCAATCAAAATGTAATAAATACCTCCACTGATTTCTTTCCTTATATTATCAACAGAAGTTGGTATGTCACCCAAAGTTCGCTTTGTATGTTCCCGAATAGCAGTGAATTTTGATAAAACTGTTTCTAATTCCTTCTCCAGAGTAAGACAAATATCCATGTGTAGTCCAAAAAGATATAAATCTTTAAAAAAATTATAATAATTCTTTATTATTATTTTCTTTTTCTGTAAATAATTATTTTTCTATATATCTCAAACCCTGCCAAACACCACATCTGTCTATCTGTAAATTTAAATGACTGTTCTTTCATACTTATCCTCTTCAACTACACATGGATATTTGTCTTACTCTGGAGAAGGAATTAGAAACAGTTTTATCAAAATTCACTGCTATTCGGGAACATACAAAGCGAACTTTGGGTGACATACCAACTTCTGTTGATAATATAAGGAGAGAAATCAGTGAAGGTATTTATTACATTTTGATTGCATTTTTATTACAACCACTAATACTTACTATTATACCGAGGGGCCCTGCCCGTTCGGGAAAGGCTCTACAGACACGGATTCCGGGACGGAAACCCCTTGGTAAAGAAATGTCCCAGATGCGTTTGCAACGAGGAAACTGTGGGGATATGTCGCCAGCCAACAAATGGTCCTCTTCTTCCAATACCACTTCGAAAGAAGGATCAAGGTGGAGAAAAAGGCACTCAGTCCCAGCCAATTCCATGAAAGATGTGTGAAAGTAGCAATAATGGCCCGTGTAAGTGGGCCATCTCTCTATATCGGCTTGTACAGGTAAGAGAAGAAGGGAGCACCCCCCTCTCTCTGTGCTCCCTGGCAGAAAGGTCGCACACTTTCTACGGGGGTGTGTGTGACCCCAAAAGGCTAATAAATCGCAAAAAAACAAACAAAAAAGGGGCAAATAAAGAAATCTATGCCCCAGTGGCAAATAAATCGCAAAAAAAAAACAATAAATAAATCTATATTTCTTTTAACGGCTAAAAAAAGGGGAATGTAAATTTGTTGGAATAGCCTCATACATTGAAGTAAGCAGCAACTACAGCAAGTAAGCGGCATTTAGGCCGCTAAAATTGGATATCGCTCCCGATTCGAACATTCCAAATGTTAAGCCACTCCACATAGCCATTAAAACGAATGGCGAATTCAAATAGGCTGCGTTTTCATACCTAATCACGTCGGGTCACCAATTTAGCAGAGAGTTATATTTTGAGAGTTGTAATGTCGCCACGAGGAACCATCTTTGGTAGAAAGATATGATAGGAATATCGACAATGACTTTAGCTTGTTTTACATAATTTATTAACAAAGGTTAAGAAGTGAATTAAGCTGGCATGCCAGAATAATGAAATAATTCAATTAAGATTACAAGAGAAAATACGGTCGTTTGGCCAGGTCCGTAGTAAAATTGTTGTGTCGTTACATATTGTTCCTCCTCCTCATCATCATCATCATCATCCTTCTTCTTGAGAGGGTTGTGGCGGGCAGAGTCCTCAAATACTCCTTCGAGTAGGTTCTGTCAGAACCAACCATCTTGCTCGAGGTCTGCCCCTAGGTCTCTTGCCCATAAAATCTGTCCAGCGATTCTTTCCTGAGACATTGAGACATTCTAACCACATTTTTATTTTATTTATTTTTTATCGGAGGTGGAGTGGGGTAAAATAAAAGAAATTATGTTTAAAAAGATTGTTTGAATGTTTATATCTTCATGTCTTCAATATTACATACCACAAAACAGAATTGTATTTTTATCCTCTGAAACATAACTTTAAAACAGTGAATATTATGATGAAGAGATTGCAAGAATTAGTGTCTTTTCATGGTTCTGATATTTTCTTCCCAGAGTGCCGACAGATTCTTCTTCCTATGATCTTGACTCACACATCTGAACTGCTGAACAACAAACGAGAAATGCCAGAATGTGCCAATGTTCTCAGTGATATCTTGGACAATTTCTACTGCACAAGAAATGTAATTTATTTATTTGTTTTTACTAAAATCTTTTAATTGTACAGTAATTCTTGCTTACATTGCATATTTTTCTGGACGTAGGATTCCAACATCATCATCGTCATCTTAATATCAGCTTTCTCTGCTAGCAATGGTTGGGAGAACATCCAGCTGTAAAATATTGTCTGAAAACATTCCATCCAACCCATACCAACATGGAAAAATGTACATTAAATGGGTGATGATGATGATGATGATGATACACATTTCTGTCTAATAAATATTTTAATTTGCTAGAATCTAACATGTTATTGTAAACTAATCTACTCTGCTGAAGATGAACTACCTGCAATTTTTGATGTTGAAAATGATTCACTTAACCATTTAGCATTTAAACCAGCCATATCGGCAAGAATTCTCTCACCTATTTCTATTCAAACCTGCTGTAACTGGCCGCTCATACTGTTCTCAAAATAAATAATATCAAAATCTCATAGATTCGATATTATGTGAGGTAAAGCCTTTACCGAGAAAATATAATAGTAAATATAGAGTAATGTAAATCCTAAAGGGTTAAACAGTATAATTTAGTACAGTACATGACTTTATCCACAACAGATTTACTTAATGCACAAATGTCTGATTTAATCTACATGTAAAAATAATGTATGGTAAAATAAGTTAATTTGTTGAATTTGTATTTTTTTTTTATATTTTTGTTTATATTTTTTTTATAGGTTGAGGATTTGTCAATAATGATACAAAAGATATTCAGAACAGTAATTCAAACAATTATTCAGATGGATTGGGCCAAAGTTCTTGTGGTATGTTCTAACCATTGTATTATACTTTAATGTGCACAGACACCAGTATAGACTGGTCATTTTTACTTTTTTACTATTTCAAATTGACCCCCCACACACACACACACAATATCCACAACAATAAAGATGGTTAATTTTGTCTATTGGTAGTGTGTGCATTTGTCAGGTAAGAAAGGGCTAATGTCGCTATGAAACTTTGTATCCCGTGCCAGCATAATTAAAACCACTTGCCCAAAATTAGCAAGTTGGAGGTCTTTATTGTTATTATTATTGGCAGAGTCTGTAGAGCGTCGGCCACCATGCTTCGCGGCATAGAGTTACGGCCCTTTACTTTCTGAGTTCTAATCCCGCCAAGGTTAGCTTTGGCTTTCATCCTTACTGGGTCAATAGAATAAAGTACCAGTAATGCACTGGTGTCGATTTAATCAACTTTCCTCTCCCTCAAAATTGTTGGCCATGTGCTTAAATCAGAAACAATTTTTATTATTATATTTTCAAGGGTGGTGGATTGGCAGTATCGGTAGAGGGTCGGACACCATGCTTTGCAGCAAAGAGTTACGGCCCTGTATGGTCTGAGTTCAAATCCCGCTGAGGTTAACTTTGCCTTTCATCCTTATGGGGTCGATAAAATAAAGTACCAGTAATACACTGGGATAATTGCTGGCCTTGTGCCAAAAGTAGAAACAATTATTATATTTTCATCTGAGGAGGAAAGGCGGTGTTCAATACTTACCATATGTACTCGAATATAAGTCGACAGTCCCCACCACCACCATTTTATATCTGAGAAATGAGCAAAAATCTAAACCCTGTGTATAAGTTGAGGCAACTAATCAACAGATTACATTTAAATGTCTCAGCTTTCAAATTCTCCTGAGAATATATTTATGAAGTTTTAATATTTTGATGTATAAAATGTTTTAAGTGTTGTTTAGTATATAGTGTTTGTTTCACAACTCTATTAGATAGTAATTTTTTACTAATTTCCATGTGTTTTAAAAGCTATATTTATTCAAAAGCCATATTTATTCATAGCACATAAAAAAGCAATAGGGAAAATAATTTCACCTTTAAAGCAAAAATATTTTAGCAATCTCATTCATGTAGAATTTGAAGTTGGTGAAAATCACCAAAATATTGACCTCGAATATAATTCCCCCTCCCCATTTTACCATTGTTTTACCATTGTTTTTTGTCACATATTTCTCAGCTTATATATGAGAATATACAGTATGTAGCTGCTACAAAATTAGTGCCCTTGATAGAATTGATGTTCTTAGGAAAAGTTGTGTCTGACACACTAGTGTGGTATGCAGGAGGAAGATCTGCATCTCTATACTTCAACATATTCCCACAACTGGTACAGCCAGTCGTTGGGGCGCCGCTCTAGACGCTTTTGCAGTCACAGTTGTTGCCATTGGTCTTTATTTTCTGTTATACATAGAGGATCTTGGTGTTGTGTTCAGTCCAGTCCAGTCCAGTCTAGTCTCTCTCTATATACTTAATGTTACAGAAATCAGAGTTAAGTATCTGCTCTTTGTAACCTAATGATTTTTAAACATTTTAACATTTTCGCTACTTTTCTCACCCCCTTTAACAAAACATAATAAGCAAGTCTTCCCTCAGTAAAGCTAAAGCTTGATGAATATATAAAACAAAATAAATTAAACCCTAGTATCAGATTATGATGATGTCATTGTTTTTACTTTTTATAACTCCAGGGTAACTACGTTGCGATAATGATGGCCATTCTCAGTCAGATGACTGAGCACCACTACAATGTCTATATTAGTAGCTTTGCTACACGCTTCGATTTGCTGGACTTCCTCACTGAAATACTCATGATTTTACAGCATTTAATAACAATGAATGTCTACAAAAATGACTGGAATGAAATGATTCTGCATCAGAACAGGTATTTAGTTCACAGTTTATTTATTATATTCATAAGTCTTTTAAATTGAAGGTGCATAGCTTAGTGGTTAGAGCGTTGATCACACAATCGTAAGGTTGTAAGTTTGAATCTAGGACCAAGCTGTGAATTGTGTTCTTGAGCAAGATACATTGTTTCGCGTTTCTCCAGTTCATTCAGCTCTAGAAATGAGTTGCGACACCACTGGTGCAAAGCTGTATCAGCCATTACCTTTTCCTTGGACAGCATCAGTGGTGTGGAGAGAGGAGACTAGCATGCATGGGCAATTGCTGGTCTTCCACAAACACACCTTGCCCAGGCTTGTGCCTCAGAGGGGGAACTTTCCAGGTGCAAATCTCATGGCCATTCTTGACCAAGGTAAGTGGGGAGGACTACCACGATTATCATTGTCATTATTTCACACTTGTTTGATAATACTTTCAATTTCCTTAATCTTCCAACAGCATCATTCTCCGAGCCCTAAGGTTTTTTGCCACTACAATAAAAAATAAATTTTCTGATCAATTTGAATATGAGGTAAGTATTGGTTTCTTAGATACTTCCATGCTTTTTTTTCTTTCTTCTTCTTTGCCCACTTATTCCTGAGAGGGTCATAGAGGCAGTCCTGAAACACTCTTTCCAGTGGGTCCTGTCAGAAGCAACCATCTCCAACTGATCCTGCTGGATCAGTTGGAAATGTTTTTTTTTGTGTGTGTGTTAGTTTTATTTCTTGCAAAATAGCAATCAGTTAAGATCATCAATCAGGTGTTAAAGATTCTTCCCCAACAATATGCAACTGTCCAGATTTGACAAAATCCATACCAACTACGCTTGCATGGAAATATAGATGTAAAACAATAATAAAATAAATTGAAAAGAAAATTGAAGTAAGATATAGAAAAAGCTGAAATCTGCATAGTATCCATATATTTCATTTCTGCATGCTCTCCTATTACCATAATCTTTCCTATACAGCCAAATTTGCTCTTATATTTTTTTATTTCTTAATTTTGTTTTTATCTGTTTTTAATATTTTCATCATTGTATAACCTTTGTTCAATAAATTTAATAAAATGAAAAAAATAAATTATTATAATTTATAGTGTGAAAAAGTTCCATTCACTATAGAGAGATTTTTTAAAAAATTATTTCGCTGTCTTCTTTATACTTTGCTAGAGTCTATTTAGCAGTTGTACTTAAGAGCCTTTATTCTTGAAAATTGTTGTCTTAATTAAACCATTTCAATATAAGGATATCTCACCTGCATTACATCCATGTTTATTTAGTGAAGAAGAGAATGGAGCTGTGTGACAGCTCAGTAAATAGTGTAAAGCATGCAAGCTTAGACACATGAACAGCACCAGTCATATGTATCTTTTGACAATATGCAGCAGTTTCAAAGAATTATGTCTTGTAGTATCTAGAAGAAGTTTCTATAAAACCACATATCTCTCTTATTTATTGAGCTATATGTTTTAAAATTTGTTTTTAAACCTTTAGTTTTGAACCTGTCTCAAACCGGCTCTGGTTTTATGAAATATAACCACCCATTTTAAAGGTTTCCAGTTTAAATTAAAATCTTCCAACATAATTTTATGTAAGAATCTTACATTAAGTTACTATCTTAATAATGAAATAATTAATAATATTAGTAAATCTCTCAAAATTCTTCATTAGTTAATTAAAATAGTGTATTTCATTAGAAATGTGTTCATGAAAGGATTAAATCATCTGGTAATGTTTTCCCTGAATAACCATAAATAACAAAAGAATTTTATCTCTAAAATGAGAATACCTTTCTCCTTAATGTGACCTCATATTATTGTTTTGATGCATCAACTTATATAGATAAAACAATCTCTTTGGGATTGAGTTATTTTCTCTCATTCAATCCAAGAGTGATATTGGTCTGCTATTTTAAATCCTTTTTATAGCAAACCATCAGAAACTGGACCTATTTCTCTGATATAAAACTGCTTATTTTAAAACATTTATATTTATCTAAAATCTTTCTTTCATAATTTTATGTAAGAACCTTTGTTAAGTTATGTTTCAAACACCACATTAGTAATGAGAAAGTTAACTATTTTAATGGATCTCTTCAAATCTTTTATTATTTTTCAAATTATTGGCAGTGTCTTTCATTAGAATATGATAATGGAACTGTTAAACTGTTATATATTTTAAAAACAAAAAACAAATATACTGTTAAATATCAGACAAATTTGATAAAATTATTCATTTTATTTCATTGGTTATTTCAGCTGTGGAATGGATTTTTCTTCTGTGCTGTCTCATTCCTTACACAAAAGCCATTGCAACTGGAGAAATTTTCTCCCAATAAAAGAAGTAAAATTATAGCCAGGTAAGAAGATTCTAACCAAGGATACTTCTAAGCATATTCATGTTTAACTTTTAATATCCTGTACCACATGAAACTGCATTTGTAAGATATTCTTTAAAAGTACAAATAAACATTATGATGGCATCAATTATTAAATTTTGCCAATCTATCTCTGGCAAAATTTTATTTTAAGTTGTAGCATTCCTGTAACAGTTATTTTCTTTATACATTAAAAAATCATTATACATGACCAAAAAAAGTACATTACAAGAAATCTGATACATTTTAAAATAAATAGGATGTGTTGGAGTCTCAATATGCAAAATAAATGACTAATTCTGTTTTTTTTTTTAAAATCAACAGAGACAGCCTATGAAATTACCGATTTTCAACCCCCCTCATTATTTGGAACCCGAAAGTACTTGTTGCATTATTTCATCATCTCCTCAATGAGGTTCAATATTCTGAGATCTGCTTTCACCACTTCTGTCCAAGTTTTTCTCAGTCTTCCTCTTCTGCAACTTTATTAAATTAATAAGTGATATATTTCCATTATTATCATCATTTAATTTCCCCTACTGGTAAAGGTTGAACCAATTTATCAGAGACCAAGTCAGAACTTAATTGGAGCTACTGACTTCTCAGAAGAGCCAGAAGCCCTCTTCTTACTTACAGACATTTCTGCACTCTTCATAGTGCACCAAGTGCATTTCATTGTGGCACAAGCACTAGGATAGTTGTTATATCTATGACACATCTAAAGAGTCCTCTCTGCTCTGTTTGGCAGGTTTTCTACAGCTAGAGGCCCTTCCTATTTCTTCAAATCTCAAAAATAGTTTTAAAATATATACCATGAAAGCATGGAAAAGCAGACATAAAAACGATGATGATGATGATGATGATACTAATGTCTTCTCTCTGAATCTCTTGCTTCTTTTTTGATTTTGTTCTTTCATGTAAAAATTTCTTTTTTTTTCTGTTATTCTCTTTCATTCCCCCTCAATTCATTTTCTTTACTTTAGATATAAAGACATGCGACGAGAGATGGGGTTTGAGATTAGAAGTATGTGGTTCAAACTAGGTATGTCACTTGAAAAACTGTTTACTTCTTATTTTTCTTCTCCTCCTCATTCCTGGGAGGGTCGTTGTGGCAGAATCCTCAAACATTCCTTCCAGTGGGTTCTGTCAGAAGCAACTGTCTCCAACTGTTCTTTGATGTTATTTTCAATTGGACATTTCAAGATCTTCTTTTGCTCAACAATGTATTACATATTGCATTGGTTGCGGTGATGGTGAGAGTAATCACGATGATGATGATGAATATATGTTTCTGTTGTAGATCAAAACAAACACCGGTTCATTCCTGATTTGGTTGGTAAAATTCTGGAGATGACACTTATACCTGAAACTGGTAAGTATCAGGGTGGTGGATTGGCAGTAATCGGTAGAACGCCAGACAAAAATTATGAAATAAACCAGGCATTATCTACTACCATGTCTTTCACTTCACCTCTATCGTATCTTATTCTACTTATCCTCTACATTTCAATTAATTTTTTAACCCATTCACTAATCATTTGTTTGATCTTTTGTAATCAAAATATATCCACCAATATGTAATCAGTTCTCCTGACATCTGTGGCTGGGAAGATGGGAAGTATGAAAAACCCATGCTCTTCCAAAGATTATTAATATAGTTAGGGAAATAGTTATGATCAATGAAACCAGCCTGGATCCTAGGAATTAACTTAGCATACAGCTTACTACTTATACGGTACCTATACTTAGGATACAGCTTACTACCTATACAGTACCTATACTTACTACCTATAAAGTACCTATACTTACTACCTATAAAGTACCTATACTTACTGCCTATACAGCACCTATACTTACTACAATACAGCACCTATACCTACCACCTATACTTACTACAATACAGTACCTATACATACCACCTATACAGTTCCTATACACACTACCTATACATACCACCTATACAGCAACATTTGCAACAATTTTAGATTTATCACAACAATAATTGTTTCATTCGAAAGTTTTATTTTATTTTTAACCTTACCATTTATTTTTTATATATTCCACTTTTATAACCAATTATTTTCTTTGTCTGAATCAGCCCTCAGGAAAGCCACTATCCCAATCTTCTTTGACATGATGCAGTGTGAATTTCAGCAAGTCTTGCCCGATGGACGAAATTGTAAAAATAATTTTTCTGAGGTAAATGTTAACATTTTCATATTTTTGCTGTTTTATTTTATGCTGATTTAAGGCATTTATTCATCTTTACTTTACATTGGTTAGTCTATTTAACTGTGATGTGCAATGTAAGTGTGAGAGAAAGACAGAGCTGGGAGAAGCTGAGTTTAAGAGGATTCCAAGGTGGTGTGCAGGAGAGAAGACTGTGTTAGTCCAGACATGTGATGTACATGGACAATGATCATTGGGTGAAGAAGTGCCAGGAAATCACAGTAGAGGTAGACCAAGAAAGACCTGGGCAGAGGTTGTGTGAGACTCACAGGGGAGATGAAAAATGATTGCGATTTAGACCGGAAAGGTTGTTCAGCTCAAGAAATTACATGTCTAATTCCTATGCTGTAGTATTTTCAATACCAACTGAACCCAGATGTTTCAAAATTATAAAATTCTAGAACATTCTAAGAAATATTCAAATAAGAATGTTTCAAAAGTATTCTGTTTGTTTGTATACTGTTCTTCTGCCTGTTAGTATTTTTATTTTGTTTTATTTTTATTAGGTTGAAAACAAAATAGTCACTGAGCTTGATGTTCTGGTTGAAGGTGGATGTGGCGATGAAGAGTACATGGAACTTATGTATGAAAAGTAAGTCTTTTTTAGAAATATCAAATTAACAATAAACGTTGGTAAAGGGTTTTCAAATTGTTTAATCTGCTGCTGAGGATGATCATTATTATGATCATTAACCTCATCATCATCAACATCATCATATATACTTTTCTGTAGTGGCATGGAGTGAACAAATTTCAGTGAATGTATTTATTAGTTTTGTAAGAAAGAATGATGTTTATGATCTTTATAGGCTTTCAATAATCATTATTGTGATCATGGTCGTTTTAACGTCCGCTTTCCCTGCTAGCAAGGGTTGGATGGGACTACATAGACCAAGTTAGTATTGAAGCAGAGCCACTGATCTACTATCTCATTCTGTTGTACCTTTGGTAAATGTCTTCCCCCATAGCTTTAGATTGAGAGTGAAATTTGGTAGATGAAAACTGTCTGGGAACCTATCAAAGGAATCATTTCTGTTTTTTGGTGGCAGACCCAATCCACTCTTCAATTTAATATCACTAGCTGGTCCATTGAGACCATTAACGCTTTTGTGACCATATTTCTAATGAAATACACCCTGTTTCAATTAATTAATGAAGAATTTTGAGGGATTTACTAAAACTATTAATTATTTGATTACTAACTTAATGTTGGTAAATCTTAATTTAAATTGGAAACCTTTTAAATAGGTGGTTTTATTTCATAGATCCAGAGCCATTTTTGGCTGGATTGGTAACTAAAGGGTTAATGGAGCCCACTTTGTTGTAAGCATAGAAGACAGATTTCCAATCTGAGGATAAGTTCCTCCCTTTCTCCTACCAATCTCAGAGGCTCTGAAAAAGTCACAGGCATTGCCTTCCTTTGAAAGTTGTGTCAAAGACATGACGACCCCCCCCCCCCCCCCCCAGTGCTGGCACCACAGTAAATTGCACTCGATATTGCATGGGAGCATATGTGGGCATGATGCAAGCACCTAGCCTGTCTGAGTGTCAGTTGTCCAATTGATTAACCTGTCCAACCTTTGCTATTGGGGAAAATCCAACGTTGAGTTGTGTTGTTTAATTCCCTGATAACCTTTAAATGGAAGAATCAATTGTTCTTTAATATAATTCATGTGATATTGTGTCACTTCTAGGCTGAAAGGTTTATTTGAAAAGAATAAACAGATGGCACAACAAGGAGAAGTATTTGTTGAGATGATTCGAAAACTACTACAACGGCTGTTAGAATATAGAACAATGATCCAAGATGAAGTTAAGGATCATAGGATGAGTTGTATTGTAAATTTGTTGGTAAGTTATTCTGATTTTTTACCCCTAATCTTTCTATCTTTATTTCTACTACTCACATGTAAATCTAACAGTTCAAACATTTTTTCTGTTTCTTCTAGTTTACATATTTATCTCTTATTTTAAGGTGCTAGACTACTGACCATATGGTCAGTAAAAGTTTTGGTTTCCTGCCAGGTAGTTTTGCTCATAAAATCTGTCCAGCAATTATTTCCTGAGACATTTTAACCACATGCCCATAATATCAGAGCTGTGATCTCTCAATTTGGAGAAGTAACGGCTCTACCTGGAGTGGCTCTCTGATCTCCAAGCTACGCACTCTATCGAGTAACGTTACTCCAAAGACTCTTTGGAGGAATCCTATTTCAGCCGCTTGTATTTGTGATTGTATTCTTTCGGTCATTACCCAAGATTCATGACCATAGGTAAAGGTTGACACAAATACCTAATTGAAGATAGTGAGTTTGTCTTTTACACCTACTTCCCTTTTTCTGATTATCAAATGCTGTAGCTGGGGCATTACTGCACCAGGGTCTGCATTAACATTCCAAATCCTAGCTATACACTCAGTTGTCAATATTCAAAATCTCACCTTTCTAGGATTGAAAAAGATGTAAAATATATTATTAAAAAAATACAAAAAAATTATTTTTTTAATCAACAAAATTTAAATAATTATCTTTTAGTAAATATTTTTCACTATTTTTATGTTTTTTTACAGAATTTTTATCATGAAATTGGTCGCCAAGAACTGTATGTTCGCTACCTACATAAACTCTGTGACCTGCATTTAGACTGTGATAATTTTACTGAAGCTGCATGTGCTCTCAATTTGTATGCTAATATGCTTGAAGTGAGTACAAAACTATCAATATTCTTTTTATTTCTTCAAAAATTTCATTTGTCATGGGTTAAAGTCTGTCTCAAACCAGTACTTATCCTGGTTCCATGGCATGAAGCGACTAAGGGTTCATGATCCCCCCCCCCCCACTCCCTGGACAGGACACCAGTCCATCGCAGGGTAAAAGTCTGCCTTCTACTGGTGCTTATCCTAGTTTTGTGGCATGAAGCGACTGAGAGTACAAGACTATCCCCAGTCTATTGCAGATTTAAAGTCTGTTTCAAGCCAGGAGGCTTGTCTGGTCAGTGCTTATCCCAATTTTGAGGCATGAAGTGACTAAGAGTACAAGACTCTTCTTTGAACAGGACACCAGTGCATCGCAGAGTTAAACCCCCATCTATTGCTGGTACTTTTTCAGTTGAGTATACTGGAGCAACATAAAATTACATGCTTTGTTCAAGAACACAACACAGCCCATGAATCGGACCCACAACATTATGATCATAACTCCAACACCCTTAGCACAAAGAAGATTTAACACAAATTACTGATTTTATTTTTATATTTATTTTAATCCTGCAATTCTAATTTCTTGCCAATGAAATGTGTAATATCTTTTGTATTATTCAGTGGTCTGATAAAAAAGTTCCACCTGTATTAATGAGTCATCAATACCCTGAGTGCCAGGACCAATTAAAACTGAAAGAGAAGTTGTATTATGACATGATTGATTACCTTGAAAGAGGCAAGGTAAGGATCTGTGTCCACACACAGGAATATTGTTATTGCTGCTGTTGTAGTAGTGAACAGATGATAATGAGCCCCCTCTCAGGTGTTGCCAATATCAAGGTGTTCATATTTAATTACATATATTACATATTTCAATATCAATGTTAAAATCTACATATTTTACATATTTCAGTATCAGGAGCTTATGCTTACTTACTTGTACTTGTGGTGGCGTTCACCTGGGGGGGATTGAGTTTATTTCAATGGAGTTTCTTTGGGTGATTGGTTTCACAAGCGGTGCTGAGCTGCAAGTATATGCTACACTTTAGGATAATGCAGTCCAGGCATTGCATTGGTTATAGCACTGAGCTCTCACTTTCATATCCAACCCAATTTGGTGAAGCCAGTGCCATGACAGGGATGCATGGGAGGGAGTTTGGCCGGCAGAGGTGATAAACTATTTGAGCCATTTTGTAAGCCAGCAAGAGCTCACCCCACTGCCCAGCTCAGGCATACTAACACTCAGCACCAACTTTTGATTGCTGATAGATAATCTGTTTTTGCATAATTACCTAAATAAAACATGAAAGATAGTTATTTAACTTCTATCTTATCCATTTCAAAACATGTTGATTTTGTGTAAAATTACATTCTTTTTAGTAAAGCCATGTTATCAATTATCAAGAACAACAGTCTTTATAAATGTGAAAATCATTTCTTTAATAATAACGCCAATTTTCTTTTCTTTTCCTTTAGATGTGGGAAAAGGGAATTGAACTATGCAAAGAGCTAGCAAACCTCTATGAAAACGAACTCTTTGACTATGAACGCCTCAGTGAATTACTGGTATGTACTTCTTAACCATAAGCAACTTATGTATTCAAATACAATGTGTGAGTTTATTGGTAATGTTCTCATCATCTCTAGTTTCAATAAATTTATATCATAAACTAGAATTTCTAAAATCCTTTAGCAATACTTCTAATATTTTATCTCATTTTCTATAGAAAAGACAGGCGGAACTGTATGTTCAAATTATGAAGATCTTAAGATATGCCTCAGAATATTTTCGTGTTGCTTATTATGGTAAAGGTTTTCCATCGTTTCTTCAGGTTTGTAAAGTTATATTAAATTTAAAACTAACATGAGACTGTTTATTTATTCCTCCTCCACCTCTTTTATTCTTGAATTCAGTCTTTTTATGGAGGTTTTTGCTACTTCCTCATTAAAAAAACTAACCATTAAATGATAGAAATAGTAAGTAATGAAAAAAAAAAGGGTGGGGGTAAAGAAGGGCAGATCTGGTTGTAGAGGAAAGGACTATAAATGCCACAAATGAGAAGAAAAGAAAGGGAAAAGCATTCATATTTTAATGAATAAATCATTAATATTTTACTTATCTGAGCTTGTTTGGCTACTTTATTATCAGGTTTGACTATGTAACTATATTATCAACCTTCACATTCCAAAAGTGTGGAGGCACATGGCCTAGTGGTAAGGGTGTTAGATTTACAATCATAATGTTGTATGTTCAATTCTTGGGCTGGGTTGTGTGTTGTCCTCTTGAGCAAAACATTTCAGTTCACATTGCTCCAGTATACTCAGTATAGACTGGTGTCTTGTTCAGGAAGGAGTCTTGTACTCTCTGTCACTCCATGCCATGAAGCTGGGATAATCCTTTTGGCTAGAGACAGACTTTAACTCTTCATACCACGAAACTGGGATAAGCACCAGCTTGACGAGTCTCCTAGCTAGAGATAGACTTTAGACTAGAGATTTAGGCTCACTTGTTTGGCTACTTTATCATCATAGGTCTGACCATGTAACTATATTATCAACTTCCATACTCTTGTGTAGTATTTCTTCTGGATCTTTACGCTCTGAGTTGAACTTCATTTGTCAACCTTTTAGGGGTGATATAATCAACTTTCTCCTTCCCTATATTGCTGACCTTGTGCATAAATTAGAAAACATTTTTTTTTTTTTTTTTATTCCTCATATTAAAATGATATTTTCCATCTATTTAGAACCAAGTATACATTTATCGAGGAAAAGAATATGAACGGCTTACGGACTTCAGTGCTCGCTTGTTGACAATGTTTCCATATGCTGAAGTAAGTTTCTAATAGTTTATATATTTCAGCTTTCAAGGTTCCAATTTTCTTGTAACTTCAGAAATTTAAAAAATTAGTAAATCCATATATATGTCTCAACAAAACTGATTTTTCTCATCTAAAAGTCAGTTGAGAATTAAATTAATATAGCAAATCTAATAATCAATTATAATAATAGCGATTGTGTATATATTTATTTATATATTTCGCCATCATTCACTGAAAGGGAGATGACTGAGGAAGGAAGGATGTGAGGATATGTGTAGCACATTGGCTATTATTATTGTGTGAGTATATATGTGTGTGTGTGTGTGAATATATTTATACATATGTGAGTGTTTGTGTTTATATTTGTATATTCATACATATAAATCTATATTTATGCACACCAAGATATTGGTTATCTATGTTAGTTGTGGATAGTTTGTTTCACAAAAGAATCTTGTTATACAATATTATCTGGCAGTATCGGTAGAGGGTCGGACGTCATGCTTTGACGCATAGAATTACGGCCCTTTCCATTCTGAGTTCAAATCCTGCTGAGGTCAACTTTGCCTTTCATCCTTACGGGGTCGATAAAATAAAGTACCAGTAATGTACTGGTCTTGTGGCAAAAGTAGAAACAATTTTAACTAGGCCACCTAGTTAATATAGATAATATTGGAATAGAAACTTGTGTATTGGACAATAATTTTGTTGCTATCCTTTGAAGAAATTTCAATTTTGTGCATCTGGCTTTCTTTTTTTTTTATCTAATGTTTCATGCTGCTCAATTTAGCTGTTTGTTAATAAGCAACATTAGAAAACAAAATATTTATTCTATACACCTTTCTCTTCACAGAAATTAACTACATTATCCACTCCAGGAGATGATATCAAGTTGTCTCCCAAGCAGTGTATCCTTTTCTTTCATCATTTCACTTTATTTTATTTCAAATTTTGAAAACAATATTATTGATGGTGATATTTTTAGAATATGAAATTCATTTGTTTAAAATATAACTTTTCATGTTTATTTCTGATGTAATATTTAATGAATAGATTCATTAAAATAAATTCTTTGTATTCAACTATTTCCCTCTCCATATTTAACAAAGTTTCAAATTTACATTGTTATCATTTTATGTTTCTTTAACCAAGTCACAGACTTGCAAATCAATGCTGTTTCACCAATTTTAGATCTGAAGAATCAATTTAAAAACAAAACAGTGAGTGAATCAATCTTAAAGTAAGTTGTTATCTTACAATTTCTTTATTTCATCTCATATTATTCACTGTTGGGGTTCTTATATTATTTAACTTGTCTAATTAACAGTTACTATGCAGTCAATGAAGTTCAAAAGTTTACTTACTCTCGGCGAGTAGATGACAATGTAAAAGATGTGAAGGTAAGTTCTCAATCTTGTGTTTTGAAATATTCCGGGAGGACCTTCAGTTATGTCAATGGCATGGAAACCTGTCCTGAGCATTCAATGGAATGTGAGACTGTCCATAAGCGAGACACGGGTCTCTGGGCTGCCTGGGAGATCAGTGGCTCCACTTCAGTACTGACTTAGTCTATATGGACTTGTCCAACCCTTGCTAACAGGGAAAGCAGATGTTAAAACGACAATGATTATGAATGATGATGCAAATAAATGTAAACACAAACAACACTTTAGAAAAATCCAGGCCTTTATTTCTAAGGATTTTTTTTTTTTATTGATTTACAATAGTTTAACATAATTTGACAATCATTGTAAATGTTTTAGAAAATTAGGTATGTCTCTTGCCACAATAATGTAGGATACCATTTAACTTGCTCTACATTCAGTTTATCTTAACCTTAATTACTTCATTCTAATTCATCTTTAAATGTACTCAATGTAGGGTTTGAGAGAACACCCCTACACCCCAGTCTGGACGAGTGTGTGACAACCTCCCTTGTGCTGGTGCCATGATAAAATGCACCTCATACACCAGAAAAGTTTTTGTGTTGGTGTCATGAAAAATCACACCCAGTACACTCTGTAAGGTGGTACCGGTGGTTGTTGTTAGGCAGGGCCTCCAGCCATAGGAACCATGCCAAATTTGGAATGTATGAGCAACATGTCACTCCAACCTGTCAAACATATGCCATGATGATGATGATGATCATCATCATTATTATCGTTTAAGTTCCATTTTTCCACACTAGCATGGGTTAAATGAGTTGTCTTGTTCAAGGCAAGTCAGATCAGGTGACCGTGTCATGCTCATACAGAACTGTTTCTAGCTTGGTTTCTACAGCTGGATACCCTTCCTAACACCAACCACATTTATAGTGTGGGCTGGATGCTTTTTGTTGTGACACCTACAGGACCACTTAACAATGTGGCCTGTGCTTTTTGTTGTGACACCTTTACAACCACCTTACAATGTGGGTTGAGTGCTTGATACATTATTTTCTAAGATTTCTTTAAAAACTTTTTATTTATCACTTGTAACTCTAAGATTTTGTACCAGTTTGCTCATTTCAATTGACACAATCTGATTTCTACTTGATAGGACATGTGGTTGGAACGCACAATTTTGGTTATATCCCATTCACTTCCAGGGATTCTTCGTTGGTTTCCTGTGGTCTCCACTGAAGTGGTAAGTTTTAAATGTTTTGTTTTTGTGAAGATTATTTTTTTTTTTTTCAACTTGTAAAGCATCTTTCTGTAGCAAATAATACTTCTCACTTCCTTTCTACACAGGTTGAAGTTAGTCCACTTGAAGTAGCAATTGAAACTCTAGAAACCACAAATAAGAAACTCCAAGGTCTTATAGGCCAACATAGCAATGATCCTAGTTTGCGGATCGACCAGCTTACTATGTTATTGAGTGGAATTGTTGATCCTGCTGTTAACAAGGGCATTCTCAACTACAAGGTAAATATGGCTCCTGGGATTTCTTTAATATTTCAAACAAGAAAACAGTTTCGGAAAGATTTTATTTCTAACTATTTTGGTGCATGATTTGATTTGATCTAGCTAGGAGAACGTGGAAATATATGGGTGTCCCCACTCAAGCTTAGACAATCAACCAGATAGGTAAATAAATCGACATGCTTCTCTTTCCCTAGACATCAGACTAAATATTTTACTAATCTTTTATTTCTTTATTGAGTTAATTTTTCCTTTTACTGTTTTTAGTCAGAGAGGGAAGGGTAGTGCCCATGACTTCTTTGAGGATCTTTGATACTGGTGATAAGGAGAAAAGAAGGCATTCTTAACTCTTTCATAACTGCATTTCTAATGAAATATACTCTATTTTGATTAAATAATGAACAATTTTGAAGGATTTACTAAAATTATCAATTATTTCATTACTAAGATAGTATCTTAATCTAAGGCTCTTATATAAAATTATGTTGGAGATTTTAATTTAAATTGGAAACCCATGCAAATATGAAAAATACACGTCTAACCCATGCTAGCGTGTAAAATCGATGTTAAACAATGATGATGATGATGCTGATCCATTGTTAAATTTACAAAGAAAAAAAAAATGTCTCACTTTCTTTTATTGTATTTTTATTTACACTGTAGGATTTTTATTCCAATGAATTCCTAATGAACCATGCAAATGACAAAAGCACTGTAGACATGATTGACAGGTTGAAGAGTTTAACTTTGTTGCAGGTAATTTATTTTTGATTTTTTAAAAATACTTTGTCTATTTGTTTGTTTTGTTTTTCCTTTCTTTTTTTGATAAACAGAAATATAAGTGTTGCTTGATTTCCTAACCCTACTATACGTCTCGTATCAGTTGACCACACCGGCTACCGGCTACTCAACTATCTACTGTCAAGGGCTGGATTTAGACCTTGGGGGCCCTTCATACACAAAAAATTACATCAACCAAGAGAATACTGACAATTCTCTATTAACTTAGAATAGTGTTTAATTTTGGATTTTAGCATTTTTTTCTATCGACTTTTGGTTTCATTTATTTTTTGATTTTGTAACGTTTTCGGGTTGTTAATAGTTATTTTAAGAATTTTTCATCAAATTTAATCGTTTACATAGCATTAAATTTATCTAAACTAATTTAGTCTCTTGTTTTTGTTTTTTCATTTGAATTATTAACAAAACGTAGAATTAAAATATTTCAAGCCCTTCGTAAAAGCTAGATTCTCAGCTAATTAACCCTTTCATTACTGCATTTCTAATGAAATACACTCTATTTTAATTAATTATTGAAGAATTTTGAGGGATTTACTAATATTATTAATTATTTCATTACTAAGATAATAACTTAATGTAAGATTCTTATATAAAATTATGTTGGAAGATTTTTATTTAAATTGGAAACCTTTTAAATGGGTGGTTTCATTTCATAAAATCAGAGCTGGTTGGTAACTATAGGGTTAAATATATTTTTAAAAACATTAGTGATTTTACATTGCATTTTAAATATTTTGCTGGTTTATTTATATACTGATGTAACTTTTCTGTTTTCTGTTGTTCCCTAGGGTGAATTATTGAACGATGCTCTTCATGTACACAAACAACTTTCCCATGAAAGACTAAAACCTCTACATGCTCATATGGAGCAACGGTTTGCTGATCTGTGCGACTTCATCGAACAAGAATGTGGTATGCGGGTAAGAAAAACTTAATTTTCAACTGTTCAATATTTCAGACATAGAAATTCACTATCAGCATTTCTGCCTCTTCATTTTTTATATTGTTGATTTGTTTATTTTAGAAATTATATTGAACAGGTGGGGAAATAAGGAAGAGAAGAGAAATACAACAAAGATATGACTTATATTATCATGACAAAAAGTCCCCAGTCCACACTATAAAGTGGTCGTGTAGGTATCACAACAAAAGTCTTAGGCCCACACTGAGCCCACATTGTAAAGTGGTCATGTTAGTGACACAACAAAAAGTGCCCAGTCCACACTATAAAGTGATTGTGTTGATGACACGACAAAAAGAACCCAGTCCATACTGTAAAGTAGTCGTGTAGGTGTCACAACAAAAAGCACCAGTACATACTGTAAATGTGGTTGACGTTATGAAGGGCATCCAGTTGTAGAAACCAAGCTAAAATCAGTATGAGCAAGACATGGTCATTTGACCTAGCTTGTCTCACAACATTCTAGTCTGGAAAATGGATGTTAAATTGTTAAATAGTGATGATGATGATGATAATTGAATAATTCAATCTACAGGCTGACATGTTTTTTATCAGTAGTAGTAGCGACTATTAAGAAACAAGAAAGAGCCTTTAACTTCCAATGGAATTGTAGGTGTATCATCATAACATACATCTTGGCATTTTTTTTTTTTTTAAACCTGACTGAACTCATCCCTCTCTAGATCTAAACACAACTGGTTTCTACGAGAGATTGAGAGAAAGGGATAGAGAGAGAGATTGAGGAAGAATTGATTCCAGTATTAGATTGGTTCTTTATTCGTTGATCTCAACAGGATTTGAACTTGGAGCATAGTGAGCTGGAACAATTTTCAAAACATTTTTAACCAATGATTACATGGAAATAAGAATATGACCCTCTTAACTTTGAAGATATTCACACTGAAATTACAGCTGGAACAGACAGACAATGACTTGAATTATTATTTATTTTTTTAACTAAATTATTTATTAAGTTTTCATAATTAATTATATAAACAATGACAAAAGAGGGGGAAGGGATAAGGAAGTGCAGATCTGGCTGTATAGGAAAGGAAAGGATTATAAATGCTATAAATGAGTAGAGAATGAGGGAAAAAGCAAGGACTATTAGGGCACAGAAGAAAGATGGGCAAAGTGGAGTGGGTGACAGGCTCTAAGCCTAGGTCAGGTCGGTGTTTCGGCTGTGCCCCATGGACAAAGCTCCCAATGGTGATGAAATTTCCATAGATTACTGGATTCATAAATATTACATTTGTGTTTCTAATTTAATTTTATAGATTGCAGATAAAGATGTTACTAACGCCATGAGGAGAAATCAATCTTTCCTTTCAATGGCCTCTTCTCCAAGATACAGTAGCACTTCAATAGCCGCGATGTCTGAGTAAGTAAATTCTATATCATTTTTTTCTTTGTGTTTTCCATATTATGCAGGATCTTATGTAACCAGGCCATTGAAATATATTTAGTCTTATTGCAATAATAAAACTTCAAGGGAACTTCACCAGTTCGGCCTCCTGTTATTTTAATCAAACTACATATATATATATATATATATATATATATATATATATCAGCCCACACTATAAAGTGGTCATGTAGGTGTCATGACAAAAAGCACCCAACCCACACTATAAAGTGGTCATGTAAAGGACACGGCAAAAAGCACCTAGCACACAATGTAAATGTGGTTGGCATTAGGAAGGGCATCCAGCCAAAGAAAACCAGCCAGAAACACTTCAATATGAGCGAGACACGGTCACCTGACCCAACTAAATGGGACAAACCCGTCTAACCCATGCTACCATCATATACTCATCCTCATCATTTTCCATGCTGGCATGGATTGAACAAACTCGTGTTTCAAGACTGTATGGGTATAAGGACTGTATCATCCTCTTATTCCATTTTGGCATAGTTTCTACAGTTGGATATAATTCCTATTGCCAAACACTCCACATTCTCCTGGGTACATTCTATAGTATCACCAACACTACCATTTTGCAGAGTGTACTGGGTGCTTTTTATCGTGACACCAACACTAGAGTAATCATTGTGCCTTCAGCAACTGACTGTAAAATACTGCCTCAAAATGGCTTGTCCAACACATGCCAACATGGAAATGTGAATGTAACAATGATGATGATGACACACACACATATATAAGAACAATGTAGGAAAATAAGTTTTCAGCTTTTGAGCACTGAGTATATATATATATATAGAGAGAGAGAGAGATAGATAAATATATAAGTATAAAGGCTGGTGTGTTCAAGTGCAGAAATACTATAAAAATAGCTTATAAAATAATGTGAAAAGCCTTAAAAGTAGGAAGAAGTTGCTATGAGGAATTGAACTCCATATCTTCCAAATACTGGCTATTTTTCTGTTTTTTTAGGCTCTTCACCTTATTTTATAAGCATTTCTGCACTTGGGCACATCTTTGTTCATACTTTTTACTTTCTATTTATCTTCTAATGAAGGACTAGTGTCCGAAACACTAAGACTCTCTTCCTGCTCTTTCAAGTGTTAAACTGATATATTTGTTCCATGTAGAGTGTCGTTTGTTTTGTTATTTCTGTTTACCTTTTACATATATATATATATATATATATATTCATCATCATCATTTTACGTCCGCATTTCCCTGCTTGCAAGGGTGGGACATATATATATATATCATTTTCATTTTTTTATTTTTTAGTACTGGTGTAAGTACCTTAAACCATACACCTCCATCAAGCAAAAGCACCTCTGCTCTCCGATCGCGCTCAATTTCCTGCGCTTCAGTAGCCGGTGTCGTAGCAGAATGTGCTAATGGTTTCCCATTAAAAGGAAAGAACAAGCGCACATCTCAACTATCTGACCCAAGCAGCAGCACATCAAGCGGCCAGCGTAACTCGTTTGAGCATCGCTTAGAACTTAATGAGCAGGTTTGTTTTTAAACACCTAAACACCTAATCTTTGCTTGATCCTTAAAAGATTTATTCATACATTTTTTTGAAAGTTCAACTATGTTTTTCTATAAGATACCGAAAACTTTTTAACTTCCACCTTCTCACTCCTTCCTCCAGCTAACACCTAAACGTCCTCTACGACCCGACTCTGAACGCAGAAATAGCCGACCAGCGAGCAGCCAGTTCCACTCTGATCAAACTCTTTCAGTTTTTCATGCCAGTGCTTCAAGCCTTTGTTCTAACGTCTCAAATACGTTAGGTAATTATTTATTTAAACTATACCATTGTAGGGTATTCTATTTCTGTCAGATTAAAAAATAGTTTGTAGTATAATTTATGATGATCTGAAGATGACTTATTTGTTTATTAAATAAGGTGTTTCGTTTTTATTAAAAATCGTCATTTTTTTTTACTTTCAAAATTCATTAGAGAAATTTTTAGTAGTCAGCTTTGCTTCTTTACTTTTGTCTGTCTTTTCTCCTTCCTCTGTCTTTTCTCCTTCCTCTGTCTTTTCTCCTTCCCCTGTCTTTTCTCCTTCCTCTGTCTTTTCTCCTTCCTCTGTCTTTTCTCCTTCCTCCGTCTTTTCACCTTCCTGTCTTTTCTCTTTCCTCTGTCTTTTCTCCTTCCTCTGTCTTTTCTCCTTCCTCTGTCTTTTGTCATTCCTACTTCTTCCTTTCTAGGATCATAGTCTGCTGATCCTTATATGTCTGTCTATATCAATATGGCTACCTATCCACTAACTCCTGCTGTGGATTTAGCATTAGAGTAGAACATAGAAGGCTTGCTTTCTACTTATGATGTCCCTACATCACTGATTGAACCGCTTCATACTTTGTTTCTTCATCCTCATCAACCTTTTACGTCCACTTTCCTGTAGTTGGACAGTAGCTTTTGCTTAAGTCAGTTCTTATTTGAATTTACTTCCTTCCTAGACAGGTTGGGGAAGACCATATCTTGCTTGTATGATTTATTTTTGGTGTGATTTCTACAGTTAGATGCCCTCCTAACACTAATCACTTTATCATGGCATCAACACTAGAGAGGTTGCCCTGTCTCCTGCAGAATTAAGAAGTCTTTTCCAATCTACATAGTCTCCTTCAAGGCAAATATGTCCTAGAGAATGAGATTATGAAAAATGTTGAAAGAAGGGAAGGTATAGATACGGGTGTGAAGGGATTGGAAAACGTCTGTAATGAAAGTTACAAATGAAGACATGTTTATATTACAAATGTAAGACTTATGATATAGGTGTACCTAATTACTTGTACTTAAGGCAGCATTCACCTGTGGTGGGTTGCTCCATCAAAAGAGTTCATGGTGTAAGTTCATTTCAATGGAATTTCTTTGGGCGATTGGTTTCATAAGCAGTGCCCAGCTGCAAGTATATGCACTTTAGGAGAGTGCAATCCAAGCATTGCATTGGTTATAGCGCTGAGCTCTCGCTTTCACACCCAACGATATTTTCTACTAAACCATTGCATGATTGTAAAAGTTATATAGGTACTTGATTGAAAAAACCTTTTACCTTCCTACCATGATACCTTACTTCAGTTCAATACTCTTTAATAATAAACTATTTATTTATACTTTTGTTATTGATGATTTATACTGCAGTAGCTAATTACATCTCTTTTGTCTTATATCAGAAACGCCAGAATCCACCAGTGATGATTCAGATTGCTATGGCGAACCACCGCCGCTCCCGGAAAAGCTAACGTTTGCTGACTATACTAATACCATGGGAGAGGACTCCCCAATAATTTCTCATCGTCTAATCAATTTAGTTGGACCTAAGAATAAAGTAAGATCAATTGGAGTACTTAGCCATTTGATGACTGCATTTCTAATGAAATATGCTCTATTTCAATTAATTAATGATAATTTTGAAATTTTGAAAATTATTAATTATTTCATTACTAAGATTGTAACTTATTAAATATTATCATCATCATCATCTTCGTTTAACGTCCATTTTTCACGCTAGCATGGGTTAGACGGTAGTTGTCCCACTTGAGGCAAGGTTGGTCGGGTGACCGTGTCTCACTCATATAGGACTATCTGGCAGGTTTTCTACGGCTGGATGCCCTTCCTAACACCAACCACATTTACAGTGTGGAACTGGGAACTTTTTACCGTGTTACCTACACAGCCACATTACAGCGTGGACTGTGTGTTTTTTTTGTCGTGACACCTACATTATCTCATTTATTTGGACTGGATGTTGTGGTACCAACTTTACAGAGAGAGGGTGGTGTTGGTGGGAGTGGGAGGATAGGGTAGGGGTAGTGGATTGTGGTGTAAATTTGGTTAAGAGGTGCCTACTGACTGTAGATTTCGCTTTGTACATAGGCAAGACGAGTCTTCTGTATTACTGCATAGCACCAAAGATCTCGGTCCAGTGACATTGTCTTAGAGAGGTGCAAGTGTGTAAGGTCAGAATTTATCAGATCATCCCAGGTTTTTCTGGGTCTGCCTACTCTGTAACTACCATCAATTTTGATCGCCCTGCACTTTTTTATGCAGCTGTCTTTCATGCGCATCACGTGGCCATACCAACGTAGTCTTCTCTCAAGTAAACAGCATCTGATCCCTCTTATTCCTAATTTCTCATTTAGTTCATTTATGCTTTGCCGTTCACGTATATTACTATTACACATCTAACGGAGGATGCATGCTTCATTCCTTTCCAGTCTGCGCAGGTCCTCTGCACGTAATGCCCATGTCTCACTGCCATGTAGCATTGCTGTTCGTATACAAGCATCTGCCTTTCATTTTTAAAGAGAAACCGTTTGTGGCCAACAGCGGTATAAGCCCTCTGAACTTTTTCCATCCCGTTCTGACTCTGGCTACTGTACTTTCAGAACACCCTCCTCCACTGCTGATTTTGTCACCCAGGTAACGGAAAGTGTCTACTATTTCTATAGAACCATCTGGGCAATAGAAGGAGCTAGTATCCTGTGGACACCTGCTACCTATTGCACCTGAGCATCAGCCACATATAAAGTCTACGTTCTTAGATAGTTTACCTGTGATCCCACTACATCTTTTATGTACCCATACTTTGCATTTGGGACATAAAATTGAATTTCTGCCTACTCATTTCCTACACACTGAGCATGGCTATTTCCCTGAGGGTACCTGTGCCTTATTTTCCTTTCTACAAACTAGGACTTTAGTCTTAGACAAGTTAACTTTAAGGCCTTAAGGGGTATTTAATTTGTCTATTTATAAAAGAAACTTTGTATTTTATCTGATGAAAGCGTACCAATGTTGTCTTGGTACCCTAGAAATATATATAATAAAATAAATAAGGTTTTATAAATATAGTTTCCATTTATTTAATATCATTGTATATATACATTTATATATATATATATATATATATATATCATCATCATCATTTTACGTCCACTTTTCCCTGCTTGCAAAGGTGGGACGGGAACTGATTCTGGCTTGATTTCTACAGCTGGATGCCCTTCCTAATACCAACCTCATTTACAGTGAGTGCTGGGTTCTTTTTTGCCATGGCACCTCCACGACCACTTTGCAGTGGAATGATATGGACCCCAGTCCCTATCATCTCATTTCTACAGCTGAGTAAACTGGAGCAATGTGAAATAAAGTGTCTTGCTCAAGGAAACAACACATCACCCGGTCTGAGAATTGAACTCACAACCTTTCAATTGCAAGGCCAATGCTCCAATCACTAAGCCATGTGCCTCCATATATACATATATATAATACACCATTGGGTAGAACTGGTGGTTCTGGTTGGTAAATCATGCTGTAACAAATCAGTGAAAGCAGTGTTATGCAAGTCATCCATTGTAGATGTGGTATCCAGTGGTTGGTGCAAGATCGGAGTTAAGTATTTATTTGGCCGGACTGGAAAATTTCCTTTGAAATTTTAATTCCGTGAAATCACTATACATATTTCGATGGCCCAGCTCCATCAGCTGATTATGATGCAAGACAGGATTATCTCGTCAGGCGACTTCCACAGAATTACTTAACAGGGTTACATTGAACCCAAACATATAATGGAAATAGGGAAAAAAGAATAGAAAATTGAAAATTCGATTCAGGGACTGCCTGTAAAAAATCTGTTGTCTTGGTAAGAGGCAGTCATATTTATATTCATAGATATGTGTGTGTTATTTATTAACTTATATAAAGCTGATTGTTTTAATTTATTTTGCAGCTTCCTCCTCCAATTCCAGTTGAAGAAGAAATAATACCACCTGTACCAAGAAAGCCACCACTTCCACGATAGCATCAACAGACTTGTTAAAATGTCTACAACTCTATTCATCTTACAAGTGACCTCTTTGTTTGCTTTTCCTGCACTTTGAAGCAAGCAAGCAAATTAGTGTAGAATATATTCTACTATTCTGGCAGTGCCAGGTTTACACTAAATTGCTCGTGAGACTAAACCAAATTGATAATGCTATAGACTGTAAGCAAATCTCATAAAAGTGTTATGGCAATTTTTTTTCTCTCTCTCCACATAGCTTCAAAACAGAAACCCATATGCACACTCCACATTTATCCCCCCCCCCCCCCTTAAGCATTTAATTTTAAAAATTTTTATAATTTCCTAATATCTGGAGGAAATAATTATATTTCAACTATCTTTTGAACAAATTTTATATAAATAAATTTTTTTTTTAAATTTTACGTTCCACAATTTGAAGTTACCTCTACATATGTTGAAATTTTGTAGTATTTCCTCTCACTCCATCTAATAGCAACACTATTCAATGCTGATTATTTTTTCTCTCTCTCTCTCTCTCTCTCTCTCTCTCTCCCCCCCCCCCCCCTCTCACCTTTTATTGATATCCTTGCCAGGGATAGAACTCAACTGCTGGCAGCTGGCAAATATATTTTGCTGTCCAATGACTATTTTAACATTTTTATTTTAATCATTTAATTTTTAAATATCCATCAAAAACAAGTTTTATCCATTCTTTGTGATGGAATTCAATTCATATTTTCTATCAATTATCCATATTTTCTGTATATTTTTAACATTTATAACTTTGAAGTAATTGGTTTTAATCAAATTAAACTGTACATAGGTACATCTATATAATATAGATCTGTCTACTCAATGTGAGCTACAAGAAATTCTTCTTCCTGAGGTTATTCCTCCAAGAAAAAAAATTTTAGATTTTTTTTTTTAATGAATATTCTAAATTGTTTTACCATAAGATTAGGAGTTTACACTGAAAGTAACTGTGTTTACTTCTTTGAAAGAGCATTTTTTCAGCCTTCATTACACTTCTGTGTATCATAGTTGTGAGATATATTACAGGCCTTGAGAATACATGACTGTATATGTTTTGTTAAGTGCTATTCATGTTTACTTGTTATGCAATCCAAACAAATGAAAGAATTTTATGAATGAAAGGTTGAGACGAGAATCTTGTATTTGAAAGCACACTTAAAACTGCTGTTTTCTCATTTACACATACACAAAAATACACAGAAACACCTACATAAATTCTCATACAGGCAAATAAACTCAAATGCTCCAAATTTAACACTGCTTCATGTGACTTTGAATATTCTGTGTTTTATGTGTGGTATTTCTACAAAATAGAACTTTATAATTCCACTAGTTTAACTTTTACAGTAGATGCTAGGTGCTAAATGAATTTAAAAAATTACTAATATGAAATTTCTAATTTAAGACTATCCAAATACTAGTAACCAATGTATTTTGGTCAAATTTCATCCTTTAACCCTTTAGTTACAAGTCCAGCCAAAACTGGTTCTGGTTCTATGAAATAAAGTCACCCATTTTAAAGGGTTCCTATTTAACCCTTTAGTTAGCAACTCAGCCAAAACTGGCTCTGGTTCTATGAAATAAAGTCACCCATTTTAAAGGTTTCCAATTTAAATTAAAATCTTCCAACATAATTTTATATAAGAACCTTGCATTTATTTATTATCTTAGTAATGAAATAATTAATAATTTTAGTAAATCCCTCAAAATTCTTCATTAATTAATTGAAATAGAGTGTATTTCATTAGAAATGCAGTCGTGAAAGGGTTAAACTTCTAGGGACTTTTTTTTCCTCTCTTCATTCTTCACAGAAATACAAAATTTACTGAATTAAGTTAACCAAAGCTACTAGCTGAAAATGTATGTGGGCTACACACACACATTTTTGCCATTAAAAACACATCTTCTATTATGGCCATGTCTGTTTTAATATTGTTTTGTGGTATGTATGAAAAACTTCCATTGTAAATTTATTATGTGATCACTGATAGAAATAGAGCATTAACGATTATTGCATAGATGTACAGCCAAATATTTTTCATGCTGAAAGATTAATATTGTTGACACAAATTTGAAGCTAACAACGTATGTATTTTTAATGGCTCAAGACCCTACCATGCAAATTGCTTTGGTTTCAGTACACAATTTTAGATGGAATCACTAACTAAAAAAGTGTTGCTAAGAAATATATATCATCATTATTATCAACTGTCCATTTTACAATGCTGGATGTATAAATATATGCATACATAAAGTAAAAGTTTTAACAATGATATCTTAAAAATCAAAATTGATTCTTGTGTGGTATTTTAATCAAATAGATTATAATACTGAAATGTAGGTTGTAAATTAAAAATGAAAATGCATTTGTGTGTACACACACACACATACAAAACACACATTTGTAATATGATGAATCATAAAGACTGTTTTGAGTTAAGTCTTAGATATATTTTTGTTAATATATAATTGCAAGTATTTTCTTATGTGGAGGTGTGTGGCCTAGTGGTAAGGGTGTTGAGCTTATGATTATAGTGTCGTGGGCTGGGTTGTGTTGTGTTCTTGAGCAAAACATTTCATTTCCTGTTGCTCCAGTATACTCAACTGAAAATAGGGGTTTAACCCTGCGATGGACTGGTGTCCTGTCCAGGGGATAGTCTTGTACTCTCAGTTGCTTCACACCATGAAAGTGCTTTCCTGGCGAGCCTCATGGCTTGAGACAGACTTTAAGTCTTTTCTAGTTAAATGGTATATTTCTTCAGTTATAGATATATCACCACCATCATCATAATAATAATTTGATTTCCACTTTTTGGGTCTTGCTTGTTTTTTGATCTCAAATTTACAAATATATATTTAATATTATCTATATTAAAATCTTAGCTAATCATTTATTATATATATTAAATTAAAGAAAAAAAAAATCAGTTATATTTATTTCCAAATTAAGCACGCTCTTTTCAGTCCTAATTTTGTAAAATCAGGTAAAAACTTTATTACTAAATACCTTATTTCCTGTCGTCGAAGATGCTTCGCCCTCTGGATGCACCCCAATTTTGACAACCAAAAATTTGGTAAAAATTTATAAACATGAAAATAAGGTCCAGGTACTTCAGGTTTTTTTACCTAATTTTTAATATTTTGTTTTACTACTTTAATTAAGTATAATCTATACACTTCATTGAGTGGTCATATACAGGAGTTCAGATTACTGTCTAGCATAGATAATTTTCCTTTGGGATTAGGATATGTCTATGAGAAACATAACCTTCGGTCTCCAGGATGCATGGTAAATTTTCGAGACTTATTTTTGGAAAAAAATATGCCAGGAAATATGGTAAACAATTTCCTTATGGACTTTTTTTTTTTCGTAACTCTATAAACTTTAAAATAATATTTTTAATCTCATGCATCTTTATTTCTGGATTTACCCACCATTAAGATGACTTTTAGGAAAGATTCTGTTTTGGAAAGATAGGTTTCCACCTAGACAGAATGCTAGCAATCCTATCTAAAAAGCCCATTACACCTGCTGCACTTATTTTATCATTCCTAGAATTGAGATCCACAGAAACAAGCCCTAAATTTGTAACCACCGAGTATAAATTTCAGTACATTTATCAATGTACCAAGACAACTAAATGAGTCAGTGTGTGTACTGTGGTGTTTGAAGTAGTGTCTTTTGTAATTGAAAATCTTGAGTTTCATTGAACATGTTGTTTCTGGCTGAAATCCTATCCTCTATTGCAACTATTTTACTTCATTTTCTTATAATACTCTTGGAAAAGGCATGAACATCACAACATCCATTTTATCTTTTTCCTCATTTGATATATTAATAGTACTAATCACCAAGATACAGACATTTAAACACTCTACTCTGTTGTATCTGTGTATCAAATAACCCTTTTGATACTAACCTGCCACAAACCACCACAATTCTATGATGACAAACCTCTTGTTTGAAAGTATTCATATTTAGATAAAAAGTGTTATAGAAGAATTTTTTTGTTATGTTATGTACTAAACACCAGCTTACGGATAAGGTTAGATATTTTACTAAATCCTTTCAAATTGTTTATTATTTACGAAATTAATTGAAAAAAATAGGTGATTTATTTCATCATAAATCTGGTAATGAACGGGATAATCTGGTGTCTCTAGTGCTTCACCAAACTCTTCTAACCACAAACAGTTGTTCAACTAATACAGTGCCAAGTGACCTACTATTGTCTATATCTATCAGATTACCCCCACATAAGCACAGCTCCCAAACAAACACACTCTTTTCTGTGATATAGGGTTAATTATACATAAGGGATATAAGTAGAAGCTTTATAGCTGTTATGTACTCTTTGTTAATGAACATAACTCTACTTAACTGTGGTGTGACAGCCACTTCCATTTTACCAACCAACTAATGACCAGATGGAAAAATATTTCAGTTGAAAAAAAATTTTTTCTACAATAAAAAATATCCCACTCACATTAGCAGAGAAAAATACATATATTGCAGTAAATAATATTTTGAAATCCTTCATAACTAGCCAAGAAAAATACATGTATCACAGCAAATAATATTTTGAAATCCTTCTTAACTAGCAGAGAAAAATACATGTATCACAGCAAATAATATTTTGAAATCCTTGATAACTAGCAGAGAAAAATATATGTATCACAGCAAATAATATTTTGAAATCCTTGATAACTAGATAATAATTGTTTCTACTTTAGGCACAAGGCCAGCAATTATCCAGTGCATTACTGGTACTTTATTTTATCGACCCCGTAAGGATGAAAGGCAAAGTCAACCTCGGCGAGATAATAATTGAGATTGTTCATGTAGGTTTGGATGATATAGACAGTTTACTACTCTCACTTACAAACAATCATATTTTAGCTAAAAGAAAAACCAAGCTTTTTTTGGTGGGAGTAGGAAACACACAGAGATAAAATGTCTGTAAAATAACAACACAAGTGAATCCAAAGTCTCAGTATACTTTCGGTGGGGGGTAGAATTTACACACAGAAATGTCTGTAAAATAGCCAAACAAGTGCATCCAATGTCCAAGTATTTTTGGTGAGAGTGGAACACACAGATAAAATGTCTGTAAAATAACCAAACAAGTGCATCCAAAATCCAAGTATTTGGCGATACAACAGTGCCAATAATAAATAAGTTATATTTTCATTATAAATATTAGTTAATCCTAACTTGAAATATAATTTCAACTTGTAATTCCTGTTGAAGTTAATGTTATGTCTGACAATCTGTAAAACTTTGTTAAAATTATAAGAATTCTTTTTCACACTGATTTTTACTTGACCCTGTATGAAATTTATTGATTTTATCAGGTGTATTTTTACTATGTATCTGTGAAATCAATACTAATAATGTTTTCTGTTCACCTGTGTAAAAAAAAAAAAAAAAAAAAATTATAATAAGCCTATTATAGTTATTTTCTATTTACCTGTGTGAATTTGATCTGATTAAAAATGTTTTCTGTTTATATTTATGTAATTAAATCTATCAAAAATGTTTCTATATTTTATCTTATGTAAAATTAACATTTATTTAAACTGTCTTCTGTTAACCTGGGTGAAGGTAATCTCAATGAAGATGTTTTCTGTTTGAAACTAACAGTTTTCTATTTACCCGTGTGAAACTAATATCATCGAAGTTGTTTTCTAATTTACCTGTGTGGAACTAATTTTATGAAAAATAGTTTCTATATACCTGTGTAGAATTTATTCAATCAAGAATATTTTCTTTTTTTATCTGTGTCAAATTACTAATCAAAGGTGTTGGTTCATGAATGTTTTCTTTTTGTTTTTGTTGTGTTTTTTTATCAGCCTGATAAGCATTATTCTCTTGAAATCTGTGAATGTTGATTACTGCCTAGAATCCCATTTAAAATGTGTGTGTGTGTGTGTGTGTGTGTGTGTGGTATTCTGAGAGCTGCTGGTCTGCAAGATCTTCAAACTGCCAGTGCTCAACTTTAGAAAGATATTAGTTTTGTGCATTATTATTACTCATACTAGGCCAGTAGATTGGCAGTATCGGACAGTATGCTCTGCGGCATATAGCTACAGTTCTTTACATTCTGAGTTCAAATCCCGGCATGGTTTAGCTTAGCCTTTCATCCTTATGGGGTCGATAAAATAAACTACCAGTAATGCACTGGGGTCGATTTAATCGACTTTCCCTCCCCTTCAAATTACTCGCCTTGTGCCTAAAGTAGGAACAATTATTATTATCACTATTGTTACTAGGACAGGGGATTGGCAGAATCGGTAGAGCGTCGCACAACGTGCTATGTGGCATAGAGTTATGGCCCTTTACATTCTGGGCTCAAATCCCACCAAGGTTTAGCTTTGCCTGTCATCCTTATGGAGGGGAGGGGTCAATAAAATAAAGTACCAGTAATGCACTGAGGTCGATTTAATCGACCCCCCCTCCCTCTAAAATTGTTGGGTATGTGCCTATATCAGAAACCATTACTACTACTACTGCCACCACCACTACTACTACCGCCACCACCACTACTATTGATACACTCTCACACTATTTCTCTCTTGATTAAGGACGGAAATTTCAAATTCATAAAATAAAAAAATGCATTCCTTAAGAATCATCATATCAAGTTTCATATAATTCTGGATTGTTTACAATGTTATGTATGTCAAATATATATATATATATATACACACATACATATACACATACATATGTATACACACGCACACATATATATATATATATTCATACAGAGAACAAAAGCACTTTTGTTCTCTGTGTGAACATAAATGATATATTTCTGCTCTCTACCTGATTGTGTACTGTTTTCCTTTTCACACCTAGATATTGATTATATATATACACACACACACACACACACATATACACATGTATATATACGTGCACATGCACACTAATATTGAATGCTTTCTATGTAATGTATGTACTAGTCAATAATCTATTGAATTGTAATGACACAAAACAATATCAAACCAAATCATGTTCTACTTTATACACTGACATTCCAACAGACTACTACTACTACAAAGAAATGAAATCAACCTGGTGTATATGTTAAGTTTGTGTACAAATGTACAAGAAGTTCAAAGGTCTTCCATTCTTCTTACACCGCTTTTGTGCAGTCATCTTTGTACTATTTCCTTTTACCCTTTAGCATTTAAACCAGCCACTATCCGGCCAGAATTCTCTTCCCTTTTTCTGTTCAAACCGGCCGTAACTGGCCACTCGTACTGATGTTACGGTATTGTTCTCAACATAAATAATATCAAAATCTCATAGATTTGATATTATGTGAGATAAAGCCTTTACCGTGAAAATACAATAGTGTATATAGAGTAATGTAAATGCTAAAGGTTTAAGATACTTCATGTGCACACATCTGTCACAATACTTCTCTCTATTGGTTTTGATACTGATTTTTTTTTTTTTTTTCAAATGGTTATTGTGTGTGTATATACGTATGTCTGTGTGTGTATGCATCTACATTTGTGAACAGGTTCATAAATTTCAGCTTTGTTGTATATTTGTGTATGACAATATGTCTGTTTTAATACATCGAACATACATGAAGCTTTCATAAAACAATAAAGACTTAGTTGTGAGGAAAATATATAACTTTATTATAGAATTTTTTTCACAAATTCTCTAGAATTGTGTTGTATGTATGGCTGTGTATTTGTCAAGTGTCTTTGTTTTGTTCATCTTAATGTATGAATGTTTAGTCCAAACCTATATGTACAATATAGAAACCATTTTAGGTTGGTATATCCTGTTAAAAACATCTGCAATAACTACTAAGGAAGTGTTTAAATTATCATCTTCCTATATTGTATTAATATTTTATGTACAGAATGTATCATGTTATTGTTTTGTTCCTTTCTTTTTTAATTTAGATATCATTTCTGTTTAAATTGAAATCTACTTTATAACTAAAATATAGACTTGTATCTTCATCTAAGCTCTATCCTGCCCCTGTGAAATATTTTGGTTGTGAATCTCCCTGTGCCTACAACATACTGAGAAAATGTTTTAGCAATCAGCTATGTATCAACCAGATCAAGATCTTTTAAAGGTGTAGTTTGTACATCTGGAGCCTCTGTTTAAATTGCCTTTTAAATAACCAGCTTCTGCTTTGATCCAACTTTCTTTTCTCCTGTTAGATATCATGAATAATTCGGCCTACATCATAAAATTTCTCCCCCTCAACCAAATCAAAAATTCTTTTAAATACAAGTACACATCTGTTTCTGTATTTTTTTCTATGCCAAACTGTACTTGCATTTAATTTTTTTTTTTTCCCAGAGATATTGAAATATATATACCAACATGATATGTTGTTTTTGTTTTGTTTATAGCTAATATTTATTTAACTAGAAATAGTTAAATAATTATGAAGTTTAGGCCAAAACTGAGTTTGATTCTGTTATCTTTGTAGTATCATAAATAACAAAAGCTGGACATATTTCATCAAAAGGTTGTGTCTTCATTGCTTTTCTTTTCTATACAAACTAATGTAAAACTGAGCGTCAGCTTCATAAAGATTGTTTCTTGTACACTGAATAAAATAAACCATGACATCTACTATTGTCAAGAGGGTTTTCATATCTACCTGTTTTACTGCATGATATACAGTTTACTATAAAATCCAGATGGTAGAATCGTTGGATTAAATGCCTTGTAGTATTTTGTCTGGTTCTCTGAGTCCAAGTCCCACCAATGTCAACTTTTTTCCTTTTATCCTTTCAGGATCAATAAATAAGCCTATGGCAGTGGATTAATGGAATTGTTAGAATGTCAGACTTAAACCTGGCAGTATTATCTCTTTCAGTTCTTTGCCTTCTTAGTTCACCTATGATATCATATGTGCCTAACTCTATTAGCCATGGTCTTCCACAAAAAAAGAAAAGAAAAGATAAATAAACTTAGCCCAGGCCTGTACCTTGAAGATAAATTTTCTAAGTGCAGATGCATGGTCCCATGATACATAAGATGACCTTGGATAGGCATCATCATCATCATTTTTACATCCATTTTTCCCCACTTGCATGGGTTGTACAGGTGTTTTTTCAGCACAGCTTCTTTCCACTCACTATGCTTCTTCATCATCTCCACTGTGAGTCTCAGTGATTTGAAGTCTGCTCTCACAACCTCTGCCCAGGTCTTTCTCAGTCTACCTCTACTGCGGCTTCCATCGACTGGCATTTCCTCACCCATTGATCATCCGTACCAATGCAGTCTTCTCTCCTGCACACCACCCCAGATTCCTCTTAAACCTAGTTTTTCCCTCAGTTCACCCAAGCCCTGCCTTTCTCTCACATTTATGTTGCACATCCAATGAAGCATGGCTGCTTCATTTCTCTCCAGTCTTCTGTAGTCACTGCTCATGTTTCACTACTATGCAGCATCGTGCACAGGCGTCTTAGAGTCATCCTTTTGTACACAAGGAGAAACCATTTGTGGTCAACAGTGGGAGTAGCTCTCTAAACTTCTTCCAGCCTATCCTTATTCTAGCTATTAATATTATACTCTCAGAGCACCTTCCTCCATTGCTATTTAAGTCACCTAGATAGTAGAAGCTGTCAACCACTTCTATGTATCTTCTACATACAAAGTCTTCCTTTCCTGTTAGTCTACCCGTTATCCCACTACATCTCTTGTGCACCCAAAATTTACATTGTGTACACTGTGTGGAGTTTATAGAAATCATATAGCCAAGTGGATAAATCATTGAATAACTTGTTCATGAGTTCAAATCCATTGTGCTTAATTGTTTCAGGATAAAACACTTTATTCTATTTTACTTCAGTTTATTTTTCAAATATTGAAAGAATGCTCCACCTCTGTACACCAAATATTTCAATCAGCTTTGACTATGGTTTTTATTGAATTGCATGTAATATCTGGTGTACAACAACCTGCGCCAGATTAAATTTACCAGACAAGCATGTCCAACCCATGCAAGTGTGGAAAAACGGACATAAAAACGATGATGATGATGAAGCATTTTCAGCTACAACAGAGTCTTGTGAACACAAATTACTAAACTACTTTTGGGTCCCAAATAATAGGGTGGAGTTGGAATAAGTGGGTGGAAAAACGTTAATTTTTCTAGGTCGTTTCCTTGATTTTTTTTTTAACCAGAATTAGTCGCTTAGTTGACGTATTTAGCATGTGGTTAGGTCTTGGGAAAGAATCGTTGGACAGATTTTACGGGCTAAAACCAACCAGCAGAAGACCCAGAGGTAGACCTCAAGCAAGATGGTTGGATAAAAACCATGAGCTTGGCTGGTCCATTTGGGTTTCCAGTTGGCGACGGTTGCTTCTGACAGGACCCGCTGAAAGGAGTGTTTGAGGACTCTTCCCACACAACCCTCTCAAGAATAAGTGGGTGAAGAAGTCTGCACACATATATATTGAGCCTTCACATATGCATGTCGACAGATTTTTGTGATGTGTGTACCAGGATCTCAGGTAGACTAACAAAGAATGTAGGTTTTACAGGTGAGCATTGCACAGGAGCAGTAAACAACAAGCGCTCACAGGAAACAAGCTCTATCAAATTCTTAGAGGGTTCCATAGAAGCAGTTGACAGTTTACGGCAGTATCATCGTTAACTACTACAAGGACAAAAGAGATGCACAAGATAGAGGAAACTATAGAGGCATCAAGTTGATGGACCATGTCATGGTGGTTACAGAAAGAGTTATTGCACAGCTGGTTAGGGATCAAGTTAGCCTAGTTGAGATGCAGTTTAGATTTGTACCACGTAAAAGTACCATTGAGACCCACTTCCTTGTGAGGTAACTGCAGAAGTATCTAGCTCAAAGTAAGCCCCTTCACTTAGCATTTGTTGACCTGGAGAAAACCTTTGACGGTGGACTCTTAGAAAATGAGTGGCTTGTGGGGATGGTACAAGCTATGTACAGAGGAGTGGTCAGCAAGGTTAGAATTAAGAATGGTTATAATAAAGAATTTAGCCTACAAGTAGGAGTCCAGTAGGGTTCTATTCTTAGCCCTCTCCTGTTTATTAATGTCTGACTACAATAGAAGTGTTTAAGAATGGCTGCCCATGGGAACTTCTATATGCCAATGATCTAACCCTCATAACTGAATCTATGGGAGAATTAGAGAAGAAATTCCAAACCCGGAAGCAAAAGGTTTTAAATCAACTTAGCAAAGACTAAAGTCCTACTAAGTAGAAAGGAAAACACTGACCAGATCTCTTCAGGGAAATTGCCTTGTTCAGTATGCAGGAAAGGAGTAGATAGAAGTTCCATTCTGTCCCAAATGCAGGCTAATGAGTACACAAGAGATGTATTTGGATCTCAGGTAAACTAGCAAAGAACCTAGGTTTTATATGTGGTCGATGCACAAGAGCTCACAGGGAACGAGCTATGTTAAATGATCGGAGCTCCACAGAAGTAGTTGATAGCTGCTGTTACCTGAATGATCATATTAGCAGTGGCAGTGGATGTTCTGAAAGTACAGTAGCCAGAGTGAGAACAGGATTGAAAAAGTTCAAGGAACTACTACTACTGTTAGCTACAAAAGGTTTTTCTCTCAAAATGAAAGACATTGCATGACGTTTATGTATGAACAGAGGTGAGACCTGGGCACTGAGCAGAGGACCTAGAAAGATTGGAAAGAAATGAAGCTTGCATGCTTTGATGGATGTGTAATAGTAGTGTGCATGAATAAACTGAGAGAGAAACTAAGCATAAGAGTGATCAGATGCAGTGTAAAAGAGAGAAGACTGCAGTGATATCGACATGTGGAGCAGTCAGTGCGTGGGCTTCCCTTTGCTCATAATAGTGACAGATCAAGGCAGTGACATTGGGAGTTTGGTTCCATTGTGTTCGGACCTGGTGTATATATTTATTTACCACACATTAACGGTATATTTGAAAGTGTTATTAATTAGCTAAGCCACTATTCCTTTTTAGTTTTAAATGTTTTTTTTTATCACAAGACTCACTATTCAACCTTAATAAAATTGAAGAAACCTACTATCTTATTTGCCTACTTAAAAACCATTACATTTATTTGATTACTTCGTTAAACTTTAAGATTAGGTGAACCCCTTTTTCACGTTTTCCCGGTAAAAATCCAGTGCCTACAACGAGTAAAAGAACAAATGAATAATATATCAAAAATATTTTATTGGATATATAAAATGTTCCATTCAAAACGCGATAAATGTAGGCAGAACGAATTTTTTAACAATCTAAATTATCTTAGTAAGTACAACCATATTATGCTAAAAACAAGTTTTCGTTTTTATAAAATAACAAAAGCTGATTATAACGAAAATGGCAAACATAGATAATTATAAGAGAATGAAAAAGGCAGTTAATAAATAAATGAAGAAAGCTTTTAAACTTTATACCGCTCTGAAATGACTCAGATAAAAGTATAAATATATTTCGGTTACTTTGAAAACATTGAAGTTAATGAACAAACATAGAGTTATGGCCCTTTACAGCCTGAGTTCAAATCCCGCCGAGGTTAACTTTGTTTTTCATCCTTACGGGGGTCGATAAAATAAAGTAATAGGGATAATTGCTGACCTTGTGTCAAAACTAAAAACAGTTATTTCATAACTGGATGTATTCAAGCTATTCCCACATACAGAGAGAGAGAGAGAGAGAGAAAGTGTTGTCAGAACGACTATCCTTCACCTCCAACTAATTTACCCTCCGCCTTTTTAGGAGAAAAATAGCATCGTTGACACTCGGAAATACGGTAAATAGCAATGTTGGTGTGGGTGGTCAGGCCAAAGTAAATAAGATAAAATTCATATCTCTGTTTGCTTATGGCACTACAACGGAATTGGCTGTCAGAAGTGAAAGTAGAAGAATGTGACGTCATTCGTCAAACCTTCGTTTATTTCCGTATCACCACCACCACCATGTGTAAATAAATAAACTTTATGTTGTTCTGTCTTGATTTGCATGTAAAAAAAAGTATTCTAAAATCTTCAATATGTATTTTATTTTCACTGACAACTTTTCTGCTGCCTGCCAAGCTGAACAGATCAAACTACCCAAATATCAGCCGCTCTGATATGTTTGTGGTAGAGCTTGTAGCAATGGAGACTTCAAGACACCCCCGGACTACATCCCTAACCAATGCTATCAGAGCGGAAATAGCTGCTTATCGCAGGTGCGAGCCCGCGGGGTGGAGTGGCTGTTCTAGCATGTCTCCCTTGCCGTCATCCGTAGCAAGGTATTCTCGGTCCTGTCGGCCAGGACCCAGAGACAAATATAAGTTAGTTGGAAGTGGAGGATACTCAATGGGATTTTGAAACACACAGTTGAAGAAAGAGAGTGTGTGTGTGTGTGTTAATATTAACAGATCTTGTCATACTAATTCAGACCAACAAACTAAATAATAATAATAAAAATAATGGTTTCTGATTTAGGCACAAGGTCAGCAAATTTTGGGGAAGGAGACAGACGATTAAATCGACCCTAGTGCGTGACTAGTACTATGTTTTATCGAGACCGTGAGGATGAAAGGCCAAGCTAATCTCGAAGAATATTTTCTTTATTAGCCACAAAGGGTTTACAAAAAATACATTAAAAGGACAACACAGGACGGTACAATACGGGTTTCTCCGTGTAAAAATAAACATAATAATAATAATTCTTTCTACTAACAATAAAAATACACAAATAACGAACGAATTTTGTATCACATTAATGCTGCTTTGTATAAACAGAATTTATCAAACGTCGAAATTGCTCAGCTGCAGCTTGATAGATTACGCAGCAAATAAAAGTTCGGCAGAATTAGTTGTCTAAATATTGATACGGACATGGACATTTCGATTCCAAAATTTTTCTTTTTCAGTTTCAAATTTTAGGTTGATAATATTTGAGGAATTGTTGCAAATCACGAGAAGAGAAAGGATGAAAAGAAAGAAAAAAAATCAATTTTAATTTTTTTATTTATTTTAAACTGAAATTGAAAAATCAAAATCGAATCGAAATCGAATATATTGAAATTGAAATTTGAATCGATAATAAATTCCAGTTTTTAAAGAATTTCAGTTCCGGTTCAAATTTTGGTTTAACTTTATTTTTTTTCACGTTTTACTTTTAATTATGAAAATTTAAAATACTATTTTTAATTGTCAATTAAGCTTCTTTAAAAACATGGAATGAAGTCTGTCAACTCTCTCTCTCTCTTTCTCTGTTATTAAGGAACTTCCTGGTTATATAATTTACATAAATTATATTCTTTAATTCACAGAAACCAGTAAGTAACACTATTTACGATCTGTTTTACACTGAAGTTGAGCTCTCTATTACATATTTTTGTCTGTTAACCATTTCTATAGAATTTCTTCTGCATTGTTTAATATGGGACGTCACAGAACTAATGAAGCATATTCATATTTTACAATCGTTGGTTCTCGTGAAAACGCAATAGCAGCCTGTAATGTAATGGGTTGCACTATGGCTTTGAGGCATCCTTGTGCTACTAATCTAATGAAACATCTGGAGAGACACCATAAAGCAGAATTTGAAATTTTAGCTCGAAGACGAGAAGCTTTAGCTGCAACAGGGAAAAGATTACTCATGCTAGTCGAAAATAAAACTCCAGATTACAACCAAGCTAAGGTTTCAAAAAATGTTAATGACTTACATGGTGGTTTAACAATAAACATCCCAATGAATATAAAAACTTTTAATAATGCTATGATTGAGTTGGTGACTATGAATGGGAGACCCTTTTCTGCAGTAGAAGACAGTGGATTATGTAAATTGATTGATCCAATTAAAAGAGCACTTAACACAGAAATGGATCGGAAGAAAATTTCCAATTTAATTGATGAAAAAGCTGCAGAAATTGTAAATCAGATAAGTGAAGAACTTCAAAACAGAATGTTTTCTTTGAAAATTGACATAGCATCTCATCTAGATCAAACTGTGTTGGCACTTAATGCTCAAGCCATTATTAAAGACACTCTTCAAATAAGAACACTAGCTGTTACAAACTTCTCTTCAGCTTATACAGGTGAAAATATCAAAGAAATAGTTATAAATGTGTTGTCGAAATACAGCTTAAGTTTAAATCAAGTATATTCTATCACTGTTGATTGTGCTAGAAAGGATGAAGAAACTGAAATTACCAGTGAAGAAAGTGATATAAGTAAAGTGGAGGACATAAAAATAGGCAGTGGTTTTTTTGTGAAATGTGCAGCTCATGCTTTACAACTTGCAGTAAAAGATGCACTCCAGGGAGAACTGTATGCTAACACTATATCTCATGCTAGAAATATATCTAAAATGTTGTGTAATCCAGTTGTAATGAATATTTTAAAGGTACAAAAATATTGTATGCCTACTGTAGACGTGATGACACAATGGTGTTCTACATATGAAATGATTACCCGTTTAATGGAACTTCGACCGTTTATTGAAGAGTTTGTTGAAATAACTGGAATCAACTTGAAAGTTTCTCTTCAGTATTGGGTACAATTACAAGAAATAATGCACGTATTAGAACCGGCTAAAAAAACTGTAGTACGATTACAAGAAGAAAACTTGATTCCAGGAGATTTCTATAAAGTGTGGTTTGTTTGCAAAAGTGAAATTTCAAAAATTGAATGTACGTTGGCTAACAACGTCATAGAAGCAATGAATGCCAGGGAAAATGAACTTCTTAAAAATGAAATAATATTAGCATCATTATATTTAGATCCTAGATTTAGTGTTATGTTATCTGAAGCAGATGAAGAACGAGCAATAAGCCATTTAATCAGACTTCATGGAGCATTGAGTGCAATGTATCCAAAACCTGAGCATAAAGTAGTTCCATATGAGATGGTATCTGCTACAACAGAAAATGAATTAGAAAATATGCTTAGATTTGCTGCACAAAGCAAGAAAAATATAAATGCCACAAAAAAATCCATCTTATCATCTTTGAGAGACTTTTCATATACTGAAAGAATTCCTCCAGATAGTTGTTTAATTTCTTGGTGGAACACAATGAAAATAAAGTATGAAGACTTATATAAATTGGCTATTGTTGTGCATGCTGTTCCAATGACACAAATCAGTGTGAAACGGTTATTTTCTATTTTTGAAACGATTTTAAGTCCACAAAAAGACAATTTACTGCATGAAAACATTGAGAATATTTTAATAGTTCATACTAATTTCAACATATAAACTTATATATTGCATTAAGATATGGGAAAATTAACAAAGCATAGATATGTATACCATCATCATATATATATAATTCAAATTTAAAAGATCATTTGAGCTTATTTATTGAGAAACATAATCATCATACATATTATATATGTATTGATACCTTAACATAGTATATATATATATATATATATATATATATATATATATATATATATATATAGTTGCACTTTGGCTACACACCAATCGGCGAAACTGTGCAGTCAGGACTTTGAAGAAAAATTAGGTATATTTTTGTCTATTTGCTCTTCACACTTATAATTGTTATACATATATATATCAAGTTTGATATAGAAATGGCTTTTACAGGACTAGAACTGTTTGATTCAAAAGAAATCATTTCTTTTGAATGAAACAGTTCTAGTCCTGTAGAAGCCATTTCTATATTAAACTTGATGTTTACACTCTACTAATGTATTGAGTACCTTACAAACTGTGGTTACCCCCAACTGAACCCTGGACACACACACACATATATATACTAGCATTTATGTTGGACATTTCACTTTCATCATTTAAGTAGTCAAAAGGATGTTTATTCCAAAAATGCACCTGTAAAACTATAATATATAATAAACTCACAAGAGAATCACAGTTACAATTGTAAGAAGCAGCTGGTGTTGAGCCATGTCTGGCTGAAACTGTTGGTCTAGTATGTTCTCACTCCATTTTTGGTCAAAATAAATTAGTGGGAAATCTTTAGAAGATTTCTACACTCTTTAAAGATCAATATCTGTTTGGCTTTTCAAAATAACTCACTTTTTTTAATGAAATGTTATTCAAATAAAATATAACACAAAAATACATATCATTTGGTTGTAGCAATGACAACAAGAGCACTGACAGTAGATTGCAAAAATACCAATAGCAACAACTGTGACAAAGACAATATACTGATTGTGACAATGTTAATGTCAACAATGTGACTGCGAAAAAGACAAAATGACAATCTTAACATTTTTAGTTGTGATGATGTTAAGAGCATGATTTGCTGTAATAACAACCAGTTATAACAACACAAGTCATAACCAGTTACAACAAATAGGTCCTGCAGGGCGGCCAGCGCATAGTCTACATGAGCCCACCAAGTATCACGTTGAATGGAGTCGTGATACTATGTAATGTTGTCTACCCCAAAGTGCGAAGAAGAAAAGACCTAAAGGGTCACCCTGTTGAACACCAGTGGAGGATGATATGACATTATCGGTAATGAGGAGCATACCCAGAGACCCATAAAATAAACCAATTGATAGATGAACTGGGCACGACTGATGCAAGCTTCAAGCGGGTAGTTGTGGCACGGACAGTTGAAGGCATTTCACGTATCAAGCTTGATGATCAGATGCTTGGAATTTATTGGCAATGGCCCGGGTGAACAGTCATTGACAAACTGCCCAGCAGCATGGGCAGCCTTTTCTCACCCATCAGAGGCAACAGACTGCCAGAAGACCTTGGCAGCCAGCCTCAGCAATAGGGCATATGCCACCGTCCTTCTTTTTAGGAGTGGCCAAGCTGATCAAAAAGAAGAGGTCATGGTTGCTGTGAATGAACCTGTTAGTGAATGCCACAATTGCACTCTGTAGACAACACACGTCTTCAACAGTGAGGGGAAGCATCAAATCTTTGAGGTGACCAATGTCATCCGAGGCAATTACCTTTGAGCTGAAATATATAGTTGTCTGATGAATCACATAATTTTGGTAGTTTATTCCACTTGGCTATGTTCGCAGTGACCCCTATGTCTGCTACAGCCTTTAGGATGTGAGGAGTGAAAGAGTCATTGACAGTAGTGACTCATTTAAGGCATTGACCTCAAGCCTAAGGTAAGAACATGGGGCCTCATCCCACTGACTTTAGATAGTCTGGTTAACCCCAGAATTTAGGGGATATTAACTTTGACAAGGTTTTATGACTAGGTTCAGCATGGTTTAGTGAGCGAAGCAACTTGCTTTTAATTGACATGACACTCCATTTAGATCTTTTGACATTTCAATCCCCCACAGCCATCGGGGGCGAAAAATTTCAGAATTTTGTTCCGTTCGGCTACAGAAGCAGTAGCTCTCACCATAACCGCAGCATCTAGGATGTGAGAAGAAGCAAAAAAGTCATTGACCGTGACGTCCCAGATAAGACACCTGCCTCTTATCCATGGAAAGTAGGCAATATTCACTAGTAGAAGCAGGTATCGAATAAAAGTATCTCATCCGATTCGCTGGTTTCATTTTGCATGTTCCACCTATGTATATATCATCATCATCACCGTTTTACGTCCGTTCTTCAACGCTAGCAAGGGTTAGACAGGTTGTCCTGTTGTGGGCAGTAGCCAGTCGGCTGACCATGTCTTGCTCATACGGGAACTGATTTTGGCTTGATTTCTACAGCTGGATGCCCTTCCTAACACCAACCTCATTTACAGTGAGTGCTGGGTGCTTTTTTTCCATGGCGCCTACATGTCCACTTTATAGTGTGGGCTGGGTGCTTTTTTGCCGTGGGAGGCAGTGGGGGCATATTGTCTATATGCTTCAGCTTCGGCTTGTACCCATGGGGGGTCGGGTCTTCTGTATTAGTGCGTGACGCCAGAGGTCACCTTTGAGAGCGGTAATTGATTATGGTCGGCTTTTATCACATATATATCACATATATATCATCATCATCATCTTCGTTTAACGTCCATTTTCCACGCTAGCATGGGTTAGACGGGAGTTGTCCCACTTGAGGCAAGGCTGGTCGGGTGACTGTGTCTCGCTCATATAGGACTATCTGGCAGGTTTTCTACGGCTGGATGCCCTTCCTAACACCAACCACATTTACAGTGTGGAACTGAGAACCTTTTACCGTGTTACCTACACGGCCACATTACAGCGTGGACTGTGTGTGTTTTTTTGTCGTGACACCTTCACGATCTCGATCTCATTTTCTCGTGCTGCTGGTGGGAGTGGGAGGATAGAGTAGGAGTAGTGGACTGGGGTGTATATTTGGTTAAGAGGTGCCTACTGACTGTAGGTTTTGCTTTGTACATAGGCAAGGCGGGTCTTCTGTATTACTGCGTAGCGCCAAAGATCTCGGTCCAGAGACATTGTCTTAGAGAGATGTAAGTCTGTGAGGTCAGAATTTATCAGATCATCCCAGGTTTTTCTGGGTCTACCTACTCCGTAACTACCATCAATTTTGATCGCCCTGCACTTTTTTATGCAGCTGTCATCTTTCATGCGCATCACGTGACCATACCAACGTAGTCTTCTCTCAAATAAACAGCATCTGATCCCTTTTATTCCTAATTTCTCACTTAGTTCATTTATGCTTTGCCGTTCACGTATATTACTATTACACACCCAACGGAGCATGCATGCTTCATTCCTTTCCAGTCTACGCAGGTCCTCTGCATGTAACGCCCATGCCTCACTGCCATGTAGCATTGCTGTTCGTATACAGGCATCATACAATCTGCCTTTCATTTTTAGAGAGAAACCTTTTGTGGCCAACAGCGGTATAAGCTCTCTGAACTTTTTCCATCTCATTCTGACTTTGGCTACTGTACTTTCAGAACACCCTCCACCACTGCTGATTTCGTCACCCAGGTAACGGAAAGTGTCTACTATTTCTATAGAACCATCTGGGCAATAGAAGGAGCTAGTATCCTTTGGACACTTGCTACTTATTGCACCTGAGCATTGGCCATATATAAAGTCTACGTTCTTAGATAGTTTACCTGTGATCCCACTACATCTTTTATGTACCCATACTTTGCATTTGGGACATAAAATGGAATTTCTGCCTACTCCTTTCCTACACACTGAGCATGGCCATTTCCCTGAGTGCACCTGTGCCCTATTTTCCTTTCTACAAACTAGAACTTTAGTCTTAGATAAGTTAACTTTAAGGCCTTTTGATTCTAGGCCATGCTTCCATGTTTCGAATTTCTTCTCTAGTTCAGCCATTGATTCAGCTATTAGCGTTAGATCATCTGCGTATAGGAGTTCCCATGGGCAGTCGGTCTTGAACTCCTCTGTTATAGCCTGAAGGGCAATAATAAATAAGAGGGAGCTAAGGACAGAGCCTTGATGAACACCAACTTTTACACTAAATTCTTCACAATATTCATTGTTAATTCTAACCTTGCTGACTGTTTCTTTATACATGGCTTGTATAGCTCTCACAAGTCATTCATCAACACCTAGTTTTCTAAGAGCCCACCAGATAATGGAGCGGGGGACTCTGTCAAAAGCTTTCTCCAGGTCTACAAAAGCTAAGTAGAGGGGTTTACTTTTAGCTAGGTACTTCTCCTGTAGTTGTCGTACAAGGAAAAGAGCGTCTGTGGTACTTTTACCTGACACAAACCCAAATTGCATTTCATCTAGATCAATTCGCTCTGTGACCTTCATGACCTGGTCAACTAACTTAATGCGTCTATAGTTTCCCCTATCTAGAGCATCCCCTTTACCCTTGTAGCAGTTAATGATGATGTTGCTACACCAGTCTTTCGGTATGACCCCATTCTGTATTACTTGGTTAACTATACGGGTGACCATAGTGTGTCCCACCATACCAGATGCATTCAACATCTCAGCAACTATCTCCGAAGGCCCAGCTGCCTTGCCTGTCTTCATATCTTTGATTGCCTTACTTATTATACTACCTTTAACTTGCACCGCTGGTCCTTCTATTGGATCGATTTGGGGCAGACTATCTTTTTCCCATTTATTCTCCTCATTTAATAGTCTCTCGTAGTGACACTTCCAGGCTATCTTCTTATCAGTATCAGTGAGCGCAAGTACACCATTATCATTACGGACACACTTCTCCCCGACAACTTCTCTCCTGGCCACTTGACAGTGCTCTCTACTTCCCCCATCCTGCCATACTTTCCAACCCAGCTTTTTGGCCTTGATTATCTCTTCCACCTTACTGTTCCACCACCAAGTTACTCTCCTCCTGCCAATAGGTCTGCTCCAGCCACAGATTTCATCCATTGCTTTCAGCAGGTTCACTTTCAAGAATTGCCACTGTTCCTCTATATTGCACGTCTCTAATTGCTCTTCCTTATTGTCAAAGGCATCAAGTAATAAGCTTTTAAATTTGTCACTGGCTATGGGGTCCTTCAACTTCCATATTCTTCTCCTCAAGGTAGGCCTCCTCTGTCGTCGAGTATGTCTATTCCTGACTATGAGGTCATTAACTACTAGGCTATGTTGGGAGGTGCATTCTTCACGGGGGTGGGATTTAGTGTTTACAACAGACATTTTGTCCCGTCTTCTAGTAAGGATATAATCTATCTGGCTGGCGTGTTCCCCTGATCTATAGGTGATCAAGTGGTTTTCATGCATATATTTTCATGTATATATATATATATATACACCACCCTTATATATCGTCCCACCCTTGCAAGCAGGGAAAAGGGGACGTAAAATGATGACGATGATGATGATGATGATATACATATATATATTATAAATGAAGTTTCATGCACTTAACATGTATGTGTGACCTTAACCCTACCTCCTCATGAGGGGCCAGATTGAAAGAACCTCCTCCACTAGTGGTGGCCATAACTGGACCCTGAAACCAATGGCCACATATACATGTTAAGTGTATGAAACTTTATTTATACTAAATAAGCTTTCTTGCAATAGATTGAGCACTGTTTTCCTTGATCTTTTACCTATGGATATCCTACACACACACATAATATATGCACGCGCGCACATATATATATATATGGTAGAATTTTACAAGTACATGTTTCGTGTTTGGGTAGAATTTTTTTCTTTCTTCCTCCCCCCCACTCCTGTGTTTTCAACAAATCTGACCGCCAAACCAGTCGGAAATATCTTGTTCTACAGATATCGGAGTGGGAAGATTGACCTCGGAGATTTCATTACATACCCGCCGTTTGTTTGAAATGAAAAATGTTTTTCTTAGTATTTTTGCACTAGGGTGATAGTGAACTAAAAATATGAATAATTCCCCAGGGTTTTGATGGTCAGGTTCATTCAAATCACATATGCATACAAAAACAAACCCAGGAAAAACTTTTTTTGCCTCGTCTTCTTTTTTTTTTCTAAGCCATTGTGTATCTTGGGGGAGATTTAACATCTATATCTAGCAGTTTAGGTGATCGTGTAAAGGTTGCGCCGTTGGCTATTGATTATCAGAGCATATATATATATATATACGATATATTAACAAATGGAAACTATATTTATAAAACCATATTTATTTCATTATACATATTTCAAGGACACCAAGTCAAATTATGGTGCACTTTCATCAGATAAAATATAATATAGATCAATTTTATAAATAAATATTGACATACCCTTAAAGAATGCGACCATTTCTGTTGGAAGCTCCCGGATAGTGGGGTTATTAAATTTATATATATATATATATATATATATATATTAATAAGAGGAATTCCAACTTTGTCTGATTTACTCGTTTTATTTACAATCCTTTAAAATATATATAATGGTATTATAATGAAATAGTATGATAGAATATTAAATTCTAAGTGTTAATTGAACAAGTACTTTCATGCTTTCGCAATCTTCAGGTTCATGATATGTGGTGACAGTCGAGTTTGCAATTTTCAACTGTTAACTTTGGTTAACTTTGCCTTTCATCCTTACGGGGTCGATAAAATAAAGTACCAGTAATGCACTGGTTAATTGCTGGCCTTGTGCCTTGAAAATTGCAAACTCGACTGTCACCACATATCATGAACCTGAAGATTGCGAAAGCATGAACGTACTTGTTCAATTAACACTTAGAATTTAATATTCTATCATACTATTTTGTAGCGGTTGTCTCCCTTGTTTTGATTGGGATCTAGACGGGAAGTGGAACCCTTTCTGCAACTTCCGGTCAGAGCCCTATAAAACTAACAACTTTAAGCTTCCTTTCTCTCTTTGCCTTTTCGGCACCAGGACAAGAGCCTCTCATTTGGCTCTGCCATTAATTTGGCCAACAGGCGCCTGGCCTTCGCCAGGCGCCCTCTGCCAGCCGCGTTTGCCTGGCAATCAAAACGGTAACTACTAACTTTGTTTCATTCTAACATCTATCTTTGACATGTCAAGTATTCTATCTACCGTTAATTAAATATTATATACACAAACATTGTCTCGTTTTGTTACATTCATACAACCCAGTTTCCTCGCTATATTGGTAACCCTGACGTGATACGAACACGCAGCCGTTCATCGCTATAAGTGGTCACCCCCAAAAAAAGAAAAAAATAGCACATCTGGTTTTGTGAGTAACATTACGAATACACAGCAAATTTAGCGACAAACTATGAAAATACTCAAGGACACGCACACACGCACATGTGGAATTCGCACAGACATACTTTTTCTCTCACGCATCAATTAACTGTCGCATTTCACCAATATATATATATATGTTTCTCGTTTCTTACAACGAACACTTTCAAAACAAAAAAAACATTTCACGATATATATATATGTTTCTCGTTTCTTACAACGAACTCTTTCAAAACACAAAAAAAAAAAAGAAATTTGATATTCTTTAAAAAACATTTCAACAGGAACATTTATTTTCGATGAACCATTGCCTTTTGTTCTTCGTTTTCTTCATCGTTCAAGTTTTTTGTTTTTTTCCAAGGTTCACACCTATAATTATGCTGATTGAAGCCTTTCTTTTTCATCATTGTCACTTTCAAAATTGCACTATCATTTTCTCGCGCGTTAGAAATATTTTTTTTTCAACCTTGTATTGGCACGTGTAGGCAGCATAAATTCTCGATTCACTGAGATGTCTCTACTCACAGACAGCCGCACGCCATTTATCACCAGGGATTCTTCAGCCTTAAGCTATATTCTTCTATTTCTCGCTATAATTTCATTATAATACCATTATATATATTTTAAAGGATTGTAAATAAAACGAGTAAATCAGACAAAGTTGGAATTCCTCTTATTAATATAATCTTCTATACACAATCATACACACCCGTGTATATTTACCTATCTATATCTCTCTCTCTCTCTATATATATATATATATATTAAAATAACAGATTAGGTTTAAGCAAAGAATCGCTGCTTTCACTCTTAACGCGATTTTAGTCTTCATATTTATTATTATAAGCTTTCCAGCATAGTTACGTCCCTTTACGATCTGAGTTCAAATCCCGCCGAGGTTAACTTTGCCTTTCATCCATCCTTACGGGGTCGATAAAATAAAGTACCAGTAATGCACTGGTTAATTGCTGGCCTTGTGCCTTAAGTAGAAACAATTATTATATATATATATTATAGGGATTAATAAAATAAATAATAATAAAATCCTAGCGACTGGCACAATATTCATTTTTCGTGATCTCAGGCGTCCTCGCACCTCATACTTTCGAGCGCCTCCGTAAAATCGGAATGTCAGCAGCCCGTCCGAGGAAGAAGCCCACCGGAGGAGTGGCTGTTGCAGCGGGTGTCGCTACCATTGTTCACAGAAATGACTTTGCAGTTTTGTCCGAGGGGCGCAGCCGAAAGACCTCCCCATCTATGTGTAGAGATCTGTCACCCTCTCCTCTTACTTCTCTCTTTCTACTTTTCTATAATAGTCTTTGCTCTTCCTCTCATTCATGGCATTTATAATCCTATCCTATACAGCCAGATCTGCCTTTCTTTGCCCCTTGATTATGTTTATATCTATTGTTTTCATATTTCTATCATTATATAACTTATTTTTGTAAAATATAGTTGGCATAATATGTTTATGTATAACAGATAACAAAATGGAAAATATAATATGAAACGTAAAATAAAAAGTATAACATAAACTTCACAAAAAAATATGGAACGCTTCACGAATTTGCGTGTCATCCTTGCGCAGGGGCCATGCTAATCTTCTCTGTATCGTTCCAATTTTAGTATATGTACTGCCGAAGCAAGTACACTAGTTAAATGTCACCAGCAGTATTTATACCTATCATTTCTTACATATAAAAATAATAGGCTACCTCATTTGCATAAAAATTATAGGTTTAGTTAGATTTAATTTGAATTAATATATATATTAATTTAATTTCCAAATTTCATAATAAACCATTATTCTAAATATATTTCACCCTAAATTAGTTTTCATAATTAATAGCGAGTTAGTAGTATTGAAGTTTTAAACTTGAAATATGTTAATAATGTTAATAATCAAGGGAGGTAATTAAAAATATTGTTGAAGTTTACCGATTGCGGCAGTCTGTAGAGTAAGTTTACTATACTTATACTATTTATATCTCCAAATCAACTTTGTTCAAGTGGCCCTATGATTAAAGACGTTCTATATGTGACCATCCCGTCTTTTGCTCAGACAATTTTATTTGTAAAATACAGCGGCGTACTAGTATCATCTATAATCGAATCGAACTTAGTGTGTACTATTTTCTTTTTAGAATATGTGACTCTAAGCTGAGTGTTATGCTGTAGTCATGGCCTAGTCTGGTCCCGTAACTTTTTAAGGGAGTCATAGGTGCACCGTATTGACATACGATGTTACTAGGGTATTTTAAAACCTGGTGGAGCCCATCTCTTCTCCAGGTCTGAATACAGCAGATCTTTTTCCAGAGAGGGATATAGAGAATGAAAGAATGGAAGTGAGAAAAAGATATAGAGGAAGAATCGGCACTAGTACTTGAGTGGTACTTTTTTTTATCGTCTTCGAATAGATGAAAGGCAAAGTTCACCTCGGCACGATTTGAACTAAAAGAGTAGAAAGCCGAAACGAATGCCACAAACCATTCTATCCGATATTCCAACAACTCTGACAATTCACCGCCTTGTGAGACTATATAGAACGTCATTTTATTATGGTAGTATCGCTAATGGAGTTTTTTTTATTCTTTCCATGAAAGTTAACAAATCCAACAATTCGATCCCCCATGATACAAGGAAAACAAGTAAAATCGCAGAATAAGTTTTGCGAGTGGTTTTTTTTTTGTATGTGTGTGGGGAGGGTAGAGAATTTGGTAATTTAAACCAGTGTTTCTCAAACTATATCAGTGATTTTACTTAATGCAACCTAGAAAAACTCACCCACGACTAAATTTTTGTTCTGATGGTAAATTTCATTTTACTCCCTTGCGTATGATTTTATACATAATAAGGGTTTATTTTATCCAACGTTTTGAATATTCTAAAAATATTTAGGAATAATGACCACATTTCTAATGAAATGCTCTATTTTAATTAATTAGTGAAGAATTTCAAGGGATTTATTAACATTATTAATTATTTCATTACTAAGAGAATAACTTAATGTAAGGTTTTTATATAAAATTATGTTGGAAGATTTTTATATAAACTGAAAACCACCCATTTTAAAAGGCAGAAGGAACTACAAAGAGAGCTTCAAACATAGACTGTCTTAGGTTTACAGATTAGATCTCTGCATCCAGAAAGGTCACATTTTTGTGGATAAAAGAAACAATACATACTGAAATTTAGATCTTGGAGCGTTTAGATATATATTGACAGCTTTTGACTGAAACGATAGACAGTACTCATCTTTAGGGAATTGGTATGCTTCAACATCAACATTGGGGCCTTTAACGAGACAAAACCAGCCAATGAGTGACAGGTGAAGGAATGTGGTTGTATAATATACCTTTTGACTGAAAAAAAAATCATCAGAAAAATATTTCTTACAAGGAATAGGCTTTGTTGTCTGCAATAGCCTGGTTGTTAGGCTCCATTAACTACATCACTGAGAGATTAATGACTACCTGCTTAAAGTTCTAACAAGTACACAACAACCATTCATATGTGGCCACCCTTGAAGCAAATAAAGAAATTAAAGAGGAATTTTAGGCAACAACCTATTGAGAGCAGATAAAAAAAAAAGACAAAATCATCTTTCTAGGAGACCTTAATGCCAGAGTTGGCAAAAACTCAGGCTCTTGGAATGGCATAATTTGAAAGACGGACACAGAAAATGTTAACTTAAATGGCATTCTGTGAGAAACACAACTTAGTAATCACTAACACATTATCCAGACAAGCAAACAGATGCAAAGATTCCTGACAGCATCTGTGATCATATCATTGCTTATGATTGATTATGTCATCATATGGCCCCACAATTCTAAGGATACACACCTAGCATTTCTTGACAGGAGCTGATGATTGCAGTCAGCTGCTTTAATGGGGTCTAACATACTTAATAAGAACTGCAATCTTCTAAAATTCTCTATATCTTTCCACAGTTTTCCTACAATCATCAACCTGACCAACAACTCCTTCGATCTCCAGCAGGAGAATGAAAGTTGTACAATACCCACCCTACAACTCTCATCTGGTTCTTTCTTACTTCTTCCTGTTCCTACGCATGGAAGATAGTCTCAGGGGAATCAGATTTACGTCAATACAGGAACTGAAGGAGGCACCAACAAATGTCCTGATGATACTGCAGAAGAAGGACTGGGAGGAGGTCGTCCAGGAGTGAAGAAGACACTTGTGCAGGTGTGTAAATGCAAGAGGTCCTTATTCTGGAGACAGTTTTGTAAACTTATGAAAATAAATAATGTCTTTTTTGAAATTTTTTCAATACTTATTGATCATACCTTGTATGTTGCTAAACATACTCAAAGGTGTATGTAGTCATGTTAAACCAGGCAACGGATTAAGTCTACTACCAAAAAAACAAGAACTATATTTGTGATGGGCTTCCAAAGTTTGCAATAACCAAATTTCCCTCAAGTTTTGACTTACTTTTAACCCTTTAGTATTCACATTAATCTATATATACTATTATATTTTCATGGTAAATGCTTTATCTCACATAATATCGAATCTATGAGATTTTGAAAGTATTTTGAGAACAATACCTTAACATCAGTTTAAGTGACCAGTTACAGCCAGTTTGAACAGAAAAAGGTAGAGAATTCTGGCCGGTTTGAACATTAAGTTATGGTAGAAGACACATCCACTGTAGCATACAGTGGGATTGAACCTGAGAACAGGTGGACACTGCCAACTATAACACGGACGAGAAGAAGAGAGTCAAATACTGGGGTTTGACAGGCCACTTCCTTTTCATGCCAATTGCTGTTGAGACCTCTAGTGTCCTCGGTCTTTGAATTGCCATTTTCCTCCACAAATTTGGAAAGAGTGTATCCCACTTGGAGTGGTTGATGCAGCAGGTGTTGCTGGCTGTTTTATCCATGGGTCTCATCTGAAATATACCACCTTTAGAATCTGCCACTTCCTACTCCCTATCCTTTACTTTCACAATTAAATATTTTCTGTTTTATTTCAAACATTATATTATTTAACTGAAATTTGGCGAATAAAGCCCCTTATCCATTTAAAAATTAAAAGTTTAAAGATATAACTCAAAAGGGATATCTGCTCTGAAGTTGCTGCTTTCCCATTGACTTTGAAAGATGTATTTATTTCAAGAATTTCCCCAATTCTATCAGTTTGTACAATACTAACCAGAGCTGCAGGTGTGATGAGCTAAGGTGGTAGACTACTTATCAAAGGGTCAACACTGTGCTCTGTTGTGTACTTAGCTAATATATACAATCATCCAATAATATAGTTTACTTAGTTATAAAGTGTTATCTATGTATGGTACATCTTACTGTTGTTGTTTAGCCTCAAGTCAGCTCTAACTGGGCAGGAATATGATCAAATGCATTTCAGCCATGATCATCCTGACATTTTTCAGACTTTGTGTAACTTGGCTGCTATTTTTAGTTGATTGAGTGATCACAAATGCTTCTATCTGTTCCTATCTCTGACCACATGGGGCTGAGGTATCAGGTCACGTAGTCATGCCTTTGCCTGCCCTCTGGTTCTTCACCACTGCCTTGGTGTCCGCTCTCTTACTCTAATAGTCTACATGTTGTCCCTAAAATGGGAAACATGGCCAGCTCATCTATGTTTACCCTTCTTTGTGGTCTTGATTATGTCCTTCACTACAATCCAAGCGATGGTCTTCCATTTTACGTTGGGTCACTTCAAGAATCTCTGCTGTGGTGCTGAATTCCTATGTCTCACTTTCGTAAGTTATCACTGGTAGAACATAATCATTAAACAGCTTTCTAGTGGTTTCGATTGTTGACTTGGTACTTTTAATGATGTTATAAACTTTTCCAAAAGAAGTCCAGTCAAAAACATCCTTCTTTTAACCTCTGGAAGTAGGGCACCATCTCTTGCAATCTTCTTTCCAAGATAAAAAGGTATTAAACTGTGACCATGTCGTTTTTTCCTGTATGTCTAGAACATTATCCAGCGTGTCTTTTCTAAGACGGTTAGGTGTGGTTTGACGGAGATTCAACTACTACTCGTAGCGCGTCATGCTACTTAATTTTGTAAGTGACGTCACTATAATTGCCACGCTTTTTGTTACTTTAGACAGCTGAATTCCAATCTTTGATCGTATATTTTGGTGCGTTGTTTTTGTAAGGTTCCTAGGGCGATATCCAATTTTAGCTGTCTAAATGCCGCTTACTTGCTGCTTACTTCAATGTATGAGGCTATTCCAACAAATTTACATTCTCCCTTTTTTTTAGCCACTTTTTTTTTTTTGCGATTTATTAGAGAGGGGGGGGGGGGCTCCCTTCTTCTCTTACCTGTACAAGCCGATATAGAGAGATGGCCCACGTACACGGGCCATAATTGCTACTTTCACCCATCTTTCATGGAATTGGCTGTGACTGAGTGCCTTTTTCTCCAAGAGGACCATTTGTTGGCCGGCGACATATCCCCACAGTTTCCTCGTTGCAAACGCATTTGCGACATTTCTTTTCCAAGGGGTTTCCGTCCCTGAATCCGTGTCTGTAGAGCCTTTCCCGAACGGGCAGGGCCCCTCGGTATAATAGTAAGTATTAGTGGTTGTAATAAAAATGCAGTAAGAGAAGAAGGGAGCACCCCCCTCTCTAATAAATCGCAAAAAGAAAAAAAAAAAAATCTATATTTCTTTTAACGGCTAAAAAAAAGGGGGAATGTAAATTTGTTGGAATAGCCTCATACATTGAAGTAAGCAGCAACTGCAGCAAGTAAGCGGCATTTAGACAGCTAAAATTGGATATCGCCGTTCCTAGCAATAGTTAATTGTATTTATACTTCCATTCTGAAAGAATTATGAACAATTTGTAATATTATTTATACAACTGTGGATAAAAAATAAAATGGAACGTCATTTTTATTTACTTCTTCGTCCACTTATTCCTGAGAGGGTCGTGGAGGAAGAGTGCTCAAACACTCCTTCCAGCGAGTCCTGTCAGAAATAACCAGTTGGAGACAATCGCTCTTGAGAGGACTCGCTGGAAAAGTGTTTGAGGTTTCTGCCTCGACGACCCTGTTAGGAATAAGTGGGCGAGGAAGTGAATAAAATTGACGTTCCATTTCGAGCCTCCCTCGAGGAGAAAAAGAATGTGTTCCAAGCGGCTGGTTTGTTCTAGATGCACTATACAGAACAAAAAACAAACAAAAGACCCACTTAGTCCTTAATTTCACGTTTATTCTGTCCTAGAATAAATGAATGATAAATACAGTAAGCTGGTTAATAGCACGAGTTATGTCCCTTTAATTTCACGTGTAATAATGACAAATAGACCGCAGAAATTTTGGAAATTAGAAAAAATTCTTTTTATTAGAAATAAATTAATTCCATAAATTTTTATAAACTAAAATTTATTCCATTTTATTTTAAATCTCATACCAATTTTATTACTTGAAATATTTTCATAGTGACATAATTGACGCCTTCCCAGCGAACCTAGCGGAACACCAATACTTAGTAGTAGATGTGGAAAGAGATTCTGAGACTGAATGGAATCATACGATGTTATTGCTAACCAGCCTGTTGTTATTGACAACGTGAGTATTATAATTAATGACATAAAGACAGATTAAAAGACACTAGCAATGTTATATGTATATCTATTTGACTTAAATATTTCTATTTAACTCTGATCATTTGGGGTGTTCCATCAAATATTGTCCTTATGACTCATCTTTTACCGCACTATCAGCTTCTTGGCTAATTATTCTTACGATCAGCTGGGGAATTTTCTATTTCAACTCGTATAAAGATTAGTCTTGTGTTTGACAATCATTTAAAAGATTCTATTTTTTAAAAATGAAGTAATAGCTGTCTGTAGTTCGGTAACTTTTGATAATAGGTTCGACTTAATTATAAGTCAACTAGCACTGACTTGCAACTTCCGTTATCTCCATTACTCCCACCACTACAATTATGCCCAGCTTTACGAATATATATGTGTGTGTATATATATATAAAGGTTTATACCTTTTATTTTAATTTTTTCTTGTTCACCTAATTTTTTCAAAAATATGGAATATTATTGAATTTGAGATATAACAAAGTTCTAGTTAATGACACACCCATCTGGCTTTTTATTAAATCTTGTGGAGCGGCTAAGATGTCCCGCACACCATAATTATCGTTTGCCCCTTTATTACCTAATATTTATAAATGTCGAAATAGGCTTTCTATATATATATATATATATATATACACACACACATGTACGTACAGTTAACCAATGTTTAGACGTTTACTCTGTTCGCTCACACTTGCAACAAATGTCACTTGCTAAATTGACAGACAACTAGTTTTATCATAGAGCAATTTTAAAAGCAATACTTTTAAACCTATTTGATTGGAAATTCTTATATTTCTTCACTGGTGATATTGTTTAAGATGTTTGATATATTTCTAAGCCGGTTTAGCCTATATACAAGAATAATAACCACGAAATACAAACTATATTTAACAGAACACTAAGGTTTAGTTTAAAATATTGTCGATGGAAAATTTTAATAGAATGTTAAGTCAATTTTATTGAAAGTATTACTAATCCAAGTGCATAATTAATGATAGCGTTAATTTTAACGCGCACTTTGTTTTTTTTTTAAAGGGAGCATTCCTTCGTTATTCGTACGCCGAATGTTAGTATAGGAATAAAAGAATATGATTTCCTACATTAATACAAAGTTATATATTTATTAATGGGCCGTAATTTGACCTCAACTCCTGTCTCGTGTGTGTATATATATATATATATATATATATATATATAGTTTATCGATTCTGGAAGTTTAGAGACATCAAAGTATTTCGTCCAGTATTCTATAATTAGTTAAAACCGCAATGGGGGATAGAATAATAATAATAATAATAAAAATAATATAACTATCATGAACCTTGTCTCGTAATTATCTCCCTTTGGAACTTTTAAAATGTACACACAAACAAAGGTGTGTGTGTGTGTGTGTGGGGGGGGGGGGGTCAATAATTTAATTATTTCAATATATATTTTTTATTGAAAATTATTTGCTTCGACTGTAAGATGAGTAAAGTCTTAGTTGTTCATTGGGATTAAATCGTATTCCGGTGCAACCCAAAATATTGGCACCAAATTTGGTAATAAACATGTCCATAATCGATTCCTCTCAGGGTCAACCTAACCTTTTATTTGATCATAGTATTTCGTGTTTTAGCATTAATATATATATATATATAGTAAAGAGTCGGGACCCTGAGCTCTTGCCGTTTCAACAGTTAGTTCCGGAACAAGAGCTCAGCTGTCGGGTCCCGACTCTTTATAATATTGCCATACTCTACTACTCCACGTATTGAGTACTATATTGAGTATAATGCTGAGCAAACTGGTTTTATCCTGATATATATATATATATATGTTTATCCCGGGTTCAATCGGGTGTAACCACAGTAAGAGCTTCCCAATGATTTCTCCTGAATGAAACAGTTCTAGTCCTGTAGAAGCCATTTCTATATTATATATATATATATAAACTAATATATTTCTTCCATTTACTGTGTTGTTTGTTTCGTTATTTTTGTTATTTCTGTTTACCTTTTACACACACACACACATATATATATATATATATCAGTTATTCATTGATTAAAGAGAAATTAAAACATTCTACAAGTGTGTGTATGCAACATGTGGTGTGGTAAATGGTAAATATACATACATACCAGGTCTGTCCACAAAGGAACCAAACTCCCACTATCACTGCCTCCATCTCTCCCCATCTCTCACTATTATGAGCATATGGAGGCCCACCCGCTGGCCGCTCTGCATCCCCGGTGGAGAGAATGGAGAAAGCATTTCCCCGGAGGATGGTGAGGGAGACATGCTGTATGAGCCATTCCAGCCCACAAGGCTCACACCTGTGCTGATGGTGGCGAGTAGAGAGGTGGCCCTAGGGTGAAAGACACCAGAAGTTTCCACTGGCAACTGGCCCAGCTAGAAGAGTCAGTGGTATCTATGAATAGCATTGTAGACGTTGCTAATTGTCAGAAAGACAACTGTCAATGGCTAGGTTGATTATATTGTCAATAGGGGCCATCTGAAGATAGACTTCCCCTTTGCTAGCTCGTAAGTGTTGTATGAATGATGAGTTATTTGTTTGTTTCCTTGCAGTACTGAGCTCAGATTTTCTTGTAGGCATAGAGGAAGCAACAGGGTAGCTATTCAGTGTCTTTTTTTTTTTCTGAAGCATTAACACAGGCAATCTCTTCAATGATTTACAAGGCATCATTTCTGAACTAATAATAAATTTACAACTCTCAAAACATATTTAATGAATTCCTGTGTTGTACCTTGGATGAATATGCATTGCTCAGATGCCATGAATACATCATCATCATCATCAATGTTTTAACCTTTTAGCATTTACATTACTCTGTATTCACTATTGTATTTTCGTAGTAAAGGCTTTATCTCACATAATATTGAATCTATGAGGTTTTGATATTATTTATTTTGAGAACAATACCTTAACATCAATATAAGTGGCTGGTCACGGCTAGTTTGAACAGAAGGAGGTGAGACAATTCTGGCCGGATACAGCTGATGTTGTTTACAATTCTGACATGAGTTGGATAGGCTTGCTACACAATATTCATTATATATTGCTCAAAGATGATAAACAGTGTTATGTTATGTATCACTGAAAGGAATAAGCACATCATCACATTAACTACAGTGATATTACATATATTGCTCAGAGGTACCATACAATGATAACATGTGGACTACAATAATATGATCTGTATTCCCAAGAGCTAACACATCATCATCAATTTACTTACCATGTTGGTATTGGTTGGATGGTTTACAGAATCTTGCCCTACTTCTATGTTCCATTTTGGCATAATCTATACCAGGATGTTCTTCCTAATGCCAACCACTTTACAGAGTTAACTGGGTGCTTACTAAAATAATATTTTGTTGCTCGGAAGTCATAATTATATTCATAACATTGCTGAAATACACTAAATTCTATATCATTATCCTTAGCAATGTTTTAACATACCTCTATGCTGGCATTATTTATACATGTTAGGATGGTGGATTGGCAGTATCGGTAGAAGGTCGGACGCTATGCTTGAAAAATAGAGTTACGGCCTTTTATGATCTGAGTTCAAATCCCGCCGAGGTTAACTTTGCCTTTCATCCTTACGGGGGTGATAAAATAAAGTACCAGTCACGAACTGGGGTCGATTTCAATTGACTTCCCCCTCCCCCACAATTGCTGGCCTTGTGCCTATAGTAGAAATCATTCTTTATACATGTTAGGGCAGTGGATTGGCAGTATCGGTAGAGCATTCGACAACATGCTTTGTGGCATATAGTTATGGCTCTTTACGTTCTGTGTCCTGCTGAATTTAGCTTTGCCTTTCATCCTAACGGCGTTGACAAAATAAAATACCAGTAATGTACTGAGGTCGATTAAATTGACTTTTCCCCTACCTCAAAATTGTTGGCCTTTTGCCTAAATCTGACTATTATTTATAAATGTCTTCTATACAGTATATTGTCAATTATTTTGATTTTTCATCGTCTCAGCTGTGAAATCCAGCATTTTTTACATCTTTGTTGGTCATATTTTTCCTCTAATGGCAGCACACAACTCTGTCACCTTGTGGTCATCATCAATTGTTTTTCTATGTTAGGACAGTCAGCTCTTCATATACCGGCTGATGTTTTTTTTTTACTACTCAGCTGTGTTCTCAACTCATGTGTTGGCTATCCTTCATTCAACATAACAGTACTCATCTAATGATCACTCCTCATTTCTCTTATGCCTATACAGATTCTCTGTATTCAGTGTTTATATGTCAATGTATGCAGGTATTACAATTATGTTATAGGTATTAAAATCATACACATATCATTGCTCAAATGCATTAATTAAAATCTTTGCTTCAGATTGATCAAATAAGTTTTATCAGCTCGGGATTGTTTTATAGTGTTAAGTATTATTTTATTCATTTACTACTTGGGAACTGTCATAAAAAAAAGAGGTTTCCTAGCTGGGAATTGAACTCAGTTTCTTTGGGGAGAGCTATGAATCGTAACCACTGAAATCAACTTCTTTGGAATCTTTTCACACAAATGTGTGAACTACTCTATCATGCTATGATTTTAAATGACAGAATTTTTATGTCACTTATCAAATATATATATATATAGATAGATATAGATACACAATAAACACACCCAGTACACGCAGTAAAGTGGTTGGTGTGGGACGGGCATCTAGCATCTTGCCATACAAAGGGTTGGGAGGACCCTTCGGCTATAGTGTTGCTGATCTATACAATAAGCACACCCTTTACACTGTAAAATGGTTGGTGATAGGAAGAGCATCCTGCTGTAGAAATCTTGCCTGACAAAAGGATTCGGAGGACTCTCAGTTGTGTCAAAGACATGACAATCCCTCCTGTGGAACATCAACTGTACATAAAGCGAGACACAGATCCCTGACCTGCCTGGGAGATCAGTGGTTCTGCTTCAATACTGACTTGGTCTATGTGACCTGTCCAACCCTGCTAGCAGGGAAAGCAAACGTTAAAACAATGATGATGATATGAGAGGGAAAAGGATAGTTTCTAATGTAAGCCATTTCATATTCCATTTAGTTTTACCTGGATATATAATAAATAATAAGTCTATTGTATTTATTATTAGGACACCAGGTGTTAAAATGTCAGATTTCAAAACCAAGCAAATCAGACAAGCTTTGCTATTGGAAATTTTTTATAGCCAATAAAAATAATTGATCTTTTAGTTGTAAGATTGACAAAGAATCAATATATTTCTCTTTCTTAATCCTTTCATGACCACATTTCTGATGAAATACACTCTATTTTAATTAATTAATGAAGAATTTTGAGGGATTTACTAAAATTATTAATTATTTCATTACTAAGATAGTAACTTAATGTAAGGTTCTTATATAAAATTACATTGGTAGTTTTATTTCAGAGAATCAGAGCTGGTTTTGGCTGGGTTGGTAACTAAAAGGTTAAATTATACTTTTAAAACAGTGACACTCTCTGAAAGTGTTAATTATGATGATGATGTCTCTGGTAAACTTAGCACACAAATTTATTGCTGAATTAATATTTGATTAATTAATTATATTTGTTTTTAAAATCATCTCATTATATCTACTCCTCTTAAAGTATCGTTTCTAAATAGTGTTGTTGATATTGTATTGATAAGGATTTTATCAATATTTCAAAACATGTCATAATTCTATCAAACTAGTCAGTTTTCATCATCATTGATTTAAATTTTGTTTTCCTTTGTACAATTTTTCACCCCAAGAAGTTTTCTCTTTTAGATTTATTAATAGTATGATTGTTATTTTAGGTGAAATATTTACACTATGTATTCAAAAAACAGCCCTCGATGAAAATGATTGTAGAGTCTGGACATTTATATATGTTAAACCAATAGTTATATAAATTATAGATTTTTAAAAACATTTTGCTCTATATGTATTAACACAGTATGGATTATCAATAACATAGAAATACTTTGGATTTTTTAAAGCCTCTAATAATAAATTTTATGGAAGGTTTTCATGTACTCGTACTTTTTGTATGGTCTCAATTTGTTATAGGCTTTCAGCACTCTGTCAGTTGTTGCTAATATTTAATTTTGCTCTAGTCTTAAGTAATTTTTTTCTTTTAATTGCTTTTAGGAATAAACTTAGACAAACTTGACTTGTGTTGCAGTCTTAAAAATAACCCCTATCTATTGACTTTGTTGTTTTTATGATCAGATGGATTAAATGCTTATAGAAAGCCAGACATTTCCTAGAAACTAAAAGAGTAGACATTGAACAGAGTAATAGGTGAAGTACTTATATCTAACCTGAAGAAAGGCACAATATAACAAATTTGAACTCAAGGTCTTTCTCTCTGTCTCATTTTGATAACTAAATAAATCTATATATCCTATACAGGTTGCTCAGTTTTGTCAGGACATATATTTAAATAGCTCTAACTTTTTTCAAACTTGTTCTGATTATCATTTCTTTTCAGATAAATGATGACAGACATCAAACTAACTCAGCAAATGAAAAGAAATGCTGTAATTATTACTTTAAAAGCAGAGCATAGTGATTTAGAGATTGCTTGCTTCCTGAAATTTGTATGGTTGTTTGCCAAAGCTCACAAAGAGCTGGAAGCCACTGGTGGGGATTCTACAGTAGTAGCGAAATGTAATTTGCCTGCTAAAGGTTCTAATACATTCAGAACACTCAAATTTGTACGGAAGATGAAGAAAATTATTGATAGAAATCTGTCATTTAGTGTTATTGCTAAGGAACTCAAGGTTTCAAGGCACATTATTTGAATAATCGTGCATGAGGACCTTCGATATAAGTAATGATGCAGAGAGGCCATGTCTGTAAAGACAAAAGATAGCCACTTGATCTGCACAAAGCACTTGTTGAGTAAGTTGAAACATCAAGAGCTTGGAATGCTTTGGTTTTTCTCTGAGAAAATTTTTGAACAGGATCAAAAGGTGAACCGAAGGAATGATAAATGGTTATGTAGAGATCCTAAAGACGACGTTCAAATGGTCATGCACAAAAAATTTCCGGCAACTGTGATGGTTCTGGGAGTCATGAGCAACGAGGGAGATGTCATGCCTTCTCACTTCTTTCCTCAGGGCGTGTAAGGGTCAATGATGCTGACTATAAGGAGGTGTCGGAGAGAGTTGAGAGGTTTTGGATAGAGAACGTGAGCAAAGGAAGACCATACATCTATCAACAAGAATGGATGAGTTATAATCTCCATGATCATGACTCTTCAAACATATGGCCTCCTGGCTATCCAGATCTGAATCTGTTGGACTACTTACATAGGGGGCATAGTCGAGAGGGAAGTCAATCAACGCCCCCATAACACTATAAAATCTCTGAAGTCTGGCATAACCAGCAAAATGTTTGAAATAGATAAAGATCATCTGATTTGGATATGTCAACATTTCAGATCTCGTATTGTAGCACTCATCAATGCTAAAAGTGGATTTGTTGAATCGATACATCAAGAAGAGTCTCAAGATTATTCATGCCCAGTTTTTCTCAAATAAATCTCTTCTTCCATGACTTATGTGTCTTTTATTAAAGTCATGCAAATATCCTCAAAGAACTGAACTACCCAGTATGTTCCTAATTTTATGGTTGATGTTAGATTTTAAAATCAAACTGTACAAACAGTGGGAGCTTTTTGCAGGAAACTAGGTGAAAACACTGATGAAATAAGTTCTTCATCACTCATTCCCATCTCACATTTGATTTTTGCTCTGGTATCATAACCATTCATATGTTTTTATTACTACCAATATACCATCTATAGTTAACACTCCACTTTGAAGGCCGTAGTTTTTCTCATTAATCTTTCTTCTATACAGTAAATGTGATTAGTGTCAGGAAGGGTATCCAGCTGTAAAAATCCCAGCCAAAATACAGTTCTGTTTGAGCAAGGAACGGCGTTGCCAGACTTGCCTCATAATGTAGACGACACGCCTAACCCATGCTAGTGTGGAAAAAATAGACGTTAAATGGTGATGATGATAGTTATTGAGTTTGGATTACATATTGTATTTTAGTGAAGTGCAGCAACATGTTACTACATGGACGTTGAAGACTTACAAGGCCACCACATCAAAACAAATAACTCCATGTTTGAAAATATTTGAGAATGTAGGAGAGCAATTTTTCACACATTTAGGGAAATATTACTGTGCTAAGTGAATTTCTTTTGGGGGGAATTTGGTATCAATTTAAAAACTATTTTAATTCAATAACCATGCTATTCTAATTTGTGTTAGTTGGATTATCGTTGTATATTTAATCAATTTTAATGATTTTATTTTCAGGTGCTGCGTTTATTAAAAAATAATTGTTTTAAAATTTTGTTTAATTAAAATATAAATTGTAAATGTAAATTTATAAAAATAATCTTTTCCAGGGGTCTGGGGTAATCAAAGCTGGATTTGCTGGGGACCAAATTCCAAAATACAATTTCCCAAATTTGTAAGTATATCAGCTTTCATTTTCATGAAATATAAACATAACAGCGATCAGTTGAGAATATTCTGTTTTACTATTATTTTCTGGATTGATAAAATAAATAGTAATCATGTACTGTAGTCAATATAATTGACTGTACCTTCTCCCAAAATTTGTGGCCTTCTGCCTATTATTATTTTTAGAGTGGTGGATTGGCAGAATCATTAGAACGTTGCTTTACAGTATTCGTTCCGTCTCTCTACTACTCTGAGTTCAAATCCCACCGAGCTTAGCTTTGCCTTTCATCCTTTTGAGATCGATGAAATAAACTATCAGTAACGCACTAGAGTCGATTTAATTGACTTTTCCCTCTCCCAAATCAGAAACCATTATTTTTAGAGTGGTGGATAGCATAATTAGTAGTCAGCTGAACAAAATGCCTTGCTATATTTAGCTAAATCTATGTTCTGAGCTCAAATCCTACTTGCAGTCAACCAGATTCCTTTTCAGGGTCAATAAAATAAGTATGAATTATGTCCTGGGCTTCATTTAATCAACATTGCCTTCCCCTAAAATTTGTGGTCTTAGAAATTGTTATTATTGGGGGATTGGCAATATTGGTAGAGCGTCGGGCAACATGTTTTGTGGCATATTGTTATGGCTCTTTACGTTATATGTTCAAATCCCGCCGAGGTTAGCTTTATTTTTCATCCTTACGGAGTCAATAAAATAAAGTATCAGTAATGCACTGGGGTCGATTTAATCGACTTTCCCCACGCCTGAAATTGTTGGCCTTGTGCCTAAATCAGAAACCATTATTATTATTGTCATTATGTATTTTCAAATGGTTCATGTGACTTTTACTGCACCAGTAGGTGCACCTTTATGTTCTTAAGGTATGTGCAGTATTGTGCTTTAGGTGACTGTTTTTAGATAATTATAAAATACCTTAAAATAAACAGCTTAGAATTGTAGGATATGGGGTGGCTTTAGGCATGTTGGTCTCAGAAGGGTTGTAATTATTATTATTATGGCAGAAATATTAGGGTGGTGGATTGGCAGTATCTGTAGAGCGTCGGACAATATGATTTGTTGCATAGAGTTTATGGCCCTTTACATTCTGTGTTCAAATCACACTGAGGTTAGCTTTGCCTCTCATCCTTCCAAGTCTGATAAAATAAAGTACCAGTAATGCACTGGTGTCAATTTAATTGACTTTCCCCCTCTTTCCCTCAAAATTGTTGGCCTTGTGCCTAAATCAGAAACTGTTATGGCAGAATAATACCAAGAGGAGAAGTGTGGAGACAGTCTGTCTAAGGAAAAGAAATTTAAATGCTGTATTTGTTGATAATTTAAAATCCTGTATCACATGGAACCACATTATTAGGAAGACATTCTTGAAAAGTACAAAACAGTGCCATGACTGCATTACATTAAAAATAAAAGTCTTTTAGTTTACTGCAAATTTTCACAACAACCTGTCCACTGGAAAAAATAGTATAAACATTTGAATTCTTCGTCTGAGTCTTTAGGCATGCTTTTCAGCAGTCCTGTGAAGAGCAGCTGTCTTCAGCTAAACTAGCTAGATCTTCAAGTGAAACCAGCTGAGCTCATGGATTTTATCCAACCCTCTTACTCGGCATCTACCCATGAGTCTCCTGCTGGTTGGTTTTGCCTATAAAATCTGTCCAGCAATTCTTTCCTGAGACAATCTGACCACATGTCTAGTGATCTTTCAATTTGGAGAAGTAGCGACTCTCTGATCTCTTGAGCTATGCCTCTATTGAGTAATGTTATTCCCAAAACCCCTCGAAGTAACCCCTTTTGTTATAGTGTCACCAACATAACTGCACTGTACTCTCAAAAAGGCAAAGTCATTGTATATTTTGAGTACAAGATCTGTGGATCACTTCTAGCCATCTGACTAACTGACTGTTTATCATAGGTCTGCTCAACCAGGCTAACCTTATGCTAAGGAACAACTACAATAATTATGTGGTGTTCAGGTAGAGAAAATACCTTGATGTCCAGCAGTGGCATTTCTAAGGACAGATGGGTCCACCAGTTTTCACCTAACTCACTTTTGGCTCCGAAATTATGTGTTATAGGGCTGCTTAATCAGGGCTGACCAAAGCCTTCACAAAACACAAATAACAACAATAACAATCAGATTGATGTGTTAATTGAAATTCAAATAGATTTCATGTTAAAGAGTCTGAAATATGAAAAGTTATATAAGAAAGTTTTTATATGAATTTACTATAGACGTTTTTTATTCTTTTCTCAACAGTATTGGACGACCAAAACATGTCCGGGTTATGGCAGGAGCTTTGGAAGGTGAAACCTTCCTAGGGCAAGATGCGGAGGTTTGTAATTCATTTTGGTCTTTGTATATTGTTTTTTATGTGATATGCCTGTTAACTCTGTAAATTGGTTGTGAGAGTTGCAGTTGATCTTGTTGATTGATCAGTGGTTTTTAATGTCATTTGCTTTGTGTTCTGTTACTATCAATAACATCCAGTTCTAACTAGTCTAATCTAAGCAGTAAGCTCTGTTACTGGCAATAACATCCAGTTCTAACTAACCCTATCTAAGCAGTAAGCTCTGTTACGATCAATAACCTCCAGTTCTAACTGGTTTAATCCAAACAGTAAGCTCTGTTACCATCAATAACATCCAGTTCTAACTGGTTTAATCCAAACAGTAAGTTTTGTTACTAATAATAACATCCAGTTCTAATTGGTTAAATCCAAACAGTAAGCTTTGTTACTAACAATAACATCCAGTTTTAACTGGTTTAATCCAAACAGTAAGCTTTGTTACTATCAATAACATCCAGTTCTAACTGGTCTAATCCAAACAGTAAGCTTTGTTACTAGCTGTAACATCCGGTTCTAACTGGTCTAATCCAAACAGTAAGCTTTGTTACTAGCTGTAACATCCAGTTCTAACTGGTCCTATCCAAGCAGTAAGCTCTGTTACTAGTGATAACAGCCAGTTCTAACTGATTTTATCCTGTCCTAGCAGTAAGTTCTGTTACTACCAATAACATCCAGTTCTAACTGGCCCTATCCAAGCAGTAAATAACAATCACAAGCTGATGATATTATTGAGCTAATAATGGAGCATAAAAGTACTGTCCACCATTCATCATCAGGATACAGCGACAAATGTATCCTTCCATGAATTAATATTTGTAGATAAAAGTTTCTGAGTTATTACAATGTCAAAATAAACTATATAACATCATGATCAAGTTAATTTATGATCAAAGGCATTCCACTTGTGGCCATCATGTCTTTTTTACAGACATCATGTATTTCTAGGACTACATGATCCATTGTATCTGGCTTTTAAAGCAATAGAGTGTGGTTTGATGGGAGATTGGCTGTTATTTTTAGCTGGTTATATAAAGCCTTTCCATTGTTTGCTCATAATTATCTTGTGTTGTTTGTATAGTAGATAGATTGCACCTGTTGTGGTACTTTTATTGAAGGGTAAAGGATAAAGACCCCCTTGGGATTTGCACCTAGAAAGTTGTCGTCCGAGACACTAGTCTAGGCAAGGTGTGTTTGCTCATGCATACAAGTCTTCCTTCTCCATGCCACTGATGTTGTCCAAGGAAAAGGCAATGGCCGATACAGCTTGGCACCAGTAACGTCGCAACTCATTTCTACAGCTGAATGAACTGGAGCTACGTGAAATAAAGTGTCTTGCTCAAGGACACTACACATCACCCATTCCGAGAATCAAACTCACAACCCCCACCCAATTGCAAGCCCAATACTCTAACCACTAAGTCATGCACCTCTTTATTGAAGACAGGTCAAATAATGATGCCACTACAAACCCTTTCAGAAGCAACAGCCTCTCAATTATTACTAGAAAATATTTGAAGTATTGCATGTTTCAATTTTTTAAATTTCTTTATAAATTACATTGGCTACCTCCTCCTCCACCTCCTTTGCTCACTTATTCCTGAGAGGGTCTTGGAGGCAAAGTCCTCAAACACTCCTTCCAGTGGGTCCTGTCAGAAGCAACTATTTCCAACTGATCAGGCTGGATCCTCCGTCGAGACCAGCCGAGCTCATGGATGTTATCCAACCATTTTGCTCAGGGTCTCCTGTTGGTTGGTTTTGCCCATAAAATCTGTCCAGCGATTATTTCCTGGGACATTCTAATGACATGCACAGAGTACTGGAGCTGTGATCTCTCAATTCGGAGAATAGCAGCTCTACCTGGAGTGACTCTCTGATCTCCAAGCTATGCACTCTATTGAGAAATGTTATTCCATTGTCTCCCTGTTATTTTAATTCCTGTTTAATTTTTCTCCTTTTGTGTTTCTGTAGGAATACAGAGGTTTGTTGACTATTAAATACCCTATGGAACATGGTATAATCCGTGATTGGAATGACATGGAAAGAATCTGGCAGTATATCTATTCAAAAGACCAACTACAGACATTTGCAGAAGAGGTAAGTCAGTTTACTAAGGATGTACTATATATTTCTACAATAAGTGCAATGGTTATGTCATTTTTCTTTTTAAAGAATATTTTATAATCTATATTATAATAAGAGTGCTGTCTGTCTGTCTGGCCCTCCATCAGTCATGCTCACTTTATATAGAGAGGGGGAGAGTGCCAAGCGAGAGATATGCACATAGATAGAGAGAGAAAAGCAAACACTGTGTTTTCGAGGTGACAGAAAGAGGTAGCTAAACAGAAAGTCACGCCATTCTCATCTATATAAAGAGAGGGTGAGTGTCAAGCGAGAGATATGTATATAGAGAGAGATAAGAGAATACCATGTATTTAGAGAGTGAGAGAGTGTGTGCCTGTGTATGTGTGACAGAAAGAAGAAGTTGATGTCCTCATCTAGTAGTTATAAAATGTAAACTTACATTAGGAAAAAGTAAGTAATAATTTTTCAGCTTTGAAATATTCTCATCTTGCAATTAACATATTACAGTAAAATTAAACGTAGAGTGTGTTATGATGTACAAGTTAATATATTAAACTTTAAAACCTTTTAAAATCATATACTGACATTGAATGTATCATAAATTTTATTGTTGATAATTATTTAAAACAAAAAAATTATTTTTATTTTTACAGCATCCTGTCTTATTGACAGAAGCCCCACTAAATCCTCGTCGAAACCGGGAGAAGGCTGCTGAAATATTCTTTGAAACCTTTAATGTACCAGCACTGTATATCTCTATGCAAGCTGTTCTCAGTTTGTAAGTTTGTTAATTTAATTTCATTCATAAATTTTAGAGTACTAGAGATGTCAAATAGAGTACTAGAGATGTCAGATAGAGTGCTAGAGATGTCAGATAGAGTGCTAGAGATGTCAGTAGAGTACTAGAGATGTCAGATTGAGTACTAGAGATGTCAGATTGAGTACTGGAGTTGTCAGATTGAATACTGGAGTTGTCAGATTGAATACTGGAGTTGTCAGATTGAGTACTGGAGTTGTCAGATTGAGTACTTGAGTTGTCAGATTGAGTACTGGAGTTGTCAGATTGAGTACTGGAGTTGTCAGATTGAGTACTGGAGTTGTCAGATTGAGTACTGGAGTTGTCAGATTGAGTACTGGAGTTGTCAGATTGAGTACTGGAGTTGTCAGATTGACTATTGGAGGTTTTAGATAGAATACTGGAGGTGTCAGATAGAGTAGATCTTAATACTAAATAATCAACATTAGTTCTTCAATTTTTTTTTTGCAGTACCTTAATACGATTTTCCAAAAATTGTTGCCATGTAGATGTCACGACAAAAGTTGACCAGTCCACATGGTAAAGTGTTCGTGTAGGTGTCATGACAAAAATTATGCAAATTATTCTAAAATTTTAGTTCCTTTTTTGAAGCACTAAACGAAAGGATGATGGTGAGATAGCAAAGATTAAAACCAATGTTTAAGAAAAATATTGTAGGTAGTTCATTAAGGGAAGTGCAAATATTTTATTAAAAATAGGTATTTTAGCCGTGGGATTAAGGGGCTGGTATGCTGGTATGCAAATTTACTATTCTTGATGTGTATGTGTGTGCTTCTGTGCAAGGTACATAACTCTTTGCTTCAGCCTGACAGCGGATGTGTGTTTAACCTTTTAGCATTTACATTACTCTGTACTAACTATTATATTTTCACGGTATAGGCTTTACCTCACATAATTATCTCACATAATATCGATCGAATCTATGAGATTTTGGTATTATTTATTTTGAGAACAATACTTTATCAGTATGAGTGGCCAGTTATAGCTGGTTTGAACAGAAAGAGGGAAGAGAATTCTGGCCGGTTTAAATGCTAAAGGGTTAACATTGGGAAATGCATCTAATTGTACAAATAATATACACAATCTTTCTACCATTGACACCATGAAAGAATTGATATTGAAATAGCAAAATGTTTGTTTTGAGAGCAGGTAAAATAAAACCATTTTCTCTTATCTGATTTCATTTTATTTTTATTGCTTTTTTGTACAGGTATGCCACAGGACGTACCACAGGATTGGTACTGGATGCTGGAGATGGTGTCACCCATGCCGTACCTATCTACGAGGGTTTTGCTATGCCTCACAGCATAATGAGAGTCGATGTAGCTGGGCGTGATGTCACAAGATACTTAAGACTTCTTCTTAAAAAAGAAGGTTATGATTTTCATACTTCTGCCGAGCTTGAGGTTGTAAAAGCTATTAAAGAGGTATTAATTTAACTTATATCCAACTTTTCCATATATTCAGTTAAACAACATTATTATGTCATAGCTTTTAGGTTTACTTTCAGCATTTCTTCTTGACATTTTATCAAATATCATCCTGTTTTGTTACGTTTAAGATAATTCGTATTTTAAAAACATTTTGCTGTATAAATTAAAATTTTTTGTGATAAATGTCCATTTAAGAAATGATGCATTAATATTTTTATTTTCAGAAAATATGTTATCTTCCTTTAAACCCAACTAAAGAAGAAGGTGTAGAAACAGAGAAGGTTGCTTACACATTGCCTGATGGAAATACTATAGAGGTGAGCTTCTATTTTGACTTCTTTTCAAGGAGATTTTGGAAGCAATTTTGCTCAAGTTTCTAGACTAGGGAGCTGGTTAAGAATCTTAATCATTTAATTGATTGTCATAGTAGGTGTAAAAGTAAGAAAATAAATAGCAATCTGATTTACTGTTTATGTGATGAATTTATGTGCGTAGCTAGGAGATCAGAGAAACACTCTAGGTAGGGCTGCTACTTCTCTGAGTTGAGAGGTCACAGCTCTGATAGTATGGGCATGTGGTTAGAATGTCTTGGGAAAGAATCGCTGGACAGATTTTATGGGCAAAACCAACTGGCAGGAGACCCAGGGGTAGACTTCGAACAAGATGGTTGGATAACAATCCATGAGCTTGGCTGGTCTCGCCTGGGGGCCCAGCAGGATCAGTTGGAGACAGTTGCTTCTGACAGGACCTGCTGGAAGGAGTGTATGGGGTCTCTGCTCTAATGATCCTCTCATGGAATAAGAGGGTGTAGAAGAAGAGAAGAGATTGGTTTTCATATGATGATGATAATGATGATGTGAACTGCTGTAGAATGGAGGTAATCTTCCAAGTAAAGCCAGCTACTTGGTTTCCATTTCTTATTGCATGCCATTGCAAAAAGCATTAAATTTTGTAAATTCTTCTCTCTTCTTTATCCACTTATTCCTGAGAGAGTCATGGAGGCAGAGTCCTCAAACACTCCTTCTAGTGGGTCCTGTGAGAGGCAACAGTCTCCAACTGATCTAGCTGGACCCCTAGATCCATAATTTTGTAAATTCGCACTTCTAAATTACCAAGCTTCAACCAGTTTTAACATCCTAACAAAAAAAATGGTCTCTATTAATCTAGCTTGTTCTTGTCATTCTACAAGGAGACTTAAATCTTTAGTGGTTCCTCAACTATTGTCATGACAATAACATAGAAGTAATCTTGAATTAATGTGGTGAATGAAGGTTTGATTAACTCTTTCATGACTGCATTTCTAATGAAATACACTCTATTTCAATTAATTAATGAAGAATTTTGAAGGATTTACTAAAATTATTAATTATTTCATTACTAAGCTAGTAACTTAATGTAAGGTTCTTATATAAAATTATGTTCAAAAGTTTTAATTTAAATTGGAAACCTTTAAAATGGGCGTTTTATTTCATAGAACCAAAGCCAGTTTTTGCCAGGTTGATAACTAAAGGGTTAAAACAACTATAAAAAAATCATTAAAAACAAGTTTGTCTGTTGGAAATCTTGTGCTTACCAATATGATTTAATTATTTATATTGTTTTCTTGTTTTCCATAACAGATTGGTCCAGCAAGGTTCCGTGCTCCAGAATTGTTGTTTAAACCTGACCAAATTGGAGAGGAGTGTGAAGGAATTCACGAATGTTTAGTCTATTCGATACGCAAATCTGATTTAGACTTGAGAAAAGTGCTTTACTCAAATATTGTTTTGTCTGGAGGATCCACATTGTTCAAAGGTATTCTTAAATTACAACATATATGAGGGAGTGCTAAAAAGTTCCTGACTTTGGGAAAAAGAAAATACAGGAGGATCAGTTAATTATGATTTTATTTAACATATTCCCCTCTCAGCAGTCCTACCTTCCCTGTAAAGGTAACAGCTCTAACATTTTGCGATACCCTTAAAGCCAGGAACTTTTCAGCACCCCCTTGTATACTCTTAGGGCCATTTTAACTGGAAAGTTTAGCAATGACAATATGGTACCACTCTTTTATTGATGTTTCAATTATATATGAATTAAGAGGGAAACCTCACCATCTGCCAAGCAAACTGAGGCAAAGTTACATACGTAATCTAAGGACATAATACAGAGCCTCTGGCAGTAGTTGTAAGGAATTTTGTCATATAGTAGTCCAGTACCTTAATTTCACATGCCATAAAACCTAATAAAATAATATGGATTTCTAACACTGGATAATTTTAGTGAGACCCCCAGTGAGTTACTGGTACTTTATTTTATCGACCTCGTAAGAATGAAAAGCAAAACTTCAAGGATTTGAACTCAGAACATAAAGGGCTGTAACTATATGGTGCAAAACATGTCTGACTCCACTGCTACTGCCAATCCACTGCCCTTCATAAAATAACAATCTAAACTATAATAAAGTAAGAAGCGCGGCACTGCGTACGGTTTATAATTTTTTATCCCCTTAGTAAAATAAGTTGGATTACTTTGAATAAATAATGAATGAATATTACATAATTTATCTACTAAATTTCGTGGCTGTTCATTAAATATATTTTATTATTTATTTAAAGATTCACTTCTTTAAAATTTTCAAATGTCAACACTTCCGGTTAGCGATTGTTTAAATAAATATTCATATATTTCTGTCACTAATTTTCTCCTAATGCAGTTTATATATAATATCGTCTTTTTTTAATGTATCATGGATTACGTTACTGATTACATAAGACAGTGTAACACAGTCTTCGTTCAATTTCTGTGTATATTGTCAATTACGGTTTTATTTGATGTATGATATCTATCATACATGCATATATACTTGCGTATAATATCAATATACACACTACACATGTTAGCAGAAAACCACCCGAAGGTTGGTTTTTCTGCTAGTAATAATAATGATGACTTCTAACATTGACATAAAGTCACAAATTTTGACAGGATTCCACTAATCTTTTCATTACCACTCAGTGGACTTGATGATCAAGAAGAATATTTTCATCCTGGTAAAATAAAAACCATAGATGATCTCAACAGGATTTAAACTTTTCCATTCTGATTTCAAATCTTGTAGTCTAACCCTTGATGATGATGATGCAAATACCTTTTCATTCCTTTCATTAAAATATAATAATAATAATTTTCCATTCTTTTCTTTTTTCAGGGTTTGGTGACAGACTTTTGACAGAAGTAAAGAAATTAGCACCAAAAGATTTGAGAATTAGGGTACGTTGGAATTATTTTATTGTTCATAACATTTAAAATTCTTCACATGAAATTCTGCTTGAACGTATAAAAAAAATTGTTCAAAGTCTGTTTTGCTTTGTATTTAAGTTTTACAAAAGAATTACTGTTACCATAGCAATAAACTGCAACACAGTTGCCAGAGATAGAGGGTATTATTGTTGTGGAGTAGCATTAGTTAGTTTTACTTGAGTGGGTTTATGGTAGGGAGGTGGTCAATCTGCCAACCAGATGTTGAAGAGAAAATCTACAAGCTCTGTATTTCAAATATGTTGATATAAAATATAAGTCTAGTGGTTTGAGTTAAGATTTATTAACACAGTTTCTAGTCATAGCTATTCCATTTTCATTGTGGACATTTTAAACAAGAGTTAGGTCTTGATAATATGGTTGATATTTTGATCTTAGAGTAAGGGCTAGATGGACACCATGACAAAAACCAGTCTGGAGAAAGAATACATAAAAACTGAAGGAACCTTTAGCTGAAGGAAAATTTAGCTGTCAATAAATTCAGGGAAATCATATTTGATGGCTATGACAGTAAGGAAGAGGCAATAGGGACCTATAGCAGAGAACGAAATTGGTAATTTCTATTTGATAACCTTCTGATGGCCATAGACCAGGTCTGTGGTGGGTCCAAGGCCCTAGCAAAAACAGAAAGTGACATGGTGGTGAAATGATAGAGTAGAAGGACTATAAAAGTAGTGACGCCTAGAAAAATGAGAAAAAGATTGAAACAGAGCAATACCTAATAGTTAGAAGAGAAGTTAGGTGCCTGGGGAGAAGCAGAAAAGAAGTTTGCACATATTGTACATCATGAGAATCAGAGGCAGGAAGTGTTCTGGATTGCAAGACAGTGTGCTAGAAAAAACTGGGATGTAATTGTTGAAAAATGTGTCCGAAATTATAGTGGAGCACTTGCTCTGTCTGATGCTGAGAAGAAAGAGGCATAAAAGTTCAACTACAAGAGACTGCTGAATGAAGAGAATAAATAGGATAGGGAGTGCTTACTCCATGTAGCCCCAACTGAGGGTTCAGTCATAAAAGTTGATAAAGCAATTCAAGATTGGTAGGCTATGAGCTAGTCAAACCCATAGTAAATCAAGTGGTACAGGATCTTCTGATACTGAATGATTGGCTAAGCAGTATCATTGTAAACTGCTACAAGGGCAAAGGAAATGCACTAGAGAGAGGTAACTACTGAGGCATTAAGTAGATAGACCAAATCATGAACGTTGTGTTATAGAAAGAGAATAAAGCTTGATATGATGTAGTTTGGTTTTATGCCAGATGGGGACACTTTTGATGCCCTCTTTTTCATGAGACAATTATAAGAGAAGTATTTAGTTAAGAGTAAACCTCTGGACCTGGCATTTGTGGATCTGGAGAAGGCTTCTGATAGCTCCCCCCACCCTAATTCTGTAATCCAGTAGGCATTAAGGATGCTAGTTGCAGATGAATGACTGATGAGGGTTGTGAAGCCATATATACAGGTTCAATCATCAAGGTGCAGTGGTGGGTTATGGGGTGACGAGAGGGTAAGGATTTACTGTCATTGTATAATGTTTGGTACTGTCTTTAAAGACTGAAACACAGTATTTGTGGTAAGAAGTGGAAAGTTAAATGAAACCAGAGGAGTAGTGAGTTCAGGTGAGTGTTGAGTGCAGTTGATTGACTAATCCTAGAAACAGTAATTATGCTATAAGTCATGTAGATGTACTCAATTGAGATTAGTCATACAGGTAGACTAAATTTAGACTAATTGTATATTTTCAAAAGAAAAGAGAAAATAACAAACAGATGAGCATTTCAAATGTGGATAATTTCTTTCTATTTTAGATATCTGCACCCCAAGAGAGGCTATATTCCACATGGATTGGGTAAGTTTCTTTAATGCTAGTTATACTAACTGATGTCTTTGTTTCATTACTGGGGTGCTGAAAAGTTCCTGGTTTTGTGTAAAAGAAAATACAGGAGGATCAGTTAATTATGATTTTATTCAACATAATCTCAGATTCCCACACTTAAAGGTAACATCTCTATCCTTTTGTGATACCCTTAATGTCAGGAACTTTTCAGCACCCTGGTACATCCCCACATACACTCTCATTCTATGACTTTTTGACCATTTATCCTGCACTAACAAGACAGTCTTAAAACGTATAAAGCTATGATGGCATCACAAAAAATATTGAAGTTTTTAACTTTAGTTTACTGCAAACTTCCACAATGATATGTGATATTTTCTATTGAATTATTGGGTTCTGATTTAGGCACAAGGCCAACAATTTTGGGAGAGGGGAAAGTTGATGAAATTGACCCCAGTGTATTACTGGTACTTTATTTTATCGATCTTGTAAGGATGAAAGGCAGAGTTAACCTCATGGATGTTGTTCAACCATCTTGCTCGGGGTCTACCCCTGGGTCTCCTGCTGGTTAGTTTTGCCTGTAAAATCTGTCCAACGATTCTTTCCTGAGATATTATAACCACATGCCCATAGTATCGGAGCTGTGATCTCTCAATTCGAAGAAGTAGTGGCTCTACTTGGAGTAACTTTCTGATCTAGCTACGCACTCTATCAAGTAACGTTAATCCAAAGACGCTTCAGAGGAACCCCATTTCAGCCACTTGTATTTGCGATCTTATTCTTTCAGTTATTAACCAAGATTCACGACAATAGGTACTTTAATGTAATTTTTATTAATTTTCTTCCTGCAATGTCTAAAATAAATATAAAACTATCTTTCTTTCTTTTTTTTTCCCATTTTTTTTAGTGGTTCAATCCTGGCTTCATTGGATACTTTTAAGAAGATGTGGGTATCAAAGAGAGAGTACAATGAAGAAGGTGTGAAAGCAGTTCACCGAAAGATGTTTTAAAAGCATGGCAGTTGTTTCTCTCTATACCTGCTACAAGTTAATAAACACAGCCTACCCCTGTGCATGTTAAGTTTATGTAACATAATGATTTTTGTGTCTGTGTATATATTTACCATTCTATTTATCTATTTGACAGATCAAAAGATGACAGAAAATTAATGTTTTCTTCTCAGAATGTTTCACTCTACTAAACAGCATTAGGGGCGGGAAGTAACTAGACTCATACACAGGAGATCTGAAATCTATTAAATGAAATGAAATTAAGGGAGAAAAAAAAATTACTGAAACATGAAAAATATTTATTTTATGAAAATAATAGAAACCCATTGACTTATCATTTCTTGTTTAGAGTTCTTTTGATTTCTTTTCTTGCTTACTTTAAAACAATAACAACAAAAGAAACAGTCTCCCCCACACAAAAGATAATAAAAAGGATTATTTCATGTATCATATTTAAAAGTAATTTTCTCCTGGTCAGTGAGTGGATGAAAGTCAGTTAAATATTTAGTTAATATCTTTGTCTGCTTTTCTCATTTCAAACAAATATTGCTACTATAAATATATTTCTAGACATTTAGAGAAGGGAAACTTAGATGGGTAAAGACAATTTTTAAATTTTATTTTTTTAAATTTTCATTTTGAACATCTGCTCAAGTTTGTACCTTACGTTTGGCCAAATGTCTTAATTTATTTAATCTTTTGCTATGCTTAATGATAAAATAGTTACTTCATCCTTCCTAATATCACCCCATTGCAAAAAAGAAAAAGAAAGAAAAGTCTAGAAAAAAAAAGGAAAAAAAAAAAAAAAATAACTCCCAATTAAAGAAATTTGCAAAGTCATTCAAAAGAGATTTAAAAATTAGTTCCTCTGAAATAGAGGGGCCTCAATTTATATTGTTTACTGGAATTTGTTTGACAGTTTTATATAATAATTTAGCTGACAGCTGAATAATTATTTCTCCATGATAAGATGGCTTGCCATCTGTCATACAAGCTAACTCTGTGATGCATTCCGACTAATATGAACAAAGATGTTTTCTTTTGACTACTTCTATTACAGCAGCAAAAGCTTCATATCTTTCTGGTAATTTTCTATTAGTTTGTTCTGCAGATTTTAATTAATTATTTCCTTAAAGTAGGTGAACTATAATCAAACCAGCTTTGCAATATATTATCATTGATTGTAGACAAATTCTACAGATTGCATCTGCTTTGATTATTTGCTGAAGATTTAAAAAGGAAAACAAAAAAATGAAGAGGCAATTATGATATTGAATTATTTACTTGAAGAAAATTTTAAGATGTACTTGTTTAACCATTCTATTGAGTTAGAATCATTAACAGCTATTATATTTCCGGAGACACTCTTTGAATGTTGTGTCTTGAATGTGGTTTTAGAATATTTTCATTACAGAATTTCTTTAAAAAATACATAATTGCATTTGTTGTAGATCTATTTCATTTATTTTCATACTTATAGAGCTTTGCATTACTTGGGAGAGAGAGGGAGAGAGTCAGTCTATCTTTCATTGTTCAAAATAATTGAAAAGCTCTACAGTGGATCATGATTAATCAAAGAAAAAAAATTGAAAGCATCAAATCACCACTCTGTTAATAAAATGCTTTTGGTTTTTTCATATTGTCTTGGGGAACCAACCCCCAGCCATTTGTTGAGCAAATAATAAACTTTGTAAATCTCAACCAACTTTTAAGCTTTTTGATTTCTCTGTTAATTTTGGTACCAAGGATTTTGTTGCGTTTTAAAAACTTGAAGTGTTACTGTTTTTTTTTAAGATATACTATTGCCTGTTAGGGAGTATGTTGGATGTAACACTCTCTTAAAGAATAAGACAGTATGGTGTGTTGTAGAATATGGTGTGTAAGGATAAGATACTGAAGGTTCTATTACATAGGACAAAGTAAATCTGTTGCATTAATTGTAGGACGGTGGATTAGCAGAATTGGTAGAGCGTCAGACAAAATGCTTTGCAGTATTTAGTTACGGCCCTTTGCGTTCTGAGTCAAAATCCTACCGAGGTTAACTTTGCCTTTCATCATTATGGGCTTGATAAAATAAAGTACCAGTGATGTACTGGGGTCAATTTAGCTGACTTTTCCCTTCCTTTCAAATTGCTGGCCTTGTGCCAAATGTAGAAACAATTAATTGTAGGATATAATTTCTTATGGAAGAATACTTTGAACACTTATAATTTATGGGGGTATAAGTCTCTTATAGAACAAGAGATATTACATATAGTGCAGTTTGTAACAGAACATGATCTATCATAAAAGAGAATATACTATAATTAATTATAGAATAAGATATATTGCAGTGTTATAGAACAAGATATAGTCCAGTGTTTCCTAGAGCTTAATTAAATTAAAATACAGTTCAGTATAAAACAAGTTACCATAACATCCATTATAAAACAAGATACAAAGTTGTCTAATTTATGGAAGATGTTATACTATATATGTAATCTGTTTACAACAGGTTCAAAATGAAATCAGGAAATCAAAATGTTAAGAGATAACGTTTCTAAATTTACCATTTTCTCCTTAATTTACACGCATGCCTTTATTTTTATTTTATAAACTGTAACTGCACACATTATTTTCTACTCATTATTTATGTTGTATACTATGCTAATTTCATTTCACAATCTCCAGATATCGTTTCTTCTTCGAAACATTTCATTGTTTTATTTGGTCTATTTTGACTTTCCTGTCAATTAACTAAATTTTTTATGAGTACCTTAGGCTTTTCTCTAAATTGTCTTCATTGCAATTGGAATAAATGTTGCTACATTATTATTATTATTGTTATTATTACTATTAGGGCGGTGGATTGGCAATATCGGCAGAGTGTCGGACACCATGCTTTATGGCATAGAGTTACAGCCCCTTATGTTCTGAGATCAAATTCTGCTGAGGTTAGCTTTACCTTTCATCCTTACAGAGGTTGATAAAATAAAGTACCAGTAATGCACTGAGGTCGATTTAATTGCCTTTCCCTCAAAATTGGACTTGTGCCTATATCAGAAACCATTATTATTTGGCAGTATCAGTAGAGGGTCGGACGCCATGCTTTGCAGCAAAGAGTTACGGCCCTTTATGGTCTGAGTTAAAATCCCGCCGAGGTTAACTGCCTTTCATCCTTACGGGATCGATAAAATAAAGTACCAGTAATGTACTGGGTAATTGCTGGCCTTGTGCCAAAAGTAGAAACAATTATTATTATAGTGGATTGGCAGTATCGGTAGAGGGTCAGACGCCATGCATTGAAGCATAGTGTTACCTCCCTTTATGATCTGAGTTCAAATCCTGCCAAGGTTAACTTTGCCTTTCATCCTTACGGGGTCGATAAAATAAAGTACCAGTAATACACTGGGATAATTGCCGGCCTTGTACCAAAAGTAGAAACAATTATTATTAAACGATCTGAGTTCAAATCCCGCCGAGGTTAACTTTGCCTTTCATGCTTACAGGGTCGATAAAATGAAGTACCAGTAATGCACTGGGATAATTGCTGGCCTTGTGCCAAAAAGTAGAAACAATTATTATTTTTATTTATTACTATGAGTGTTTGAGTGACAGTATTGGTAATGTATCAGATAAAATATTTTATAGTGTTTAGCTATATTCTTTTGTTTCTGAATTCAAATTTCCCCAAGGCTGACTTTGTTTTCATCCTTTCAGGGTTGATAGAGTAACTGCCAGTTTATATTCTCCTCAAAAACCTGTGACCTTGTCATTATATTAGAAACAATTATTATTTGTAGACACAGAAATGAAAATGGCCAAAACAGTAGAGTTCTTGATTGAATGCTTTACATTCTGATGTTTTGTGTTGCCACAATTCTTCTTTTCTTCTTGCTCTTGCTCGACAAGACCGGGGGTCACTCTAAACCAGCGATCCGAGAAGCATCATTGTATGCTGAGCCGACCAGGTCCATCAGTGCCCTCCATCACTGGCAGTCCCGTGCCAGCTCCTCTGTATCCTCCAAGTTGCCATAATTCTAAGTTTAAATCCAAGATTGACTTTACCTTTCATTCTTGATGGATTGATAAAATAAGTACTTTTACTAAATCATACCATGTTTTCTTAAATGTTACTGGTTCAGAGATTTTAGCTTTGAATTTACCTGTTTTCTATATTGGGAATATTATTAATTGATGTTATTGTTTTTGTTGATATTTTTAGAAATATGACTTGTTATTATTGTTATTTTTGTTGTCACTCACCCCCACCTTCCTGCAGTCATATTTTCCTGATCAAAACCATGGCACAAGCAACTAGTTGAATGTCTGTGATGAATCTACAGATACAGCATTCTAGATACAGTGTTATATGATGTCTTCCTTGTTGATTTGCATTGTACTTTGGAATTCTGGCCGTAACTACGTGACTTTTCTGTCTTTATATGCTGTCAAAAGATTTAGGATTTGAATATTGGTAGGGAATATGTTGTGTGTACATGTGTGTGTACAAGAGAGGAAGAGAAGGATTTGGATGTTACATAAAGGTTGATATGAAACTACATAAAATCTCCCTTTGTTGCCTAGTAAAGTTTGTTTCTAACAGTTTTCTAATTTATCTCTAATAATATAAAAAAAAAAAAATGTTATCTTCTGTTTAGTGTTAACATTTACCTATGTTTTTCTGAAAAAAAGAGCTAATGAGCATAAGTTGTAGTGTGTCTTAATTCTTATTATTGTAACCAACTTCTTTAGACAATTGTCACAGTTGTCCAGTTGCCACTATCATCATGGGAGGGAGGGTGTATCATTTTTAGTGATTGTATCAAGTTAACTCCTGTTGTTTAACATCTCACTGTCATTATGTCATGTTTAATTTTTATATTCTGAAACACCTTATTAAAAGGTCATGAGGGGGGGGGGGGTTAGAGAGGTGGTGGTAAGGTAATTCTGAAACACCTTATTAAAAGGTCATTTTCAAGTTGTCAAAACCTAATAATTTATAAATCACAATTGGTCACATTTTTGTGAGTAGTTAATTTTGTACATCCTATTTATTAAATAATATTAACGTCTTATATTGTAGACAATAACTATATATATTTTCAGTTTCTGTAACATTATTTAGAGTATTTGTTCTGTGTGTACAGACACACTAAGTCTTTCTGTGAAGTAATTTTCTAGGTTTAATTATCTAAGTTAGAGAGAGAAAGAACAAGTGACTGGCATTAGAGGATTGTGACTTAATAACCTAATGTTTTATTGTAAAGTATGTAATCATTCTTCAGCTTAACATTTTAATCCCCAAATGTCTTTACAACAAAACTAAATATACTTTCACATTTTCAATTATTACAGCATATTCTCGGGTCCCAAATAATAGGGGGTGGGGGTGGTGGAATTAGAATAGGCGAGGGTGTTGGAATAAGGGGAGAGTTGGAATAAGCGGGGGTGGGTGGTTAGAAAATCGGTAATTTTTCTAGGTTGTCTCCGTTGATTTTTTTGAAAACCAGAATTTGTCGTTGAGTTTACATATTGAGAAGGATTTGGATGTTACATAAAAGTTGATATGAAACTACATAAAATCTCCCTTTGTTGCCTAGTAAAGTTTGTTTCTAATAGTTTTCTAATTTATCTCTAATAATATAAAAAAAAAAAAAAAAATGTTATCTTCTGTTTAGTGTTAACATTTACCTATGTTTATTTATTCATAAAGTATGAGATTAACATTTACCCATCCTATTTATTCATAAAGTATGAGATTTCTTGTAATGTACTTTTTTGTCATGTATGTTTTTTTAATCTCTAAAGAAAATTAATTGTTGCAGGAATGCTACCACTTAAAATAAAATTTCACTAGAGATAGATTAGCAAAATTTAATAAGTGGAATAATAGGTGGAATAAGCGGTCGGGTTGGAAAAAATCTGAAAAATTAATAAGTGGCAGAGGACAATGATTCGAGACCCGAGAATATAAGTTTTCTTTTCTCTATTATATAATTATTAGGACATTTGATGTTAAGTACTGCTATAAATGTTGCTAAATATATATTTTAAAGCTAGCTTAGTATTATTATTATATATAATGGCGGTGGATTGGCAGTATCAGTAGAGGGTCGGACGCCATGCTTTCCAGCATAGTTACGTCCCTTTACAATCTGAGTTTAAATCCCGCCGAGGTTGACTTTGCCTTTCATCCTTACGGGGTCGATAAAATAAAGTACCAGTAATGCACTGGGTAATTGCTGGCCTTGTGCCTAAAGTAGAAACAATTATATATATATATATATATATATATATATATATTGTTAACACCTATAAATTATATCAACTGTACTGTTGTGTTATTGGAATAATATTTCTTGGAAGTTAAATATAAAGTTAACAGTTATGCAGGAATATTCTAAGTAACAAGATAAGAAATTAATTAGAAGATAAGATGCAGCAAATATAAAGGAATTGGTGAATGTTTGGAATGGTCTGAGGTATGAAAATATATTGAAACGCCTAAACTGTCTAATGTATATGCATTTTTTTTTATGTATCCTGTAAATACAACTAACATGCAATGTTCATCTATTTTATTGTCTGGATAAGAGAATGAGATGAAAGTTGCCATGTGTGTTGACAGGACTATTTAAAATGAAATAAATTCTCATTAACTAAAACTTTGTTGGGAATTTTTGTTATATTTTTACTAGAAAGGTGAGCAGCAGAAAAAGTTGAATGCTGGACTTTACAGTTTTTTTAGCCAACTCTTAATGTCTTGTACTTCACCAATAATGAAATATCATCATCACTGTTTAATGTTCATTTTCCCACACTAGCATGGGTTAGCCAGGTTGTCCCGTTTGAGGTAAGTTGGGTCAAGTTACCATGTTGTGCTCACACAGAACTGTTTCTGGCTTGGTTCCTATGGCTGGATGCCCTTCCTAACGCCAACATATAACATTATTTTTGGCAGAGCTGTTCTGCTAGAAAATAGGTCACAATTGACGGATCAAATATGGTTGCGATATCAGCAGGCTTCTGCTGGACGAATAAGCAAGCCTGAACCAACAGCAGCAAACTACTAGGGGAAATGGAGTAATAGGCGACACAGTTAGCTTTCAAGAAAACCCCCACAACCCAGTGATGTAGCTACAATGAAGTGAGTAAAAGCTGCCTCTAAAAACCTTAATCTTTGTAGGTCAGAAAATTACCAAATTGGTGACTGGCATGAATAAGACCACTAAAAACTGCAATATGATCAGATGTTATAAAAGCCTTCATACCACATCATCCTTCATGCAGGGTAACAAGGAATATGTTCTGGCCTTAGGTAGAGCGACCTGTTAGAAAAACATCGCAGTTTCTATCCAATGCTGTAAAAACTGGTGATTCTGCTTCCTGTCCTAGGAGGAGTGAAATACATGCACTCATGTTGCATATGCCGTGACCCCAAAGAGGGTCCAGAAAGTAGCAAACCTTAACAATTGGCAACTGGAACATTACAACCCTTACAAGTAAGGAGCTGGAACTAGTGGAGGAGGCCAAATGCTACCAGCTAACTATAGTTGGGGTTTCCTCAACAAAGTTCTGTAGCTCTGGTACCATAGTTTTGGATGGAGGTTAGAAACTTCACTATTCAGGTATAGTGTCAAGTTCCTGACTGTCAGAATGTATTATAGACTTCTTCCATTTATTCCTGAGAGGGCTGTTGGAGCAGAGTCCTTAGACGCACCATCCAGAGGGTCTTATTGGAAGCAACCATCTTCAATTGTTCCGACTGGATCCTCAAAGTGAGACCAACTGAGTCTTGCTTGTGGTTTATGAAAAATATATTTCAGTCTACATATAATTTTGAAAAGGCATAAGGCGGTGGTCGTGGGTTTCAATTCTGAGTGATGCTTTTACTTGACAATCATTTTGACTATTAAGCTTGTTCGAAAGTGTTCTTACTGTTGTAGCTATAAGTGGTGTAGTCAGTGCATATTACTAATGATTATCAAATACAAACTTTACTACTACTACTTCTATCACCACCACTACTATTACTACCACTATAACTACTACCACTCTCTCTCTCTCTGTATATATATATATATAGAATTGTTTAATATAAGGAACTGTTTCTTTGTTTTTATTAATTATTTTTATT